>RSEF01000008.1:26462906-26583082 GCA_003993805.1 Himantopus leucocephalus | reverse complement strand
TATTCATGAAAATGGAATAATCTTACCCCTTGTCAGAGGATCCCACCTTATTCAGCGTATAGTCAGTCATTAGTAAGCCAGAAACCGGCTATCTTCCTCCTTGTTGGCCAGCCGCACCCTTTTTAATAGAACAAAAAATGCAGTACTTGCACAGTACGCTGTGAATATGCTAGCCAAACAACAACACCATCTGTCATAACATGTATAGTAGATAACATGATGAATACTTCCCATTTTCTCATCAGAGAAAGGAGGATAGATGCTGAGATTTAATAAATCCATAGTTATTAAAAGCTTGAGCTGACAAAGGAATGGGTTACTGGCCTTTAGGTCAGCCTTAAGAGGCATAAACTCTTCAGTCTTAATCCTGCCTCACTAAAATTTACTGAGAAGTGTGATATTCAAGTCATCTCGCTTCCTTTCCTCGCTTTCCCTACTTGTCATATGGGTAAAAATCCATTTCCACTGTGTGTTTTGAAGATTACTTAATGTTTGCAAAGCACCTTGACATTACAAGTGTTACATAATTGTTAAATACAAGTTGTTATTCAAAGAATTGAGTTTTTTAGACACTATTGGCAGAAACATTTTCTTTTAATCTATGGCCATTTTTCCTCAGCGCTCCCCAGAATACACCAACTGTCAGTATCTATGCAAGCTCTGCTTAGTTCACATTGAAAATATCCAGGGAGCTCACAAGCATATTAAAGAAAAACGTCATAAGAAAAATATAATGGTAAGTTATCAAAATTTTCACTCACTGATTTTTTTTTTCTTTTTTTCCTTTTTTTTTTTTTTTTTTTTTTTTTTTTTTTNTTTCTTTCGTCATCTTCATTTAGGTGAAAGTTTGTGTGCTGAGCAGAGATCCACAAATTTCTGTTGCTCGTTTTCTGCTTGAGAGGAAGGGCTTGATGATCTGTCCAGGCAGAGAGGAAAGAATATTTTGCTTTTGAATTAGTGTCTCTGAGTAGTGGGCAGTTCGTCATACTTTTAGTAACAGAATGGAAGGTAACTTAGGTGAGAAACGTATTGAGTTTTTCTGTTTCTTCCAAAAAGAATATCGTTGGTAGCAGGAACTGGAGGTGGGGTTGGGGATGTTGGTTTTTTTTCTATTTTTTCTCTTTTGTCTGACTTGTGAAGTTTTTATCTACATCCTTTCTGTGATGGCTGAGTGGAGTGGATAGTATTTCTAGACTAAAAAAAGAGAGTTAAAATAGGGAGGAATTCAGTTCCTGAGTCATTCATCCTTTCCCTGGGTTTATGTACGTGTTTAATATGAAAAAACATTCTAAGGCTTTCAAAGAGATAAACCGTTTCCTTATCAGATACCGTGGTGTTACTGTTTGCTTTAATTTAAAGGACTGTTACAATCATGAAATCCAATAAAAGGTGCACAGATTTTCTTGCCAACCCTTTTTGTAAATGCTGATGAAGAGCTACAAATTCCCCAGTATTTAGGGTTTTGTGATTCAGATGGTTAAAATTACTCCTCCTACAACCATTTCCCAAAATTCAGTCAGTTACTTACTCCTGTTTCCATGTATTTCTTACCATACGTCTGTTTGTAATTAATACTTTAATTCTATCATATATGCAAGCCATCTCCTGGAAAATTCTGAATGTCATAGATCCATTACATCTCAGAAAGTAACGTTTTTGTATTATGTTGAGTTATTTGTAAAGGATTCTGGTTCTCTTGCTGTCTGCTAAATTGCATCATGGAACAAAAATGTAATAAAACGGCAACAAACCAGCCCCATGTTTGATATGGAACCGTTTTCATACCATACTTTTCATCTGGGCCTGGAGATAAGAATTGAGGAATTAGGTTTCTTTACCACTGAGTCAAAATGCTAGAGGGCAGGGAGTGGTTTCAGTTTTTAACACTTGTCTTCAAATAGCTTTATGTTGTGTGCCACATTACAGTGATAAGAGGTATGTAACTGTCTAAATGTGACTTCATAAATATACCTACTTACAGCTCTAACTATGAGATACATGACTATCAAATAAGCTTAGCAGCAGCTGTGGCTTTCCCACTCAAGAAAAACCCTATAGCAGTGACGTTAAAGAACCCACAGCCCTTGAAATTGCACATACTCCTTATGCTAAATTTGTTCAAATAGGAACGGAAGAGTTGAGAGAACTAGAACTAACCAAACGTTTTCATACTGGACTCTGTTTTCTTAGTGCATAATTATTTTCTGGTTATTATTTATTTCTGTTGTCAGTCACATATTGCATTTAGTTGATGAATTTGTGAAACAAGCAATTGTTGTACTTACTCCCAAATGACTTGATGCATCTGATGTATTTCTTGCTGTTGGGTTAAATTGATTATAATTTGATGCACTAAAAATAGCACTTTCTGGCACCAGCTGTTTAGGCAGCAGTGGGACTCAACTTACCAAATTTCTTGGAGCAAGGAATACTTTTTTCTGCCTCTCATATCTTTCCTTCAAGTACAATCCACTCTGAAAAAATGTGTGACTCTCAGCTCAGTTACTTTTATTATGTAGGGACAATTACAGCTTTTCATTTCCTCAGATTAATTCTGTTTCAGAACTGTCAGAAAATGTGCTTCAGGAACGTAACACAGCAGATTTCCTCCCTGGTTGCCAGCTGTGAAACAACATTTTCTCTTTTAAGCACTGAGCATCTACTGTCGTTCTGTGGGCCACACTAGTACATTTGCCAGTTAGACCAGACAGAGTTCCTACCTTTGAAAGTGCTTGGTCAGGACACCATGTAAACAGAAGAACACAAACAGCAAACAATACATTCTGATATCATGCAATAGTATGAGATAACCTTTTTCTCTTAAAATATTAGTTTTTACTTTTATCATCCAACAATTATTCAGGAAAAACAAGAAGAAAATGAGCTGCGTGCCCTTCCACCCCCCTCTTCTGCACAGTTGGCTGCTCTGAGTTTTACACTCATTGAGGCAGCAAATGAACAAGGCATATCAGATGATGACTTCAGAATTCGTCAAGAAATTGTAAACGAGATGGAGAAAATTATTCAACAGCCCTTACCAGGTATTCATAGTAATTCTCCATTTTCTTTAGGTGAAAATTTTTCATTTTTGCACAGGTTTTGATACCTTCATTAATGGTTAATTAATGCATTTGGGGTTAAATTATCTGTATATTATACAAAATTAATATGTACAGGCATTTTAATACAGACTAGCAGTTGATTTAAAAGGAACTAACTAACCTAGAAAGAGAGGAGGATATGATTGTGCTCCTTTTTGCTTCTTTCTGGTATGTGTTTGTTGAAGCTGTTGGTCCTCTTTAAAGTGATGATTTCTGATGAAGGTTGGAAATTTCCAGGGCGTGAAATATTTCCTTCCTGGTCACGTTTAAAGCCTCAGCCACTGAGGATCTCCCTCAGGGTCTAGTCCTACAAACCTTTCCACCTATACCTTACCTAGCATTACTGAGTATCTGGGGCTGTTCCAGTAGAGATTTTTTTTTTCTTCCAACTACACTTAATTAAACTAATATAAATATAGCAGGAGGGAAAATGAGAAGGAGTTTGAAATGTATTTTTTTTTCCTACTGGTCCTTCAGTTGTTTATAACATCTTTCCGGCAGATAAAAGTTGCATGAGGCAGGTTTTTTTTTTTTTTAAACAGTTTTAGAAAAAAACAATCAGACCTCAGCTATGAGTAATTTTTGTAAGAATATGAGACATTTTCAGTACTTAATTGTGATCTGAAATATCTGCAGGTACTAATCATAACTGTTCATTAAAACAAGTCATTAAAATCAACAAGGGTTATTGTTTAACAGGTATTTCTTCTCATTTATATTATGGTTAATGGGCCCTAAAATGGGGAGAGGTGTACTTTGAGATCAACTATAGCTTCCCAAAGCCTCTTGAATTGTCTTAAAACAGGTCTAAACATTACATTTACTAAACCACGTATAAATATCATACCTTAGCTGTCTTCTTCTTGATTGAATGCTTTATGTTGATTAAAAACAAGAATAATTAAAAAAAAAAGTCTGAGTAAGTTAAATGCTTAGTCCTGTTTTTTTTGCTTCAGTGGGTCAATAAAGTTCAGTGCATTAATAAAGTTTGTAAAAATTGTCTGGATATGTTGAATGGTAGTCTTCACCCCCCTCCCCCTTCAGAAGTACAGTATGTTACTTCAATAGGACATGTTAAACATTCAAATCCAATTTATACTACTGTTGGAAAATAAAATAATATAACAATAAGAGAATCTTTGGCATTTGCTTCTTTGCATTGATTTCCCATCATCTCCTATAGTTAGTACACTGGGAGTTTGAAAGCTGATTTTTGGAGCTACGGTATTGTTGACATTGTGTTAACAATGGTTTGTTTTTCAGTGAATCTGAACAGAAGAAAGTAGTATTGACAAATACGAGTTTTCAATCTTTTTATTTCATCTATATTGAAACTGGGTTGATATTCTATACTGTCCTTTTATTTTAGAAATACCTTCTTTTTTCTTTTTACTCTGTAAAAATAAAGTAGTAAGAAAGATTTGTATTTTTTTTGTTTGCTGCAGGATGATCAGCTTTAGTTTTAGGAGCTATATTAAATATATACTTAAACATAAGGTGCTGAATAGAACAGGGGCTTGTAGGGTGGAGGTTTGCTAATCTGTTTGCTCTATAATATTGCCATATGTCTCCTAGTGCAGACTTCTGTTCTGACACACGATTGAGTTTTCCACTGATAGTACATTAGCATAAGACAAAGCAAAGGAAATAATTACTTTTACATAAATACTCGTGAAAATTACTATGTTAGTGTTGCTTGGCTGGCTGACTTGTTTGGACTGATGAGCTGATGTGGAGGTGTTGTAGTAGTGGAGGGGGAGTCTGTAGTAGTAAATGACAATTTGTTATTCCCCTTTTCAAGGCCTTAGTGAATGTGTTTTCCTAAGTTGTAAATTAGGAAAAAATTAATTCATGCACAGTGTAGAAAACATGGGATGTCCTGCCATGATTTTCTCTTGAGCTGTGAGCTCAAAAATTCTTAGTACTATGAAAAGCCATTGGAAGTAATTACTACAACTACTACTGTTATGATTATGATTATTATTAATCACCATACAGAAATTCATTTTGAGAGGGTTAGTTTCTAAGAAGTGAAAAACAGAGAAAAGTTTGTTTGGAGCTGTGTATGTGTAAGACTTACTTTCTCTTTTAAGAATTATTTTGTTGTTCTGTTTGAGAGAGTTTGGTCAGAACACAAATAAAGGTACTAAGAAAAATACAAGAAAAACCCTCTTCACTGTGAGGCTGGTTGAACACTGGCGCAGGTTGCCTAGAGAGGTTCTGGACTCTCCATCCTTGAAGATTTTCAAGACTCAACTGGACACAGTTCTGGGCAACCTGCTGTAGGTGACCCTGCTTGAGCAGGGTGTTGGATTTGGAAAGGATTGGGTATAGTCTCAATTTTCGGCTGATGTAAATATGTCAGAGCCCTATTATATATTACAAGACAGTTTTCATCTACAAAAATTGTATCATGAAGTGGGTTAAATTACTGTTTATGGAGTGGAATGACAGTTCTCATATTATTGCTGAATAGTTACTTTCTAATTAGTTTAGATCTGTTGTGTATCTTTGCAGGTAAGCAACTGTATTAACTATGAAAACACTAGGTAATATACTTTGTGTCTCAGATTATATTGAAGTTAGGTATTAAATGCGTGTTTCATAGTGCATAGGAACTTGCTAATGTAATTAACAGGTTGTAGCACATCTAAAATTTTTTTGTGACAAAAGTGTACGAGGCAACACAGAATTTTATAATTGGCTAACTACAATGAAATCAAGCTGTAGTTAACAAAAGCTGTTAATTAAAATCCTACACTGAGATGTGACAGTTATTAATATTCCATATTTAATTTTTTATTAAGAACAAACAAAACTAATGCTGCATTGCAAAAATACTTTAAAACACCTTGAACAGTTTTGGACATTTGGTGATTACACTATTTGAATTATCCATTTTCCTGTGATGCTGTGTTATGGAAGTGACTAGTCTTCACAGGAGTGAGAAAGTTGTTCAATATTCATTAATCTGGGAGTATCACTTGGGAGGTACAGTATCTAAAGCAAGGTATGTGTTGTCCATTGAAGAATAATTTCTTTACTAGCTATTAAATAATTACACTTCTCTCTCTTTCAGACTGTTCACTGAGGATGTATGGCTCCTGTTTAACTAGATTTGCTTTTAAGACCAGCGATGTTAACATTGATATAAAATTCCCCCCTAAGGTGCGTAGATATCTTGTATTAACTAAGAATGTTTTTTAAATCAAGTCCATCAACATTTATTTCTACTTCATTGCCTTTGTCTTTTTATTGGGGCATATGGTGTTAGAATAGCACAAAGCATATAATCTTTGATGGGTGTCAGGTGTGCTATGAATCAGGTGGATAAAGTTTTCATTGCTCGTTAGATAACTTATAATTCTGTTTATTGGGACAATATTATGCTAACCTTTTTTTATTTTATTTTATTTTTTGAGTAAGCATTGCAGCACTATGAAAATAGTGGGCTCTGGATAAGTGTGCTTTTATGTCATCATGATTCAGACAGTAAAATCTTGTAGGTCTTTGTTTCTCCCCTCCCAAAGGTGGGGCTAAAAGTGACAATTTTCCTTTTATGTTTTGTTCACTTGCAAGTAGATGTCACATCCCAGTTTACTGTGGTACAAAATCCCTGCAGAGCAGTAGAATTTAGCTTTAAACGTTGAAGTTGTTGGTTCATGTTTAGTATGTGGTATTAGCAGCACATTCTTGTTAGAGACACAACTGCTGAACTTGCTCTTTTTTTGACTGTGTGTGTTCCAGTGGAATTCAAGGTACCTGTTTTGGGTATATGCTTACACGTAACATTTTGAAATGATACTGCAGTTAGGAAGCAAAACTGAGCCGTTTCTCAAACAATTGCATGTGGAGTGTACCATGTCACTTTTTCACAAAGGCTCAAAGGTAGTGCTAATTTTTAGCTTTTCTTTGAACTATTTACACCTTATCTTTGAAACACCACTTAAATTGATTTCTGGGGAGAAATGGAAACACATGTAAAAATTATAATCTTTAAAAACCCTTGGGAAAGTACTGACATTAAATTCTTTGCTGTTGTGGATTTCTAATGGCGTATGTTGGCGTTCAAATTGTTGAATATAGGGCAAGCATTTTGTTTTAACTTCATGGAGTCTGTTAATACAGAACTAGAACAGAAGTATTAACTAAAAAAGCTGTAGGCTAAAAGAAAGCTGGCTAATAAGTTTTCTAGTACCTGTTTTCATGGCCCAGACAGACACAGTTAACTTTTTCATTAATACTGACACATGATTTCACTTCTATGAAAGAACATAGTGTTACTAGTTGTGCAATCTAGGTACTTTTAAACAAACTTTAAAATAAAATAGGTTAGTCTGAATAATGTAACCTGCTCTAATTCTGTCATTTTAGATGAGTCAACCAGATGTTCTGATACAGGTGCTTGAAATCTTGAAGAACAGCGGTAAGTTTTAGTTGCATCTCATTTCTATTTATTTAACGTTCCAACTGCTGTTCAGTTGTTTTTGTGCTTAATTTTTCTGTAAACTTAAAAAAAATTGATTAGTTTTCAACCAGAGTATCTGATCTGGTTTTATGCATGTGATTTTTATGAATACCAGTGCTTGTGTAATTGAGAGATGAGAACCTGCAGCAGGAGAATGGCAACCCGGGTAGTCCAGTTCAGATTGCCAGAATTTATGGTAATAGTGTTATGTACCAGGTCAAAAAGTATTTAACTTTGGAGGAGAAATTCCGAGCAGTAAACCTGGCAGCCACTTTTCCACTTGCATGTGAACATCAGTGAGAACTATTACAAGGCTTCTGAAACTTGTAGCCTCCTTGATCTGTTAGGAAGCTAACCCTGTAATGCACACATCGTGAACCAAGTGATGCAAGTAGCATTGAATTTTTGATCATTTGGGGAAATTTTGGTAGGTCAGCTCCATAAGTGGTTTTCAGACTATCCTGACGGTTTGTCAGAGATTCAACCTTGTGTCTTTCAAGTGTTGTAAGACAAAAGGTTTCTAGAAGAGATGCCAGCTCAGTTTCCTGACAAGGATTTTGCTTTTTTTTTTCCGACTGGCTGTGTGGTACTGGTGGTGAGCATCAAAAGTAGCCAGAAAATATTGCTTAGTGGTTAGCTATGCAGCACTTAATTTGAGTTGTTCTGTAAAAGTGTGGTATAAATGTATTAGTTTTAAAGACACAATTGGGAAAACTGTAGAAGACATTCGTATGTAATGGTTTTTTTCTCCTTGCTTAGCTGTCTACTCAGATGTGGAGTCAGATTTCCATGCCAAAGTTCCTGTTGTCTTTTGCAAAGATGTTAAAAGGTACATGTCATTGAAAAGCATTTTTTAATGAGATACCGATTTCTACTGTGCTTGTTTGTAACAGCTGCTTGCCTGCACTCATGACAAGAAGTATTACCGTAACATTTAGCTAACATTCATGTTGAATGGGAATTGCTCATACACGAAAATACAATCTAGAAAGAAAGCTTAGCTTTGTTTTTGTGCTTCGTAGAGCTCATTAGTTCTAGGAGTCTGAAAATGACAGTTGTACTTCTAGTTAAATAGGGGAAAAGTGGAATGGTTTTAAGTGGATATTTAAAATTTCTGCCAGCAGTTTAATCCAAGGCTTTAAAAACATTTTATAAGATACCTGTTACCAGTAAGGACACATCATCTGACAGTTTCAGTAAATTCCTAAGAAGTAGCAACCTCTAAAATGAAACAGGCTTATGGTGTGATGCCCACACAGCTTTGACTGGCTACAGGTATGCGATTGAAACTCTGGGGAAGTAAATGCAGCGAGAGTGGGCATATCTTTTCCTATGTTTGTAGGTTATGCAAATACAAGTACTAAGATAGTAAAAATAATTATTCTGAGAAGCAAATGGAAAATTTTTAGAGAAGCTGTTTTGTGGACTTACCAGCTCTTAATATGCAGCAGGCCGGGGGGTATTTATTTGTTTATTTATTTGGTATGCGGAAGATGTACATGGAGTTTGAGTTGTGTAAGGTTGCATAGTTAAGTGATGGCAGAACTTAGAGCAAATTCTTAATGCTGTTTTATATTTTTAGCTGTAATGAACTTCTGTAGGTTCTAGATCCAATTGATCAGTTAATAGTAAAGAAAATGTGATGATATTCTGTAGCTTTTGTTTAAAATGTTCAGGTTCTTACATAGGGAGACACTGATGCATGTTTTTATTATGATGGATGTGATGCCCCACCACCTCCCTGCGCCAAGCATCATCTGTATACACAAGGCGATAACTCTTTTTATCTGTTTTGCATTTGTAATTACAGTGGTTTGACATGTAAAGTAAGTGCTAGAAATGATGTGGCTTGCCTTACAACTGACCTGCTGGCTGCACTTGGTAAACTGGAGCCTGTCCTTATTCCCTTGGTTTTGGCTTTCCGCTACTGGGCTAGAGTAAGTTTATAAATATTGAGGATAATTAAATATGTTTACTACCTCTTTTTAAGTACTGCATACAATGTAGTGTGTAATATACATGAAAATATACTATGAAAATGTTTGCAGAAAAGAACTTCGTGCCACTAGTTCACCTCTTATCTGAAGAGACCAGAATGAGACTGGAGATTTTGGTGTGAAACTGTAGATACATATGAAGCTTCCCCTGTTCTGTTAGCGAGTTATTACGGTAGTGCCTTAAAAATAGTTAATTGATCCTTGAAAATGAGCTCAACAGAGCAATTGGGTCTTGCTAGCTTTCTGCTATTGAGGTCACATTGAAAAAAGTTAACTTGCTCAAAAAAGGGTCTGTTGTCATACCTTGCTGTACTTCTTGACTATGTCAATGGTGATCACAGGAACCAAGTTACAGTGTTCACAACCATTGTTTAACTGTCTTTTAATTCAGTCCTGAAATTGCTGTCAGCCCATACTTGACTTATAATGTCTTAGCTTTATTGAAAAATAAGTTGCATGATATTATTATTGTTGCTTGATTTAGCAAAGTGTTTTTACAAAAAATTCCTGTTTTACAACATACAAGTAGCAGCAGTAGAAACTACAAAGAACTATTCAAAGTCTAATATGTTTATTCCATCTCTCTTGAGTTCCGATAGAAGACATCAGTATCAGATTACGCCCGGGTACATAGAATCCCCATCTCCATACATGAGCTATCACAAAATAACAAAAACCTGATAGTTGACTGAAATTCTAGATGGGAACAGAAATTCCAGATAGGAACGTAAATGAGTCCCACAATCACAAAATGTGATGAGACTGAAGAGAATAACATATAATAAAATAGTATAACTTAAGGCACTGTACAAATTACTATAATTTGCATTTAGTCTGTATGTGGCATAGTATGACGACTGCAGTTTCTGAGATAAAGGATTTTCTGTTTCACTCTAGTACGTATCACATTTCTTTAATATTTGTCCTTGTATAGTAGATTTTAAATTCAAATGCTGATGTTACATCAGAAAAGTAATGATTTATTCTCTTACAGCTCTGTCACATTGACTGTCAGGCTGAAGGTGGGATTCCTTCGTATTCCTTTGCCTTAATGGTGATATTTTTTCTTCAACAAAGAAAACCACGTATTTTACCATCCTATTTGGGCAATTGGGTAAGTGCATTGGTAATACATTAGCCTTATTGTTAAATTGTTGACGTTATTTCTGTGTTTTGCAAGGTCATAAAATGTGCAGAATTTGATTGCCTCAGAAATTTTTAAATAAAACACATTGGTACTTAATCCTCACATAGTTGATGCCTGATGATTTTGATGACTTAAAAAAAGGCAGCTGCTATAGCTGGTGCAATTGTGTCATGCTGTATTTTGGAGAAGAGGCAAATATTTTCTTCTTTAATTCTCTGAATTTATTTCTCTGATATCAGTTATTCTTGAGGGGGATAAATACCACAATCGTCAGTGTTACCTTTGGTGAAAACTTCTGGTTGTATGTGTTATATACAGTTTTGTTTCAGAGCTACTTTAATTGTTGTTAGATTGAAGGCTTTGATTCAAAGAGGCCAGATGACCACCAGCTGAAAGGTATAGAAGAAGAGGAGTTTGTACGATGGGAGTACAAACCGCCAACAAATGGTGCAGCAAAAAACTCAGCTGGAGCAGAAAGTAAAACTAAAGTTGAACAACAAAAAGGTGGTGGTAAAAAGGTAATGAGCTCAGAAGTGGACAACCAAAGTAATGCGAAGGAGAAACACGGCAATGTAAGTCATGGCTTTATTTCATTAAAAACCATATTCTCTCTCTTATCCCTGTTTTTTCTCTTTGAACATTAGTATTGGACAGAACTAGGAAAAAAATTTCCATTCCTTATTGCAGTTGAGCATTCTTGTCCATGTGTTTCAGTCTCTCTTAGCATTCAAAACCCCTCACCAAGTTTCACTGGGGCAACTGTGGTTAGAACTGTTGAAGTTTTACACACTGGAATTTGCTTTGGAGGAATACGTCATCAGCATACGGGTACAAGAACTCTTAACCAGAGAGAATAAAAACTGGCCTAAAAGGCGAATAGCCATTGAAGGTAGGATAATACCCTTTTCAGATTCTGTAGTCACCCTGCATTATTATCTTTATTTACCTAGTACTTACAGGTCTGTCACAAGAAGTCTGGACAATAAATTAAATCAATAATTGGAAGAGAAAGTAATTTTTTTTTTTCATATTTTGTCAGCTATTTAGTCTGTTTAAAGAAAATTTTTTTTAGTACTACTTTTTGCAACTCCAGTCCTTGAAGTACAAAGCGTAAGTTTGTCTCACTGTCTCTTACCATTATGTTCTTATCACTGTTTCATTCTTTCTATAAGCTATTATTTATTCCTTTTTAATAACTCTTTATTACAAATTTTCAGCATCTCTAGCTGCATTTCCAAAACGCAGAATGCATTTTGAGTGTTACCAGCTGTCACTTTGTTTCCTCTGACTCTAATGCAGACTGAGCAGAGAGGTTAGCTCTGATCAGAGTGAACTGGAGCAAACCCGTCAAAGTGACCTGCACACACAAGACACACACGCACACCCAGCACCCTGCCTTGTCCCTTTCCCTGTTGGTAACATTTCCATACTGTGAAACTGAATGTCATGTCATAGGTATGTTGGGGAGAGAAAGACAGAAAATTATTTTGTCTATTACTTCTTTATGACTGTTCCTCAACTCAGAAAAATATGTAAACAATACTTAACATGGAAAGTCACAGAGCAATGCATACGTTCTGAACTGGCCTTAAGAACAGAGAAATTGGGTATTTGAGGAAGGTTAAAGAAACCATTTAAGGTGGTATTTTTATAAAAGCATAAATAATTAATTTTGGACACCTTCTAGAGATGTTGATGAAGCAGCTTTTCTGTAACATGCATGAGGTGATGGAGAGGACAAGCAGAAATAGGTCAAAGAGAAACATAAAGACAGAGAACGAGTTACTAAAGGTACATTGAAGGACAAGTCAGTAAGATACAAGAAGAGCAAGAAGGAACAGTCAAAAGAAAAACAAGCAGTGAATTGTTGAGGCATATGTTGAGTAGTAGGTCTTGAGATCACTCCTGTGGCTTTAATCTCCTCTCCCGTTCTTTTCTGCAATCACTTTTATCTTGGGTTTTAAAACTAAGCAGTGTTTATTCAACATGTGGGAAACTAAAACCTGTAAGATGAAAGGACAAATTATTGAGGAAGAAACAGGAAATAATTTCAAGAAACAGATTGCATTCTGGTTCTGACACCTGCTATTGTTGGTCTTTTTGTGTTGTTTTTGTTTATGGTTTTTTGTTTTTCACTTTTGCTTTTGTTCTTTTTTTTTTTTAATGTTAAGCTTATAACTGAAATTATGAAGTAACAGAATCTCAGTTTGATACTATCTTCCCAGGCAAACTTATAGCAACTATGCAAGTGCTCTTTTTACTTGGAAAACATGTTTGATCTAGAAATCGCTAGGAAGGACTAAGAATGAAACCTGGTGAGATTGGTTCATATAATCCTTATAACCTTAATGTTACTCTTAGAGAAATTAATTTCTTAAGGGAAATGCAAATCCTTCTTCAGTGAAGGAAAAAAGTTCAGGCAGGCTTACATTTATTTTGTCTTTGTATGTTTATTTTCGTTTCTAGTTTAGAAATTGATCATAATATAATGGTACACTATACCTGTGGCTTTCTTTTTAAATAACACTATTTAGAATGGTTTATGATAGCCAACCATTCATGGCCCACATGTGTGTTGTGTTTTGTATGGAAGAAGTCCAAAAAACCTTTGGGCCCTATGTTCTCTTAGTATATCCAAATGCAAATCTGGATTATAGTATAAGAATCTCTTTTTAACTGCCATATCATAATGTAGATATTTCAGCTGCTTTAGTGAAATGTGGAAATTAAAGATTACTCATGAAATTGTTTTGTTTTTTTTCTTCCTAGATCCTTTTGCACTAAAGAGGAATGTTGCACGAAGTCTAAATAGCCAGATGGTATTTGAGTACATCCTGGAGCGATTTAGGACAGCGTATAAATATTTTGCATGTCCACAAAGTAAAGATGGGATTAAATCCAAGCCAGATACCAAGAAAAAAGAAAAAGGGAAAATGAATAATAAGAAATCCACGAGATCTGAAGAGCCTGTAGCCAACTGTTGCCTTCCACAGGGGGAAAAAGTTGCAGATAAACAAAACATTGGAAGTGGATGTAACATACCAGAGAATGAACTTGAATGTAATGAAGTGGTAGAAGCTGTAGCCAAAAGATGTACTTCCAAGAACATAGACTCTTTGCTACTTTCAACATTGGACTCTAGTTACGATGAAGACAAAGAAGAAGCTTTATCCCTTATTTCTAATGAATGCTGTGAATTAAAGCAAAAATCACTTAAAGAGCGGGATGATGTAGAAATTTCAGTTTGTCTAACTGAAGGTGAGCTAAGCCACCATTGTAACTGCAGTGAACATCAGCCCTATGACACAAATTCTAGTAATGAGTTTTCTGATGCTGAAAGTAGACAGAGTTTGGTAACAGAGTCTTCTCAGAAGAATAAGTGCACTGGCACACCAGCTACCTCGCCCAACTGCAAAGCAATGGTGGAAGCTCATGATCTCAAAGATGAAGGCAGACTCTCTACAGAAGAAATGCATTATGTGTTTGATAAGTTTATTTTGACTTCAGGAAAGGTAAGCTGTGTATTTAAGCAGTGCTGGTCATGCGTCAGTGGGCCATTACTTTTAAATCACTAAAACTAAGGGTGGATGGACGACAGGATTCCCCCCAGTGATTCTTTCAGTCTCTGTTATGAATGGTAGCTCTAGCCCTTTTAGAGTACCCCTTGTTCAGGACTGGAGAACACTGAACATGTATGCCATTTGGACTAGATGGTCTGTTGCCCCCATCTTATGCAAAGCTTTCTGATTTCCATGAAAAAAAATAATCCTGGGTTTTGTTTTTTGGTTATTTTGGACTTTTTTCCCCCCGCCTTCCTCTCCTACTTTCTTGTGGAATTTCCAGATGCTCTTACGCACTGTGAGAACTAAATGCAGCCTGTTGAGAGGTGTTCCTTTGTTCTATGTAGAGACTTCATTGCTGTTTATATCTTAAATGTTCTTGGTTGCATGACTTAAATGGAAATGTTAGGTTTGTTGAACTATCTTAAAAGTAAAATTGCATTTTTTCACTTTTTTTTTCTTTTTTTTTTCTTTTTTTTGCTAAAAGCCACCAACTATAGTATGCAGCATCTGCAAACGGGATGGACATTCCAAAAATGACTGCCCAGAGGATTTCAAGAAAATTGATCTAAAACCACTACCACCAATGACAGACAGATTTCGGGAAATACTTGATATAGTGTGTAAAAGATGTTTTGGTAAGTTGGAAAAGTGTTTGTACTCCACTGTAAACTGATCTGTAATCTGGACTGTAGGGTTCAATGACTTATTCCAGTAAATTCAGTGGGAAGAAGCTCTTTCAGGTACCCTAGGCTGCAAATTGATCAATATTTTCATTTGCACATAATCCATTTTTGTGATATCAAATTCTTATAACAGATTTGAGAAACAAATACTGTACAGGATTTTTCACTAATTTGTAAAAAGTTACTAGTGTTCCCAGAAATCAGGCTCTGGGCAAAACTAGTTTGTGTTTGTCAAATTCCATGTCTTCTTTTGGAAAAAGCCCCTTTCGGGTGCTGTGGTGGGTTAACCTTGGCTGGACACCAGGTACCCCCCAAGCCGCTCTGTGTTTGAATAATTCCAGAAAAATCAGACGTCTGAAATAAAATCCTAACAACTCTAACAATATCATAAGAAAGAAAAAACACGTATTCAAGGAAAGTAAATGCAACAACAACAAAAAAAAAGCTATCCAATACTTTTAATTAGCTGAAAAAGATTTTTGAGGTAGTTGATTGTCACATCTGACTGTTTTAACTTGTTTTTACTTAGATGAATTATCCCCTCCTTTATCTGAGCAACAAAACAGAGAACAAATTCTGGCAAGTTTGGAAAGATTTATTCGAAAAGAGTATAACGGTATGTAACAGTAGGTCGTGATTCTTGACAACGCTTTCTTCATTCATGTTGTCCAGAGCATGAAGATGCAATTTGTCTCATTATTGCTCATTTTCCTTGCTTAAAGCAGTGGCATCTCTTTTCCTTCTGTATGTAAACCTATCTTGCAGACTTCTAAACTAAACATCCCTCAATGCTATTCCATGGAAATGTCCCTAGAGTGGAGGAAGAGCTGCAAGAGTAATAATGCAGATACAGGACTATTGTGGTCAGGACAAAAAGAAAGTTTGAACGGTCCCTGGCCAGTTGGGTTCAGTGTTATCTGGGTCATGGGCCAAGTTCTTTTTGTTGCCTAGTCACCAGTGTTTAAGTATCTTGGAAATCTTAATGAGTTTGTTATCTTCACATTCCTTTTATAAAACAGGCAAAAGTATCTTCCTGCAATGGTGGAAGTCAAGGCACAAAGATGCAAAGTGATTTTTTTGGAGGTGGTGTAAAATACTGCTACAGTCAGGTACCAAACCCAGGTCTCCTGAATTCCAGTCCGTTGCTTTACACAGAAGGCCATCCGTTCTGCTGTAGCTGGCCTGTGGTCAAGGAACTGTGAATTGCACTTCCATCCACCGGCTGTGCCCTCTACTTACTGGCAACAGCTGAGGATTGAGACCTGTTACAGAACCTTGAAAGACTTAAGATTGCCAATTCTGTTAAAGGTTAGGAAAAAGCTGGCAATAGGTATTATATATATTTCTCTAGCATTGATTTCAGTTGAACAGATGATTATTTTTTTTTCAATTAGGAAGAAATTGCTTCCTTTCAGTTACATAATTTCACTTTTCTTTACAAGAATGAAAATACATTATATATTTTGTTTCAAACAAAAATGTAAACAAAACAACTGGGAAAGAATGTTCCATAAAGTATATTAGTCTTCTTGAACAGTATGTTACGGTTACAGAAACTTACTGATTGACAAAATTTACCTAGCAACAAGAAAAATATGCAACCAAGATAAAGTATGAGTGGAACCAGAAATATTGCTTGGACTGCATTGAGAGTAGCTCTCTCTTATCTGTGGGGTAGAGCTGTACTGGTGACTGGGTTTGCACATTATTTTGATTTATTTAAAACAGGAAAGTGCAGCCACATACCACAAAACATTGCACCGCATTTAGAGATGCCATTTAATGATTGTTGTAACTGTGTAACATACCTCACTCATAAAAATTCCATGGGCTTTATCCTGCCTTACTTTCTATGAATAACTTTTAAAGTATTGTGCTTCCTCCTTTATCAAAAGTGAAGTCTTAAAAGTGACATTGTGAGCTCTCTCTTAAAGCTCATTTTTTATGGGCACCTACACATCTCAGTTAAGCAGTATTCCATAGCAAGCACTTACCATTCAACTCTAAAAGAACTTACGTTTTTTTGGTCTACTGTTTTGATCAGACAAAGCCAGACTTTGCTTGTTTGGCTCTTCAAAGAATGGGTTTGGATTTCGGGACAGTGATCTGGATATCTGCATGACGTTGGAAGGCCATGAAAATGCAGAGGTAAGAGTTTTGAAAAGGATAAAATTTACTATTTTAAATACAAGGATTCTTTAAAGTTTTTTAATTCAGTTAAGATTTCTGTACGCAGAAAAGGTAGGATTTTGCTAGTAGCACACTGGCTTGTTGCACTCTGCACAATGGAAGCAAGGTATAGCCTATTTTAATGCTCTATAGACACGCATTTAGTGTACTGTAGATGTCCGCATAGAGAATAAAAGTAATTGGTTTACATAAGTTCATGTGTTGGCTTAATGTTTACTTCTTTTTGTACATAGACTTCTCCTCTGTGAAATACGTTTGATAGTAAATGTGCTTGTTGGGATAGGGTCTGTGTTTTAACATCTGAAGCTGTGGTATTTGTTTTTTCTAGAAATTAAACTGTAAAGAAATAATAGAAGGTTTGGCAAAAGTTCTTAAGAAGCATCCAGGTAGGTGTTTTAAAGTACTATTGGTTTTGTATTTACATTTATTATATATGTAGTTAATGGAAATGTTTTATGTACTAAAGTGTTGCTTCTCCAGGTTTGAGAAACATCTTGCCTATAACAACAGCCAAAGTGCCTATAGTAAAATTTGAACACAGACGAAGTGGCTTAGAAGGAGATATCAGTTTATACAATACACTGGTAAGCACCTCTTTGGTTTTGTGTTCAAAGAAAGCTTTTTAATTGATTGTAACTCACTCAAATAAACATTTGAGGGAATAATTTTGAAACCAGAATTAAAATGCTTTTGTGTGTTTGTTGTTTTTTTTGCCTACATTATTTAAATTCAGTGGCCCACACCCTCGGCCCAAGCCAAGTAGTTCTGTAACGTGATGGCAGAGCAATGCCACGGCACACAAAGCATTTTTGTGAATGCTCCTGAAGAGCTTAGTGCCACGTTCACCATGGCCTGTCTGCCATCATGAACAGAACATCTCATCCCAGCTTACATCTAGCACAATGAAATTGCATGATTTCTAATGTAATGGGCTTGCATTCACCTCTGAAGTAGACGCAGTTTGTGGAATTTGTTCCAATGTAAATCGTCTTACAGACTTACTTCTTTGATGTTTTCCAAGGTTCTTGTTGTTATTGCATTAATAGTGTCCTGATTACACCTTTCTGTTATGTTTGTGCAAGAAATGCATGAATCTTATGGCATATTGTTACGATTTTTTGCCCTCCAATTGTATTATACATCACTTGTGCTTGAACTGCAGATAAATTACATTGAAACACCTGTTTGATTTTTTTTCTTCTCTCCTCAGGCGCAGCATAACACAAGAATGCTGGCCACATATGCAGCTATTGATCCTAGAGTGCAATATCTGGGCTATACAATGAAAGTTTTTGCAAAGGTAATATAAAAAGGAGGTACTTATTTGTGTAATAAAGAGTTTTCTCATACAACCACTGAGTTTGCCTTTTGCTAATACCAACTGGAAAGGACACAGTAGAATGTTATTAATATGAAGTGCACTTTCTTAAGCTGACTATGCTCCATCTGATTGTGTGTGTCAGAATCAGATTCTTTAGTCCTGGTATCTTCTGCTATCTATTGAAACATTTCTGTCTAAGAGGAAGCTGACAAAAGGAAAATTTCAATTTCAAACCAGCTACAATGCAAAAAAAAACCAAACCCCAAACAAACAAACCCAGAAAAAATGTTAATGGTAAGATGTAGGGGCATGTGGCTGTGCATGGGCTTCCCAAGTTTCCATATGTAGGACCAGCCCAGAGGTTACTGCAGCTTTCTTCTGGCTTCACTGCCTTGTTTTACTTCCAAGGAAAGTCAGCAGTAGGAATGGGTTGATGAATGAATGCCAAAGTCTCTACTTGATGTGCCTAGGACATACACTTGACTTTAAGAGTATGGAAATACCAAATACCAAATCGGCATCTTTTTTTTCTTACGATATTCTAACAAAGTGTTGTATTCTACATCTTTTGATAATTGAAACATCGTGTATCTCTTTTTGCAAGCTGCACTATTAAATACACTCCCCAAACACATCCAAAGACAGCTTAGTGAAACAGGAGCAAATAAAAAACAGGTTATAGAGAGTGTATCATGCTACCAGATGTTTATGTAATGAGGTGCATCAAGATGAATAAAATAACTTTGTTCCAGAGTGGAATGGACATGTTCATTATACTGTCACCCAGACTAGTAATGATTTTTTTGTATGTGGTCACAGTAGTGCAGAATATTGCCATCTCTCTTCCATGTCCAGATTAAAAATGCCTTGTGTTGATAATAATGAATCTGATGGTTTTGTGTAGTATTGCATACTATTGTATGCATTCTAAAAATCTTACTGTAAAGACCAAGTTTCCAAATAGGCAGACGTACGCTCTTGAATGGATATGTATGGGGTTGACTTCATAGCTATACAAATACTCTGTGTTTAAGCAAAATGCTTCCTCATCTGTTTGCATTGGCAGAAAAACCAGGAACAGCTGTCACTGCTGCTGCTAATGTCAAAGTAATTTGTGAATCCCTGTTTTTTCCAGACCTAGGAAGTTAAAAATGTGTTGTTTATTATGACACAAGCTTGAAGCAAAGGGTAGCTTTGAAGCACATGCTGTAGAAAGGTTATACTACCATAAGATTTTCAAGCATAGTCAGGTAATTCACTGATGTTTATTTTACGCTGTGTTGTGGAGGCTGGAGCATGGTTTAATTAGGTATGCGTATGAATGCTTGCAAAATGGCAGGTATTGTCTAAGTTGCCAATACAACATGGAAATACTTGCCTATTAATTAAGTATTAAAAAAAAAAAGGTAACCAAAACAATAAGGAATCATAGAAACAGCTCTAGTAACATGAGTTTAGGAAAATTAACTTTTACAGTATTGAAACCTGGACATCAGATGTGGAGGTTTGTTGGGATTTCTGTTTTCGGAGTTTTGATTTTTTTTTTTTTTTTTAATTTGGAACGTTATAAACTAAAAAAAAATATTTTGGCTATGGAAAGCTTTTCTGTTTTTATGTTAGTCAAATTATGTTGTAGGTTTGCCAGATGGCACTTGAATCTAAGGACTCTTGTTTTTCAGGCTTCATGAACCGATTTTTAGTTATGAGATGAATGTATTGTCTGTTACTAGTGGGGTTTCTGTTTGCTCTCTGACATAGCTGTTCATCTTGAATAATAAAATGGAAATTAATTACTTTGTGTGAAATGTGGTTTTTTTCAGCGCTGCGACATTGGTGATGCATCCCGTGGTAGTCTGTCTTCGTATGCCTATATTCTTATGGTTTTGTACTTTCTACAACAGAGAAATCCACCAGTTATTCCAGTTCTTCAGGAGGTAGGTTTTCAGAAAAAGAAGCTATGAAAATAGATGCATTGTTTCTTCAAGCCAATTATGAGAAGTTTGGGCTTTTAGGATCAGGGGAATGAATGAAATGTGGGGCCCTTCTGCATTAACAAGTTCCTAACTCCCACTTGGTTTTAGTGGGAAAGACTTACCAAGAAAATTTCAATAAAATCAGGAATCTTTTGGATGTAAGTTCTGCTGTTACATTTACTTCGGGATTTTGGTCTTAATATGGTATTTAATGCTGAACAGGATAGAAAAAAAAAAAATTGGCAGGTGGTATGGAGAGAAGGGAATTGTAATTATGAGACTGTGCCTGATGCTCTTGAGATGTGAGTCCAGCTCTTCCATCAATTATTGTCAGAAGCAATATTTATTGCTCAACACCTTATCTGTAAGAGAAAAAGGTTATTTTACGATTTGATGACAGGGGAAAAAAAGATAACTAATGCTTTGGTACAACTTTAAAGGTATTCTTTTACATGTGCCAGGAAACTTTATTAAGAAAATAACGTTCTGTACCTCCATTGCATGGGTGCGGATAATATAATTAGGCAGCTATCTACCTCTTCCTGGATACACTCTGGAACTCCCAAGCACTTCTGAAAATTATCCCTTTTTGACTTTTTTATTGTCTATGTGTAAGAGGAAAATTGGCTTAGGCACTGCAGTTGAGACTCAGACTTTCTTGCTGATACTTTACTAGTGGTTGGGGGTTGTTATTTTATTGCTACCCTGAGAGTGCATTTAAATAACAGTGGAATTTCCCCTTGGCTTTGCTAAAGTCAAAATGTAATAGGAGTCATATAAAGTCCCCTTAGAGATTTTGTGGGTAAGAGGGATGCGGGAATCTTGATGAGGTAATTCAGTCATGTTTTCTTAGTTGCAAAGAACAAGTAAAAATAAAGTATCCAAATGATTGGAGAGAGGCATAGCAATAATGCAGAAAGACTTTCAAATGTTTTCCCAATGGGAAATTCTGCCTATATAAGAAGTAATTGTTAAAATTAAAAGGTTTCTATTTTTGTGCTATTTCTTACCAGCAAAACTGCAAGTCATTTATGGTGACTTAGAATTAGAGTGGTAACTGTGTCCCTCTCTATTTCGGCAGATATTTGATGGAAAACAGATTCCACAAAGAATGGTGGATGGGTGGAATGCCTTTTTCTTTGATGACATGGAAGAATTGGTAATATTCTAATTCCAGAAGAGTCACTAAAACCGAAAGCTTGTTTTTTATGGCAAAGTAATATATTTCTAACAGCGTAACATATAAAAGAGTAGTTAAACTTCCATATCTGTATTATTATAACTTCCAAAATTAGTCACGTTTTGCTGAAATGAGTGTCTGCTTTTTCTTGGTCTGTTCTAAATCATTTCTAAGTGAACATAAATCAGGAAAAATACTTTTTACTCTTAATAAACAGTCCAAGATTGAGCTAGTGTTTAGTGTAGTGATTTAACCTTACTTTAACCAAGTGAAACTGTTCATGGTAGACAAACTCATAATTAGAGAGGCAGTTCAGGAGGAGAAGTACTTCCGTAACTGTACCTGTATAAATTGTGTCTTCAATTGCATGCAGAAGAAGCGTCTGCCTTCTCTTGGAAAGAACACTGAATCACTTGGAGAACTTTGGCTAGGGTTGCTGCGATTCTACACTGAAGAATTTGACTTCAAGGAATATGTGATCAGCATCCGGCAGAAGAAGCTGTTAACTACATTTGAGAAACAGTGGACATCCAAATGTATTGCCATCGAAGGTACTTATCTGCTGAATTTTTGTTCCATTAATGAGGGACTGGTGAACACTGTTGCTTGGGGATCTGTTCCCCTTGTTGTGCAGGATCTTTAAGTGAGAAAACTACCATCGATGTTTAAAAAAAGCATTGTTTGCAAGTCCTATGGCCTACAAAATGAGGTTAGACTCTTAATGTCTAGTATATATCAGTAAATTGCTCTTACTTTATTATGGTTAGTCACATATTTTTAAAACACTCAGCATTGCTTTGCTGTCTTCTCTGTGAGTGCATTTAAAACAGAACTCTGTGTTAAAATAAAAAAAAATTGTTACTGCATATTTTTTCCAACTCTGATTTGTTTTTCTGCCTTCTTTACACAGATCCTTTTGACTTGAATCATAATCTCGGTGCTGGAGTCTCTAGGAAAAGTAAGTTATTAATGTCTAGTAATGATTAATGTTCACTAATTTCTAAAGTGTTGTGTCTTTTCTGTTGTTTTCCAATAACTTTGTCTTTCTCCAATAGTGACCAATTTCATAATGAAGGCATTTATCAATGGGAGAAAATTATTTGGTACCCCATTCTACCCAGCTGTTGGAAGAGAAGCTGTAAGTTTTCAGTTTTTAGTATGTTTTTTACATTTCTTCATCCACTGAATTGTTGCTTCCAGAGCAAATCGCTTACGTGTAGTTATCACTTGGGTATGCACAATATGTGTAATTATACATCATCTGCATAAAATACACAGCTTAATATTGGGTTCCTGTGTTTTTTCTGAATTCATATTAAATGTTCTTTGATGCAGTGACTGTATTCTGTTTTGTGCTGTGCCTAATAAAATAGGACCTATTTTTATTGGGACTTTTGAGTACTACTATGATACAAATAATGAATTACAGTGTGGATGTAACTGACAAATATGAGAGCGTATGTAATAAATATTATTGCTAATTAGTTTGGGTTTATTTAATTGTTTTCCTACATGCTCAACGCAATGCTATAGTGCTTCTGGAAAGCATATACTGGGTGTTTGTATAGTGTTCGTTTGTGCTCTGCCTCATGTTAGACTTTCACTTAACATTTTACATAAGGATAAAAGGCCGGACAGAAAGCAGCCTTAGCATGCAAATGAGTGTCTCTTATGTGAAGGAAATAATGCCAGTAGTATTACATAGCATTTTATTTCTCTAAAGTGCCTACCAAAGATGGAGTTCTCAATCTCCTTCCTAAGCCAGTGCCCTGTATTGCAGCTTAGTGGTACAGAGAGGAAACTGTAGCAAAAGGGTTCAGTAAATACCTGAATCTACGCTAAGACTTTGTTCCTGACTTGGGGTTAGGACATTTCTATTTGTACCTCTATTTCAGTCTTTCAGGCAAGGTAAGTACTTTGACAATGTTTGTGTTGCTCAGAGGCTGTAAACTGTGGCCTTTGTGCTGACACACATCAGAATTGCAGCTGTCCTTAGCAAATTCCAGGAGAGGGGAGGCATATAGGTCAACATGCAGATGCTCCATCTGTTTCCCACCTGAACTTTATTCTGTCTAGGAGGATATAATTGTGTCATTTGGGA
The DNA here is from genome assembly GCA_003993805.1 of Himantopus leucocephalus. Classification (NCBI taxonomy): domain Eukaryota; kingdom Metazoa; phylum Chordata; class Aves; order Charadriiformes; family Recurvirostridae; genus Himantopus; species Himantopus leucocephalus. The sequence continues at coordinate 26,559,358 of RSEF01000008.1, read as the reverse complement.
AGGGACGTAGGCTGCTTTGGAAAGCATACAAGCAGTGACTCAGATACCAAAATAGATCATATGCAAAAAATTGCCCTCTGAAGAGCCTTTGGGGAAGTGGAAGGTAGGCAGCAGGCTGGAGCCTGGATAAGCTGTTCTGCAAATTCAGCCTCTGGCCCTAAGACTAAATACCCCTTTTTAGCTCAAACCGCTCCGCATCCCTGAAAAAGCTGCCATTATCTAGGGGAAGAAAAGGACTAGGTACAATCTAAGAAGGAGTAAAATTTAGGGTGCAATAGGAGATGAAAGCTGTCTTTTTTGCTTTCATTTCTCAGTCTTTTAAGTGAATGGTTTATATATTGTATCTTTCTGATGTGTTTTGATAGGAATACTTTTTTGACTCAAAAGTGCTGACAGATGGGGAGTTGGCACCCAATGACAGATGTTGTCGTGTCTGTGGAAAAATTGGTCACTACATGAAGGACTGTCCAAAGAGGAGGAGGTAAGTAATATACAAAGCTAACATAAAATCTTTGAGATTAAATCAGCACATATTTGGATATTTGAAATCTTAATGCAAATGAAGAATATGCTGAATTGCAGTGAAAATCAAAGCTTCATATCCGATCTTCAGCTTCCCATCCTGTTTTTGCTTTTCTTAAGACTATTTCAGGTCATCTCTTTAATCTTAGAGTGTTTATGCAAGCACACACATAGTAAAATCAACAGTCTATAATATGTTAACACTTCTGCTTCATGATCTATCTGTAGTTACAGCTTACCTTAAAATTTAGATCACTAAATTATCTTTTTATAGCGTAAACATTCAGATGGAGACCATATTACCTGACTGCACCATTTGTAATGTATTAAAATGGATTTCCTGTAGAGATCATGTTCAGAAGACAGTGTTGAATTTGAATTGTTCTGTAGATCTGATAACATACCTCTGCAAGACAGGTGAAAGTTCATTTATTAAAATCTAGGAGTAGTTAAAATATACATAGTTAAGGTGCAATTCTGTAACATCATACTAGTGCCAGTCATTTAGGGATCTTGCACTTGTACATTAATTATGCTTAGGAGTTTTTAATTCAATACTCTTGCAAAAGGAGTCCCTAGTACATGCGGGTCAGTGTCTCCAAAGAGTTTAGCAGGAACTGACAGAGAATGTGCACTCCTCGCATTTTTATGTCTTTGTATTTTTAATGGCCCATTCAATGTAGGTTGTCTGACTCCTCCTAAAACCTGTTGAAGCCCTTAGAATGCAGATTAAAGTCTGGGCTTTTTCATTTACTCCTTATGTTCAGTTGTGTGCTCCATGATTCTTCAAAAGATTCTTGGTCCATTCCTGGTTTGAAGTCATTATTTACAGCCTTTTGTTCAGGCAGCAGCTTTCAAGATACATGATACTGGACTGGGACCCTAAGGTCGCAGGTTGACTGTTTCTTTCGGCCACTCCCTTACCACACTCCTCACAAGCACCAGCACACTGAATTGCTTCACCGCTGTCTGCCTCAGGAAAAGGCGTTGAGATCTGCTCTTCACACAAACTGCTACTACAGCACAGCCACACAAAATCTCTCTCTCAAACTGTATATACAGCTCACAAAATAGTATTAATATTTAACAATCCCACAGATAAGTGGGAAAAGACCTTTGTTTCTTGTTGTGGTTCCTGATCACTAGTTCTGCTGTTTGTTGTATTAGTGCTGAGTGTTTGAAGGAGTCTCAGTGCTTTCTTTCACATCCTGTCTAGGCTCAGGGTGCTAATACGCTCCTAGAGAGAAATATGCCATCTCCATTCAGAGGCAGGTTATATCTACAAGATACAGCTAACTCATTTTGCATATATTCTGACTCAGTGGGATTGTTGCATAGAACTACTCCCAAACTAACTGGCATGCTAAGCCTGCTTAACTGCAGGTATAGTTCTGCGCTAATACAGTCAGATAGCTTCTGGACAATTCTGGGGAGCTTCTAAGTTTAAGTTTATATAAACAGGTTGTTAACCAGCCCAGACTCTGGAAGTGTTTTTCTGGGGTTCCTAAGGTATTTGTATTCTGGTACAGCTGGTGGTTATGTAAACCATTTTTTTTTTAACATACCAGTATAACAACTCTACAGAGATTTTTTTTTTCTTGTGGTTTTGTGATATTGCTAATAAAAATTATTATTCAGGTTGAAGAAAAAGGAGAATGAGAAAGACGATGAAAAAGAAGTGAAAGAAGATGATAGAGAGACAAGAGAGAAAAGGTGTTTCATCTGTGGGGATGTGGGTCATGTTAGAAGAGATTGTCCCGAATTCAAACAAACCCGTCAGAGAAATAACAGCGTGCCAGGTAAGTTAGTTTATGTGGTGTTAGTATAATTTGGAAGTTCTGAGATCGCTTCTCTCTAGGTTATTATACAGACCTGGTAATTATCTTTAAAAATTTCTGCAACTAGTGATTTCAGTCATTGCAAATACAGCTTTTAGTCTAAGTATTGCTTTTGTTCAAGGGGAGTAATGCCTCGTGAAGTACAGTCTTTGCATCGGTGGTAAAAATATACTCAGCTCTAAGTATAGTGTATTTTAGGGTATTGCGTTATTTGTCTTCCACTCACAACAGGTGCATTTAGGAGTAGTAATAATAGTAATAATTGAATGCATTTACTCCTCCAACTGTTTTTCAAATGTTAGCTAACCCTCCATCATCTGTGAGAGGTAAGTAAATGTATTTTCAACAAAAATCAGGGGTCTTGAAGTAACAATTCCAAAAGCATATAGATACATTAGGAAGCTAGATCCACCTTTCAAATTACCGTTAGTAATTAGAGACGAGTCTAACTGCAAACCCATTCAAATTAGAGAAAAAATTAGAGAAAGCAATTAAATGAACTTCAGAGAGAACTTTGCTGCTTTTCTGTATTCTGATATCCCTTACTCTCTTTTTTTTTTTTTTTTTTTTTTTCCCAAAAGTTTNCTTTTTTTTTTTTTTCTTTCTTTGCCCAAAAGTTTCTGCTGTTGCTATTACTATTTAAAATCCCACTGCTTACAGCAGTAGCATGGAAACCTGTATAAAGTAGCACTCTCACCTAATAGCAAAGTAAGCTTTGTTCATACTAGAATTTTTATTACTCGGAATTAGATTTTGAGTTTAGCTACTATAGCTATTAATTTTGGCTGTTGCCAGTAGAGGGAAAGCTTTCTACTCAAAGGAGAGGAGAGGTTAAAAGGATTTACCTACTCTGTGTGACTTGAGAGTTAAGGTATTGCCAACTCCCAGTTCTGTTCATTATTCTGTCATCTGTAGCCTTGTGTTTTTTATTAACATTTTTGTTCCTTGATTAGGCACCCAGTTGGTCCGAAGCATGGTAAATTCACAGCTGGTGGCTGTGAGCCAGCAGCAAGTGGAACGACCCTTGCGCACTAGGCAGTCATCAGAATGTGTAAGTTCCAATTAGCTATAGTATTGAAGTAAACAAGCTGTAGTAAAACAGCGATCCTGGGCCATGCTAGGAACAGGTTTGCACAGTTTTTTCTTAACAGATTCTGGACTTTATGACAACATTGCATGCTGCCAATTAGTGAAACTTTGATTTATAATGTAGTGTCTCTTGGAGAGCATTTATGGTCTTTCAATACGGAAACTACATAGATTTCTTTGAGATAGCTTGCAGTTCTGAAAGGCCAGCTTCACTGTCCTTGAGACTTAAGCTAGGATGCCTTTTGAAGTCTTGTGCTTAGTTATCCTGGCAACGTTCTGGAGTTACTAACGGAAGTAAAGCATAGCTCATAGTTAACATGCTGCAGACTTAGGTTTGTGACTGTCATGATTCTCTGTGGTTTAAGAGAACTGTCTTAAGGGACTGTCATGAACAGGCAGGGAACACATACGAATCATACTTCAATTCAGATATGGTACACAGGGAAAAAAATCTGCCAGAGCACACTAGAAGCACAAACAGAGCGATGAGGAAATTTTTGGTAGTTTTCTCTTGGAATTTGTTCAATTCTCTGTAGAACTAGATAAAATATGTTTAACCTGCTTCTAAGTGGAGACGGATAGCAGAGTGTATTTGAGCAAATACAGCTGTCGGCATTTAATGTTTTTGGAGTACAGAATACAGCAGAAATTCATTAATTTTAAGCTATTAAGCTGAGAAACATGTGCCTGCTAATGAAGCTGGCAAGTAAGCAAAGATAGTAATCAGGGCTGCTGATCACTAGTGCTCTTTGTTCAGTTTACTACTTCAGGTATAGACTATTTCCTAACTGATCAGCAAGCATTTATTGGAATGCTCCAGTAACAGAGACTTTATGACATCATTTTTACTATAACAATATGCTGTTAAGGAGGGACTGATGCAGCCCTAATCTAAGTGAAGGGCTGAACTGCCACCATGCTGTCACATGACACAGGAGTATCTTTTTAGGAGGCTTTTATTTCTGCTTGAGGATATTGAAGCTGGACATGTGGGTGCACCCACAGTCAGGCAGATTATGCACACTGGACCTACAGCATGTGCACAGTCTTGTGTCGTCTGGATGTCATGGACTCTCTGGGTGTCTTGCATTGTTGTCATTTGGCCAGGATATCTTGGTGAATATGTGCTGTCCAGGGATTGTGTGAGGAGAATGCGAATGGGGAAAGTTAGTGGAACAAGAGGAAGAGAAAAGGGAAAGCAGGGGTGTGGAAGCAGACCAAGAGGCTGGAGCTTAAGATTTCTCCTCTCCTGCTGCTGGCATGTCCAGTGCGTGCTTGTGGTGGTTTAATATGTGCAGGAAGGCTGTAGTCACTGCATGTGCTCTATTTTTATAAAATTTAAACTGTTAAACTAGTCATTGTCTTTCAAATCCCAGATTTTACTGTCTCTTCCTGGTTTGATAGAAAGGCATAGGAGGCACTCATACAGGAACAGTTGGAATAGCAGCAGGGAGCAATCCCAGCATCTGGGCTTCAGCTTTTGCCCAGGCAGAGACACACAGCATGCTGCTATAGGGAACGCTCTGAAAGGCTGGCATGGCAAAGTCCTGCAGACCTCTGGTTATTGAAGAAAAGTGACTGCCAATTTAAACAGGACAGGCGAGCAGTCATGGCTAGTGACAAGCTGCAGAGACCTTTAACATCAGATGTTTGACAACAGCTGAGTGACTTGGAGCTTAGCTGTCTGCTGTACTCTATGGAGGGAGACAGGCAACTCCAGGGGGAGACTGAGGTCTGAGATTCAGGTAATCATCTCCAGTTTAGGTATCTGTCATTTGAATTTCTCTTTGGCTGCACCCATCTTATGCCATTGTCTCAGTGTTTAAAACCAGATTAGGTTAATCCAGCCATTGGTAATAAATTTTGGCAGATAAACTGAGGAACTCTTTTCCCAGCCACCCCAGTTCTTGGAGTGCTTCTCTGCTTAGTTGCAATACCAAACAGATAAAATAGTCTCATGCCTCTTTATGTTGCTGGTGAAAGGGAAAGCTTTGTAAGAGCTCTGCAAAGGCTGTAATAATTGCTATTTCTGTGCCTTCAGCCATGGCCTAACATCAGGATATGGAGGTTGAAACTGGGTTTTGGGGTTTCAATTTCTGGTTTAACAGATTAAATAAAATTAAAGAAATATTAGGAGCTTACTTTGGAATTACTTTAAAAAGTGTCTGTAGTAATAAGAACCACTCTCTTCAGAAATAAGGTAATTAGTTAATGAGATTCTGGGCTGTAAATAAGTAGGGTGGTTAAGACACGGATTAAAAGTCAGAAACGGATGTCTGAGGTGTCTAATGAAGAGCTTGGGGCTAATGTTTGCTCAGAGTGATGTTTCTGATGGTGGGGATGTGCCACATTAACAGGCCAAATTATCTGATGGTGAAAATCTGTGTCACTCAAACTGCACTTATTTAAACCAGGAGGAACTTGGGCGCGGTATTTGGGGTGTTGCTGGGGAGTGCTTTACCTTTTTTATGAATAGTCTAATGCAGTGGGTGCTTATTAAGGAAAAACACCATTAAATAGCTAGTGCACTAATCAGAAATACATACTTTTTTTTCCCCTCCAGTCTGATTCGCATCAGTCATCTTACTCTCCACAACCTCAGCAATTTACACAGAATTCCTCTCAGCCAGCCTCCATTAACCAGACTCAGCCACAACCAATATCCCAGTCTAAGCACGTTCCGCAACCACAGCAGGGTGCACAGCCACCCCATCAGGTCCAGCTGCCTTTGTTTAACTTTCCCCAATCTCCCCCAGGTCAGTATTCCACCTTGCATAACCTGGGACTACTTCAGATGCACCATCACCACCAAATTCAGCTTCCCAACACTTCTTGGCCTATTCATGGGCCCGTTATTCACTCTGCACCGGGTAACCCTCCTCATTCTACAAATGTTCCATTTTCTATGAGATCCGGCAGCAGCAGCACCACAAATAACCAGAGCAGTGTAAGCTTGAATGATCCCAGTATCATCTTTGCACAGCCTGCTGCCAGGCCCATGGGAATCCCCAGCACTTCTCATGAGGGACACTGGCACAATCCCGTGACTCCAAACTCACTGGTGAACAATGGCACTGTGGGGAATTCAGGTAACTCTTCTCTGTTGTATCAAACCTCTCGCACTTTGTGTACAAACGTTAAGTGTTACAGAAACAGCTAACTCTTTCAGCTTGTTTTATATTAAAAATACAATGCTTAAGAAACTAAGTCATTACCTTCACTGTCTTAACGTTTTCATAGGAAAAAAAATCAGGCAAGTTGGATTGTTTTAACTTGCAAGCATTGGTCCTGTCTGCCATTATCGGCTGTGCAACACATGAGAAATCATGCATGCAACTGAGAAATGATCTAATAATTGTTTGAGTGTAAAGCACATTGCTGTGAATATGCTTACAAATACGGTTTCCATTTATGTTGTTACATAGTTCGTTAGATGAATGCTGAGACTGCAGGTACAAACCTAGAGACTAGCAGAATTATGGTGGTGCAAGTTGAATATTGCCTCCTTGCATTTAGTGCAGCGTGACATGATCGTATGCATTCTTTTTTCCTATAGTTTATCCTGCCACATTTAACTTCCTTAATCTTGAGGTCCTTTCCTGAAAATACTTCACGCAGGTTTTCCCTGCAAGGAGTGGGCAACAGCCGGCTGCCTCATACCAAAGCCGAGTACATTTGTGTGTTTGAGGCTGAGAAAAACAGTATAGTGATTAAAGCCTGCACAGTTTTCTGTGCGACATAAAATGTGGCAACCCCTAAATTTTAACTGTGGTCTTTTAAATCATGATAATGGTCTTTTGATTTATTCTGAGTGTGTAACTCATGTTTAAAAAAAATCCATCTGCCATACAATATACTGATGCAGTTGTTCATGATGAGATGGAAATTTTGAGTCTCCTGCACAGCCTTTCTCTGCACTAGTAAGGTGATTGACAGCAGCAGTAGATTTTTCAACTGAGCCAACGGTGTTGGATGAGGTGTAATTCACCTGCGAGTTTCAGATATTTGTTGAGATGCGGGAGATGCTTTTTTCTCTATTCAGAGCTTTGTGGGGAATATATTTTAGAGGATACAGAAACTGCTACCAGTGTGCTTTTTGTGCCTTCAGTGTGCTTTGTCCCTGCCTCTCCATTTATGATCTTAATTCTATGTCCAGGCTCGTCTGTGCCCTCCTCCATGTCCACATCTGCTCTGACTTTTTCCTCAAGCAGTTCCTTCCAATCCAAGTCTTCTTACCCAGGTAGCTGCCTGCTTTCAGACAGGCTCCCTAAACCCAAGTTTCTGCTCCATTCTCCTTGAACGAGACCTGTTTCTCATCATGAAAAGTCACTCAGTCCCTGTCTTCAGTCTTTTTCCTTTTGCTCTGTCTCTGTTTGTTTGCTTCCACTCTCATCGTGCCTGCACAGGAGGTTTCCCAGTTTTCTTGTGCTGTCAGTCACGGTATTTTTTTTTTCCCTTTTCCTCAACTTCCATCTATTTCCAATCTCATCACACTCCTTTTCCTAGTTCCTAGTCCTGGTATTTTTCCTCTTTGCATTTTAATCAGTTTTGTTTCCTTTTTGGTTTCGATGCCGTTAAGGTGGGGTCAGTGGGTAGGTGCGCGGTAGAGATGAGCTGTCTGCTGTCTGTTTGAAGCCTGCTTTATTACTTACTTGGGACAATTTGGGAATGGTAAGTTTATGGAAACTTTGTCTTGGCTCACATAACTTGGAGTTGGAAGGAGCGACTTTACGTTCTTTTCAGTAGACAACTGATCAGAAGTAGGATCATTGGAAGTTTCAGATGGACAACTTTTTTTCATGCTTACTCCAGAGCCATGCTTCATGTTTTATTGTATAAAAGTTACTGTTCTTTTTAAACATGTAGCTTACTTTTATTTAATGAAATAATGTCTGTCTGCCAGTTTGGGTTTTTTTTTTATTATGAGCTTGAAGGGTAACTGATATATTGAGAAGGATAGTTACTAAAACTTACTTATTTTTAAATGTACATTGTTCAAGTTTTTAAATTAGCAGGCATTGCTGTGTCTTATAAAATCGGGAGCTGCAAACAAAAAGAGCAGAAATAGTAATACAGTGTTTGGCATCAAATGTTGTGTGTCCTGCCTCCTTGGATGCTTGATTTCTCATCCTTAATGCTGCAGTAATACTGGATTTGTAAATGGAACAGCTTTCAATTTATGTACTTATTTCAAAAGTTTTAATTTTTCTCTCTAAAAACCAATTTTAAGTTGGTCTGATGATCTATGTATCAAGTTTCTTAAGCATACAGCTATTAGTGGATTCCAGTGTACATCCGCTGGGAATTATTTCTTGCCGTAGGATAATAGCTTTTGTGTCACAGCTATGTCAGTGATAGTGAATATCTGTGTGGGATCAGATATTAGTAACATTGTTCAGACCTTGTCTTTTTCATCTTGACAATGACATAGGAATAGTGAAATTGTAGGTCTTGATTTTAATACTGATTCATCTTCTGTCTTCCCCCCAGTAAATTCTATTATAGTGAATAATGAAGTAATTTAGGTGGTAATTTTTATTGATGTATATTTAAAAAAAATAGAAGAGTAGCACATCAGACTAATCGCATTAAGTCCCCTGCAAACTGTTATTTAAGATGTAAATTGTATTTGTGACTTACTGTTTAATTTTTTCAACTTGCAATGTGCTTTTCCCTTTCAATTGAAAAATAGATCAGGGTTTCCAAGGACAGTTTGGTAAAATGAACCCTCCTGTCCCTTGGGACCATGGGACCCCTACCCATTTTCCTCTCCTCCGAGGAGCGTGGCCTTACAATATGCCTCAGAACTACATGCAGCAGGGAAATGCCAGCTATCCACCGAACAAACCTTTCTACCCTCAAGGTACTAGAACTAGTATATGAATCAACAGCTCATGCAACATGTCTCTGTACTGTCTCAAAGGCTTTAAAAGCCAAGGAATCATGTTTCACTTGGTAGGCTCCCTGGAACCATAATGAATCCAAGAGTCAAATCAACGCTTCAGCTTCCTGTATGGATGGATGAAAATCTTTGTGGGAGGGAAGGGGTTAAATCAAATTCTGAAATCTGAGCCGATTTGCAGTTTGTTGCACTTCTAGCCTCTTTCTCCTTCACTGCTGCAGTCTCACTGTAGAGCCGCCTCTGCTTCAATACAGATTTAGATGATGTGCCCATGAGCGCGTTAAGAGTTTGAAGACATTTTTGTCCCAATTCATTTTACTTGGCTTTTGTACCTTGCCTTGTGGAATGGCTTTAGGTACAGAAAAACTTGGAAGACCATAGAATAATTCAGGTTGGAATGGGCCTCTGGAGGTTATTTAGTCCAACCCGTCTGCAGTCAAAGCAGCGCTAACTTCAAAGTTCGATCCAGTTCCGTTATTCAGGGTGCTTTGAAGGACTGACTTGCTCTCAGCATTTCTGATGCTAGGGAATGGTAAAGGTGTTCAGCATCTGGCAGGATCGGGAAACGCTGTAGGAAAAAGACCTTTGGCTCCACTAAGAGAGAAACTATGCCCAAATTTTACTTGGAGGCTTTGCAGTTGCTGTGTTGCTGGGTCACCTAGTATAAAATGAGAGATACTGGCACCAAATCCTGTTTTCAAAATCTAATCGATTGGCTGTAGCAGGGTTTCCAAGTGAGACCCATATTTAAAAATCCTGAAATTATTTTTGTTAAATAACTGAAGTAATGCAACAAAATGATGTTCCTGAGGGAATTTTGGAGATAAGATTAAAGTAATACTGCATTGTCCCATTAAATGGGTTAGTCGTACAGGTAGCCTTTGTGTCAGTCTAGTAAATGGCTTTATTTCTAAGTAAGATTAATACATTGAATATAGCCAAGCACTGTTAAATATATTTAATTTGCTGAAGTAATTGTAATCCATTTTCTTTTAGCTGGTCCACTGATGCAGAGTAACCAGCGGTTCTCGCTTCTGTCTCAAGGACACCCACACTTGAATCTGAATTACATTCAACAGAAAAAGTGAAATTTAATGGGATTGTTGGTGGGTGGGGGGAGGGGAGGAAAAAAATTCAGGTTCTGATTTAAAATCTTAATGCAACATGTTTAGATACAAGATTATTTAAGACTTTTTAAACTGTATCATTTGTACATAGATATGAACTATAGTTTTTACTAGTATCACGAAGCTGAGTGATACAAATTTCATCTATTTTATTACCCTATTTTTAAGGGGAATTGTGTTTTGTTTTATCTTGATAAAACTGTAAAGAGAGAGAATTTTTAAAATTAAGTTCTTTATTTTCTATTAGCTGTATTCATACTTTGGTTGCTTCAGACTTTATATATATTGTTCTAAAAAAATAAAATTAGAAGGGGATTTCATGTGTTTAAAAATTTGTCACTTCTATTCTTTACAGAACTATGTAGTGCCAAAAAACTTTTTAAAAGAAAAATAAAACTTCAAAAAAAGGACATAAGAATTTTTCTTCCTCCCTATTTGTATGCATGCTTGCATTTAGCTGTAATTAGGAAACCAGAATTAATAAAAATGGCTGTAATTTAGTTATCTTAAAAAAGAGATGAAAGATGAGCAGCTGTAACGAGGCATACAATCAGTATACCCGTTTTTTCCCATGCTGGTGTCATTGCATGTGCTGCTTGCAGCCAGTGTGTCTTCCTTGTAAAATACTTGATTTGAGGGAAGAGTACACCTGCTTCTCTGTTCATAAACTTTGCAAAACAATATGAAAATACTCTAAAAAAACCAAGCTGTACTGTGAAGTAATTTCAAAGAGCACCTTCCCTAAATTCACTTGGCATGCTACTTTCTGTGTTGTCAACACTCATCGGGCAATCCGTGAAAATATTTAAGCCATAAATGCAGTGTTCAGGAGACAAAACTGTCGGTCCCTGTTCCTGAAGCAAGACTATGGATAAAGGGATGGTACAGAAGGGGTTTAACGCAACATAAATTAATACATAATTAAATGTATTAAGATGAGAACTGTAACTTGAATAAGAGCTTAAATATTCTTAATTTGAAAAATGGGACTTGCTGCTGTCTGATACTAGCATCAGAAGCAGCGTATCACTAGATATGCTTAAGGATGATGCATAGAATCACAGAACGGTTGGAGATCATCTAGTTGCAACCCCCCGGCCATGGGCAGGGACACCTCCCACCAGACCAGGTTGCTCAAAGCCCCGTCCTGCCTGGCCTTAAACACCTCCAGGGGTGGAGCCTCCACAGCTTCTCTGGGCAACCTGGGCCAGTGTCTCACCACCCTCAAAGTAAAGAATTTCTTCCTAATATCTAATCTAAATCTCCCCTCTTCCAGTTTAAAGCCATTACCCCTCCACCTGTCGCTACACTGCCTGATAGAGAGTCCCTCCCAATCTTTCCTGTAGGCCCCCTTTAGGTACTGGAGGGCCAGTTTAAGGTCTCCCTGGAGCCTTCTCTTCTCCAGGCTGAACAACCCCAACTCTCAGCCTGTCTTCATAGGAGAGGTGCTCCATCCCTCTGATCATCTTCATGGCCCTCCTCTGGACCTGCTCCAACAGGTCCATGTCCTTCTTACATTTGGGACCCCAGAGCTAGATACAGTACTCCAGGTGGGGTCTCACCAGAACAGAGTAGAGGGGCAGAATCACTTCCCTTGACCTGCTGGCCACACTTCTGATGCAGCCCAGTATGCTGTTGACTTTCTGGGCTGTGAGCGTGTGTTGCCAGCTCATGTTGAGCTTCTTATCAACTAATACCCCCACGTCCTTCTCCTTAGGGCTGCTTTAGATCCATTCTCTACCCAGCCTGTATTTGTGCTTGGGATTGCCCTGACCCACGTGCAGGACCTTGTACTTGGCCTTGTTGAACTTCATGAGGTTTGCATTGTCCTACCCCTCCAGCCTGTCCAGGTCCCTCTGGATGTCATCCCTTCCCTCCAGCGTGTCGACAGCACCACACAGCTTGGTGTCATCGGCAAACTTGCTGAGGGCGCACTCAATCCCTCTGTCCATGTTGCTGACAAAGATGTTAAACAGCACTGGTCCCAGTACCAACCCCTGAGGAACGCCACTCGGACATCGAGCTGTTGACCGCAACTCTTTGAGTGCGACCAGCCAGCCAATTCCTTATCCATCGAATCTGTGTCTCTCCAATTTAGGGACAAGGCTGTTGTATGGGACAGCATCAAATGCTTTGCACAAGTCCAGTAGATGATGTCATTTGCTCTTCTGTTATCCACGAATGCTGTTAACACTGTCATAGAAGGCCACCAAATTTGTCAAGCACAATTTGCCTTTAGTGAAGCCATGTTGTCTGTCACCAGTCACCTCCTTATTTTCCATGTGCCTTAGCATAGTGTCCAGGAGAGTCTGCTCCATGAGCTTGCCGGGCACAGAGGTGAGACTGACTGGCCTGTAGTTCCCCAGGTCTTCCTTTTTTCCCTTTTTAAAAATGGGGGTTATGTTTCCCCTTTTCCAGTCAGTGGGAACTTCACCGGACTGTGCAATGACTTCCCAAATATGATGGATAATGGCTTGGCAACTTCATCCACCAGTTCCCTCAGGACCCACAGATGTATCTCATCAGGTCCCATGGATTCATGCACCTTCAGGTTCCTTGGATGGTTTCGAACCTGGTCTTCTCCTGCAGTGGGCAGTTCCTCATCCTCCCTGTCCCTGCCTTTGCCTTCTGCAACTTGGGCAGTGCGGCTAGAGCACTTGCTGGTGAAGGCAGGCAAAAAAGTTGAGTACCTCAGCCTTGTCCATGTCCTGGGGGACCAGGTCTCCCATTTCCTTCTGCAGAGAGCCCACATTTTCCCTAGTTTTCCTTTTGTCACCAACATACCTATAGAAGCTTTTCTTGTTGCCCTTGACATCCCTCACCAGATCTAACTCCATCTGGGCTTTAGCTTTCCTAACCTGATCCTTGGCTGCTCAGAGAATTTCTCTGTATTCCTCCCAGGCTACCTGTCCTTTCTTCCACCCTCTGTAGGTTTCCTTTTTCTGTTTGAGATCATCCAGGAGCTCCTTGTTCATCCACACAGGCTTCCTGGTGGTTTTGCCTGACTTCCTCTTGGTTAGAATGCATTGCTCCTAAGCTTGGAGGATGCGATTCTTGAATATTAACCAGCTTTCTTGGGCCCCTCTTCCCTCCAGGGCTTTATCCCATGGTACTCTGCCAAGCAGGACCCTGAAGAGGCCAAAGTCTGCTCTCCTGAAGTCCAGGGTAGTGAGCCTGCTCTGCCCCCTCCTCACCACCCCAAGGATCTTGAACTCCACCATATCATGGTCACTGCAGCCAAGGCTGCCCTTGAGCTTCACGTTCCCCACCCGTCCTTCCTTGTTGGTGAGAACAAGGTCCAGCATGGCACCTCTCCTCATTGGCTCTATCACTTGGAGAAAGCAGTTACCACCAACACATTCCAGGAACCTCCTGGATTGCTTATGCCATGCTGCACTGTCCCTCCCCATGGATATCAGGGTGGTTGAAGTCCCCCATGAGGACCAGGGCTTGTGAATGTGAGGCTGCTCCTATGTGTCTATAGACGGCCTTGCCCACTCGGTCTTCCTGGTCCTGTGGCCTGTAGCAGACTCCCACTGTAATGTCACCTGTCCCTGCCCTCCCTTCTTAGAGAAGAAGCAGTAGCTGTGGTTTTAAGTTAGCTCTTGCTTCTAGTAAAAATACTGGATTAGGACAGTCTTACTTCCTTTCCTGTGCAGGAGGTTTGAGATGGTTCAGGCTGGTAGGTCTTCAGTGTTTGTAACTTGAACATATTCTCACTTTGGCAAGTGAATGCAGTGGCTGTTTGTCAAAAGAACGCCCTGATTTGAGAGTGAAGCCAGCTTCAACTAGAAGTCTAAACAAAGTATTATCAAGGAAAGAGCAAGGAGCCTTTAAAGACAAAACCCCCCTTTTTCTTTTAATTGCTCTTCATGAGTTTTTACAGGCCTTGAGAAAAACAATTTAAAAACAATCCTCAAATTCCATCACGAGGATGAGTAACTAACTACATAAAAAGTATCCTTAGCTTTCTTTTAATTAAAAAATAAACAAACAAGACTTGTACAAGAGGAAAAGGATCAAAGAAATGGACTGCTAAAGCAGCCAGTACATATCCAGCTGTCCCGTAAAGCAAATAGGACAGTATTAGACTGCAGGTCAAGGTCCTTAAACTGCGTGCTGGATTTAGTTCGTTATTCATTCCCTCGCCGACTCTTCTTATGACTCTTCTTAGATCTGAAGCAGAAAAAAAAAAAGCCATATGACACAGTACTAGTAATTGTTTCGGAACACCAAGGTGTTTCACAGCAGTAAGTGGCATCTTCTATGGTCAAATATGGACAGTGTGACTTGAATACAACACTGTGGGAAGTACTGTATGAAATATTTGATCTCCAACATTGTAAGAAGACCTTCAATCCCCAAGATTAAGTGACAAGTAAGAGCTCCTACAGCAGTACAGACACCCTTAAGAAACAGGCCAAGTCTTTACCTTTCAGGTGATTTGGAATGACTTCTGTGTCTGTGACTACGATGATGCCCTATGAGATAAAAAGGTAACAGTTACTTCCATAGACCCTGGAATTCTTTTTTGTTTTGCTAATGCAATCTGCTTCTAATGACCAAGCGTCTTAGATAATGCCAGAACAACCCTAGCCTTAATTAGGCACTCAAATTAACCTCCTGGCAAATATGTGAAAAACGTACTCAAGGCAATTTTGCATGTATTAAAGGAGTTCTCCAGCTGTACTTTCATATGAGTTTTATAAGCCAGATTAAGCATCTATGTTACCCTCCTGAGACACAGATTTTTCTTGCAGTGGATGTTCTGCTGATAAAAGACTTGTCAGAGTTAATCTGTAAATGACAAAAATACCTGGAGATTTAGATCTTGATCTGTGGCGCCTCTCCCTGGATCTGCTCCGGTGTCGTCTTGGGCTCTTGCTGCGATGCCTCTCCCGGCGTGGTGATGGACTGAGAGAAAGGAAGCTTTTAAAGATAGTCATACTAAGAATGCACACATTTTAACATTAAATAATAGAATAAAAGACTACCTTCTTCTCTTTGGAGAGCGACTTCGCCTGTAATTGGAGGAGAAAAGAAAAAGTTGCTAAAAATCATTAGCAGTACCAGCTGTTTAATTTCCCATATTCTCCAGCAACAGCATCAGGGTTTCCCTTGCACTCCCTTGTGTCCCCGGTTAGTGTGTGCTTGGCCTGCTGCACGAGAGGCAGTACATGCTTCTGGACCGGCCCATACAGTGAGCAAATGAGGTCAGTGATGAGTTTTTCCTGGCTTATTATCAGTAAGAACATTTAACAGGATTTTCTCTGCAGCCTCTGGCTTACGTGAAAACAAAGCTCTTGGTCCTCCTTAATACCTTCACTGTATTGTCAAATTTAGCTCAAGTTGGCCAGCAAGTTCAAGAGCTACTGAAGGACCAGAGAAACAGGCAGATGGGTTGACTGTGGCTCTGCACTGCAACCCCTTACTTTAGAAAACGACTAAGGGAATTGGGAGGCGTAAGAGATTCTGACTGAATTGTCATCTTCACTTCTATGCCTTGCTTCAGCCATCTGCAGTACAACAGATAAAAATATTGCTCAAGAAGAGCCATGTCACCTTCTTGGAGATCTGCTTCGGCTCCGCCTGTATCGCACAGCTGGAGATCTGCGAGGTTTATCAAGGTCTCTGTAGCCTCTTCTGCGGTGGTCAGGAGAAGGTGCTCGCTCCAGCTGGAAACAATGGCGGGGGGGGAAAAGGTTCTGTAAGTCTTGTTCATCAAGGTTTTTATTGATTAGTAAAAATTTCTGAACAATTAATAGAAATGACAGAAGTCACGCAATCAAGCTTCCCCATCCTCAAGTATTTCATATTCAGAAATGAGTGGTACTGCCTAAGCTTGCTATTTGGAAATTAAAAGGGCCACCTGTCATGTTCTTAAGTACAGCAGAATTGACTATGATGGTCATCAAAACTTTCATCATCACCTTTAGTTCTCTCCCATATATACATATATAAACACATTTCAGATAAATTGTTTTAAGCAACACAGAACAGATCCAGATTTGTGAATTTCAGGAGACAGAAAACCTTGACACACACAGAGCACTTGAGTACTGCTTCAGGATCTAAAAAGTTCTCACAAGCAGCTCATATGAAAATATGTTAAGGGAGGAGATGGGAGTTGCAAGTAGCCTCCCGGTGCCTCCCCTCAAGTATTTCTCACAGGCCATAAAGTGTTCTGCGGTAGTTCAGCACCGGCTTGAACTATCCCTCTGCAAAATATTTCACCAACCTTTTCATCTTCCTCCTCCTCCTCCTCACTAGATTCTACATCATCCATGTCTTCTTCCAAAGCACTAACGCGAGGCTCGAGTTGCTCAGCTTCTTCCAGAACATAACGTTTCTAGAAGAAATAACTTTATTTTACATAACCCAAGTAAGAACGAACACCTAAGGGGGCATCTCGTGTGCCAGAAGGGCCCGTACCATAGCTTTATGCAACAAGCCAGTAGCTGATAACAACTACTGAATCTGATGCACTTAAGAACTCAGCAACCATCTACTTTTCCAAACCTGTAATCGAGGCAGAATGATATCGCACACACGTTCCTCGTGGAGCAGTTCATCAATAAATTCATCCACATGCATCAGTTCAAATTCTGGGGGGGGGAAAAACAGCATTTAGAAGACAAAGAAGATTAACACTAGTGGCTAGAGCAAAGATGAAATACTTCAATTTATGTCAAGCAGGCTGGACAAACAACAGTTCTAAAATCATTCTCAAAGATGAGGAAAATCATTAGGTCTAACTTGCAAAAAGAGGAAATTACTGCACAGCTAGGATTAGTAATTCACAGTGCCTAAACCAGCACTCAAATGGTGTTTCTTTGGTATTTGTGGAACTGCATTTCAGTACCCAACAGAAAACACAAGCATTTAGGGAAAGCAAAATAAGGAAGGCAGTTCTCATTTGTACAAGTCAACAAGACCAGCAACCCATTATCCAAAGGATGAATAAATAAAAGTAAGGTTTCAAAAAGATAGTTATGCCACAATTTTTAAGCTTGTATTACTAAAGAGAACATTTACTATTTATCTAGCATCAGGTTTTTTTAACAAAAGGTCATCTATGAGGTATTAAGAAATCTCAACTATGCAAGAGTGCTTACCCCCATTTCTGTTCTGACTTTTTATTTTTCGATAGTCATTGTACAGCGGTTCAAGATACTTGTAGCAGTCAATGGCAGTGCCTGTCAATCTCATGTACAACGCACCAAGCATTCGGACATACCTGAAAAGAAAACTGTATCATGTATCTGAGCTTTTTGCATAGGTAGCAGTTTAGATAAAAGAGGTGTTTTTCCAGTAACTTTCTGAGGAAAATCAGTACACTAAAATAAACAGAATACATGACCATTTAGATTTTCTCCTTCAGGTACTCAAATGTGTATATATGTGTATATATATAAAAAATATATATATACTCAAGTATATGTATGTAATCTCTGTATGGCTGCATTATCACTCACAAAGACAAAAGAAATACTGAAGAAAAAGTAGATCAATATGGTTCCCTTAATGCACCCCATTCTAAATACCTCTGGCAGCAGTATATTACCACAGAGAGAACCCGCTACAAAGGCAAGCCATTCCCAAAGCCCAAGTGACAAGGAGAGCAGTCTTTTGAAAGCAAGAGGAAGGAGTAAGGAGCACCCATCAGGGCCCACTAAAAGCTAAACCCTGCACTGAGGTTTCCCTGGCTGTTTTAGATGGTTTCATTCAGTACGACAACCAAAAAGAGGGGCCAAAATCAAGCTACCAACTTACTTGAAGTCTTCGTTTTTTATGAACTCCACGATGATGTCCTTTTCGGGCTGGATCTGCAGCATCTTCAGCGTCAAGCACAAGAAGGGCGTCGGCTTTATGTTCCCGCCATAGACGCCCCCCACGTACCTCAGCTCCATGGCCTTGTCCACCACCAGCTCGGCTAGGAGAGGGAGGGGACAGGCCGGGCCGTCAGCGCCGGCTCCTCACCGAGCCCCCCGCCGAGCCCCCTCCCGCCCCAGCCCGCCCCGCCATACCCGTCAGGCCGAAGCACTCCTCCTTCCAGTACTTGGACTCGTAGATGCGGGTGCGGATGATCTTCTCCACCAGGTACTGCGGGTTGGTGCCATGGATGCTGTGCGCGTCCTTCACCGTCCGGTTCGCCATGGCCGACCGCTAGACAGCTCCCCTCACCTCCGCGGCGGGCCGCCCCGCTCCACTTCCGTGAGGGGGCTGCAGCGACTTCCGCTTCCGGGGCGCCGCCGCCAGCCGCCATCTTATCTTCGGGCCGTAACATCCCTTTCCGGTCGCGGCTTCGGGGCGCCAGGCGCAAACATGGCGTTGGGTCCTGCGCGGCCTCTTTGCGCGCGCGGCCGAGGGGGTGGGGCTGCGGGCGAGCTTTGGCGCGAAATTCTATGCTAGTGCTGGCCGGAGCTCGCGCTGCCGCTGCGCGCGGGTGTCGCTGAGGCGCTGCGGTGAGTAGGCCGAGGCCCTGCGGCCCGTGAGGGGAGCCGGGGGGGGTTTGCAGCTCCGGGAGGGCGGCGGAGGGCCTCGGTGTCTCTCTGCGGGTGCGAGCCGGCGGCTGGGGGGCGGGCAGCGGGACGGGGAACGGGCTCCCTGAGGCAGAGCTCTGCCTGAGCTCGTTTAAACCGACGGGCTGAGGTGGGCGAGGGGTGGGGGTGGCACTGGGGTGAGCGTTTCGCTGAGGTCTGCGGCCTCTTTCCAGAGGGAAATTTATTATTTAAGAGAAAAAAACCCAAAAATCTAAATATAAGAATTGAGCGTAAGCGAAACCTCATCCGCCTGGTCGCTGTGAAGTATGGACCCAAACGAGCGAGGCACAGTCTTAAAGCGGCCGGCGGTGTGACCCGGCCATCGAGCTGGGCAGCCGGGGGGACTTGGTAATAAACAGCTGATAACCTCCTCTGTGAATAAGCAAAGTAGCCAGTAATGAGGGAATCGCATGTTTGTCAGGCGTGTTAGTCAAGCGCTGGACGTGAAAAAAAGGAATTGGAGAACAATCTGCTACTAAACACCTTCCCCTTTTTCCCTCTCCCTCAGGAGAGGCGTCTGGGGGCTTTGGGAAGGAAGGTAGGCTTCTCTGAATCAACCGAGGCATGCCACTTTCTTCGTACACACTGAAAGAAGCAATGACTTTTCTGTGTATCTGGCTATCTTAAGTCTTTCCCGGCTTTCATTTTTAAATAATAATTTAAAAAAAAATTGTTTGTTTACTTGTTTTAGCTTTTCCCTGGGAATCATGAACACCCGGCAGCAAAGCAAAATTACCTACTCCTGGTATGGAAAACCCATGAGCTCAGACAGAAAACTGAGGACTTTACAATACAAGTAAATAATATTTATTGTCAGTACAAGTAAATAACATTATTTGCTCAGGGAAACTTAATTAATGAAGGTTTCTTTACCTTTCTGACATTGTTTACGTTAATGTGGCAGGCAGTGAGAACATGAGTAAGGTTTTGAGCGTTGTGTCATGACACTGGGTATAACAAAAACGCTGTTGCAAAGCTCGAGTTATAAATTGTATAATGTCGAAACAAAAACATTTAAATCTGTGAATAAGTGTTAACTGTCTACATGAAATATATATGAAAGCGTTTAATCAGGAAACTCAATTGTAGGCTTTGCAAGAGGGAGCATAACTAACTGTAAGATTGACAGGCCATCAGCTTTAATGATAAGTGAATTATAAAGAATATGACATCCTGCTAATCTGCATGTGTGCATCACTTTCTAGGGGAATCATTATTAAATCAGAAAGAAGCAGAACAGAAACCTGTATACAACTTGGCGAGTTTATTTTAGTAGAAGGGGAGAATGCAGATCAGCCTTTTGTGGCACAACTCCTGGATTTATATGAAGATGGTAAGAGAAATAAAAATTTACCTCCTATCTGAGAAATCTTGAAATGTTTTAAAGATACCTGTTTTATGGGCATGTATTTAGCCTGTAACCCCATATCACTGGCCTAATTTATTAAGTAAATTGGGCTTTGGTAATCACTGCATCTGTATTCACGTGCTGCCCAGATATTTGGGGCTGATGGCCCATTTAAACTAGATTTGATAGATAAACAGAGGGCTTAAAGGCATTAAATTTTTACAACCTTTTTGCTTAGTTGTCTAACTTAAAAGAAATGATCCTTGAAGAAGACGGTGTGAGCTCACGCTTTATTTAGAGACTGGAGAATCCAAGTGGATGAAGAGCACTGCAGCCCTGGAACTTAAATCTTATTAGCCATCAGGGAATTTAGCAGTAAGGTTCAAGGCTGACTAAATGGGGCTAATTCTGTCCCTTGTAGAACTCCTTGTTTACAAATAAAGGTAGATATTAAAAGATAAATCATGGAAGGTGAGTGGTACAAATACTGTGTCTGAGTCTGAATTAGACACTACTCATTAGCTATGTCTGATTTCTTTGAACAGGTTTTGTTGTTTGTTTTGGGCCATCATGATAATGTTTTGAGTTGTTTTAAATATTTACTTTTCAGAAACATAAATACATATCGCTCCAGCTTATTTATTTACTAATGCGGATTTATTGTAATATAACTGAATATTCTTTTCATGCTGGAATAAAACCTGTGAAACTTCCTTGAAAACAAGATTTTCCTTTTGTTACATATTTTTGACAAATTTGTTAAAGGTATGTGGCTTTGTTTTTATTCAAAGATGAACACCTTAAAATGTAGAAAGAAACTTAATGTTTCATTGTAATACATTTCAAACGTTTCTTTTAACTTTCCACACCAAGTCTGTTCACAGTGTTTATTCAGACTTTCTTCTAGACATTTCAACAGCAGGATTCTCTGGTTTGTTAGGCAGTTAATTGTGTTTCTGGTTTACCTCTAAAATAACACTGAAATTACAAATACTGTTCTGAAATTTCTCACTTCTCCTTTTATGCCACTGCTTTCAGTTAGTGGGGTCTGATTAGAACACATTTATGCAAATAAGGAACCTCTGCATTTGTGGTAGTGAACTGGTAGATCAGCTGGTCTGCAAGCCTTTTGTGATTGAGACCCTATGTAGGTGTTATCTTAGTCCTTAAAAGTCTCAACAGACGTTTTAATTTACTTAGAAAATGGTAATCAGATGTTTTCTTACTTGTGTCCAGGGGGGAATTCTATTCTCGATGGCATTTCAGCTAAAGTCATTGAGGTCTGGTAATAACTGTCTGCAATACAATAAAATTCTTAATGTTCACTGACTTTTTTTCATTGTTACAGGTGCTCAGGAGAAACATGCAGTTGTGCAGTGGTTCTGTCGTATTACAGAGATACCTCAGAATAAGCGGAAACTGCTTAAAGGGAAGGTTTCTCCCCAAGAGGTGTTTTTTGATCAGGTTTCTGGCTATGACAGTGATATAGCTGCGGAGACCATTATTAAAAGCGTCATGGTATGTACTGCATCCCCTCCCCACATAGAGGGAAGAAAGAAACAATTTGAAAGGCATAGTAGAACAGTGAAGCTACTTTATTCCCTCCCAAACCAAATGTGTGATGTATATTTGTTAATGCGGTTAACGTAGGATAGGATGGTTGAAAACTGTTCATATTCTGTCTTTCCTCCATCCCAAAATTACTTTGGTTGTTCACAGCCAGCTCATTTAGAGGTTTGCGTGGAAGGAAGTAATGTGAATGGGGGTCCTGTAGCGCAATAAACTTATGCTAGTGTAAATGTAGGTTGAAGGCGTGGCCCTATATAATGAAGGGTTGCATGAGTTCCCATAAGATGATTTGTGAATAGGAAATAATTGAATGGTAAGTTAACAGTAAATATTAAGGTATGTGTGTTTTGGTATTTTCTGTTTTTACAGGTAATACCACTACCTCTCGGGGAGGAACTACCTATTTCATTAAACAAGGAACAGACTTTCTATGTAAAACAGTCTTGGGATGGGAAGTGCTTTAAGGCTTTGTCCCCTGACACATTCGCTAAGCTGAAAGAAGCCAGTAAGAAAGGAGGTGGCATCCCAAACTCTTCAAACTCATTTATTCCTTCAGACATCATTTCCCCCCTGAAAAAAGAGACAGAGAGAGTTCGGAGTGCCACAAAACCAAAAAATGTTGAGTTGGAAATAGAATCGAAACATTCTTCTTCCAAGTCCTCCCTCGCTAAGGAGAGACATTCACAAAGAGTGGTTAATGGCATCAAAACTCCAACAGCAAGGAAGAAATTACAGTTAAACAGTATGTATATGGCAATACTCTGTCCATTCAGTAGTTTTGAATGTAATATGTTTTGTGCCTCTTCGTTATGGGTAGTTCAAACAATGGTAATGTTTTTAGCTACCTTATTTGGGCTTTGGGGTTAGCCTAAGCCTTTTGGGTGCATCAGTTGTTTGTCTTATGTCTGTTATCACAAGCAAGTGTATTGTTCATATCCAACTGACGTTGCAAATGTTTTATTACTTAACTTTTAAGTCTAAGTTAAAGTGCTTGTTGGCTGAAATGCTACCAGTCAGCCTGGCTTGACCTCGGAACATCTCACTTTAATCTTCCAGCAGTGCACTAGAATGTTTATGTTGGGCTGGTTGAATAAGCACATTTGATCCTAGGTAACACGATGTATTTTCAAACTGGAGCCTGAGCAAAGTTGTAAGTGATGGAGGTGGGTTAGAAAACTGAAAAAATCAGTTTGTATTCTATTTAGTCATCTTTTTAGAGAAGATGTATGCCGTCTGTATGTATTCGGTTCCTTGTTCTGGAGTGTAATGCCATCCCCTTTTGTTTAAATGACGCCACCGAGCCAGTCATACCATGTCTTTGGAAAGTTAACCAAACCAGCCATATTAAAAACCTGACAAAAGTTCATTTTGCTCTTGATTCCTAGGTCCCACAAGATCTTCTAAAGGCAGGATCCTGGGATGTGAAGTTTTGGAACTTTTGGATGATGACTGTGATGCTGTAGCACCGTTAGAACCATCAGCTACTAAAAGAAAAGTGAAATTCACTGGCATTTTAGGCTCACCACCAAAAATACCTTGCCCTGATGATAAGTCAAAGTCAATGTTTGATACTGCAGAGCGTTGGCAGAGGTTCAGTGATACAATACAATTATCTCCCTATAGTAAGGTCAAAGAATCCAGTGAGAAAGCCAAGAATCATAATACAAAAGATGACACTATATCGTAAGTGATAGCCTTTTTACAATTATTTTTGTATGGGATTTCTATTTGTACGTAGTTCTCTTAAAGCACGCTTATGAAAGACTTCTGGAGAGAAAAGCGGGCGAAGTCTCTGTGTGTACAGTGTTTAGCCTGTTGAGATCACTGGGAGAAGGGGGGATAGCTTAAACAGTGAAGTTCTAGAAAGCGTGGTATTTGGAGGTGGATTAATGACTGGGGAGATCGTAAGAGGAGTTGACTTAAAGATGAACACAAGCAGCTCATGGTTACAAGAACAGAGGGAAGAGGTTGGAAACGGGAGGGAATGGTAGGATGATATGAAAGGGCATTGAAGCTATATTGATTGTTATGGTTTGTACTCATCAGCATGCATTAAAAAAAATCTTTCCCTGAAGTCATTGTATGTATGTCATACAGGCTCAAATGTGCCCTACTTGTGACAGCTATTGAGATACGCTGAACTATATAAAGAGATGTGATTGGCGTCATGAGAGTTCTCATGATAATTGTATGTATACTTTCGTGCTAATTTTTATGTAGAAAAGAAATCAAAACTCAAAAAGCATAATTGTTTAAGTATATCTTCATACAGCCTTTAAAAATGGCATTAAGCTGGGGCAGGAGGAGAATGGATCAGACTCCTTTGTATAAAATGTTGCAAGAAGCCAAAAAACAGTCATGTTCCTCCTTTCAAAGAGTAAAGATGTGGATGCAACACTTGGTGGATATGCACCCCATTTTTGTTACTAAAAAAACAAAAAAAAATTTAATTGATAAAGTAATGGCATTTCAGTGGTATTTATAGATCTAAAAAAAATTCTGAGAACTGTCTACAAATACTTAAAGTAATTCATCTCATTGTGTCCTTTGAACTAATAGGAAAGTTGTATTAACAGTAAAGTATTTCAGTGGTAGGGATCAAGAAGTGCCCAAGAAGACAACCAAGGAATCTCAAAACAGAAATAGAAAAATCTACTCCAAAGGGCAGATCAGAGAAATGCCCAAAGAAAATTATATTTCTTTTCTTTCTCTGAAAGAGAGAAAAAAACAAACACCAAAAAAACCTGAAAAACAACAGAAACCCACAACCAAACAAAAAACCCACTACTGTTTTTAAGCCCCTGTCCCTTCAGTTTGGTGGTGTTATATTTGCAAAATAATTTGGCTGCTAATTGAACTCTATCAGCACTTATTCAGTGCTCTTCACAAATGTATGTGTGTCTGACTGGGGAAGTGAGGGAAAGCTGTTAATGTGCAGCAGCTGTCAGTCAGTGTGAAGTAAATAGCTGTTGCCAGCTTAGGGTGCATCAGGAAACAAAGTGGGATAACGTTGGTAGGGCCCAAGTCAGTAACATCTGTTTTGAACTAATGCTAATGCAGTTGCTCTTGACACGGCATCATAGGTCAGCTGGCAACTCTGACTTGTATGGACTCAGGGCCTCTCTTTAGACTTAGCAGCTTTCCTCAACTGGTTTACAAAGCTTTATAGAAATACTTATACTTTACTATAAAAATCTTTACAGTACAGACTATGAATGAACTATAGTAAATATTCTGTGGGGTTTTGTTTTGGGTGGGCAATTGTGCTGCCAATATCCATGCCATAGCCAATCTGTAAATAACTGTAAACAAGATCTTATGCTGGATTGACAGCTGTAACAATTAAGTCTGAAGTTTGAAAGGCCTTCTCTCCATCTTTGCAAGTGTGATGCAAAGAGGAAATACAAATAGCTTTGTGTTCTTTCTTCACAGTTTAACTGGACATCAGGAACTGGGTAGTCAGAGCCTTATATTGACCCCTCGTTCTCGTAGAATATGCGCACAGAACACAAGTGCTCGCATTAGAGAGCAAGTCAGGTAAACTTTTGCCTTTTTCAGGCCTAAATCTTATTCAGATTGCTGTTGATAGCTTGATGCTTTGAGAGTTTGTCTAGTTTAATAATGAAATGCAAATGGTTCTAGAAGCACAACTTAACTTCAGTGTGAGTGAAAACTGTCTTATGTTCACAAACATAAAGCCAACTCATGGTGTTCTTCAGAAAACTGACTTCCTTTAAGCCAGTCTATTAAATAGCCATGGAAAATTAACAGCTCACATGGAAAATATGTTGGCTTGCTGATTACAATTAACTACAGGAAAAGCTGAAAATGTACAAATGATACTTTCTAGTGTGTAGAGTTGTATATATTTTTTTAAAACTCATGTCATTTCTATTTCTCATAGGATATTAAATACACTAGAGTTGAACCAGGAAGAGGATTGTCTTTCTAGCTCAGACAGCTCTTACTCTTCAAGTAGTGAGGAAGAGGAGAATGATGTGTTCTGTACACCAGAAAAGAAAACTAAATCAAGCAGAATATTCAGCACCCCAAAATCTTCAAGGAAGTCTTCAGTTCACACTCCTGCTAACACCCTGAAGAAAACTGTAAGGTTCCTTTTAAAAGAGCTGGTTGTATTATTTCTAAGCCAATTATTTGAATGCTTGATGGCTGTGTACCAAAATTAAGTATCTGAACCTCTTAACTTTTAATGAAACGTCTTGATTCACATGATCTTTGGTGTTCGTAGGTTATGCGAATGTATAAAACACTTGCATATTGTGAACACTGTGACAGTGTTGATCAGAAAACTCTGGCCTAAACAGGGAAAATGTTTGGGCTAGAGCTGAACAATCTGGCGAATCCATTTATGGCCACCATTTTTACTTTTATTGTAAGCTGTGCACTGAGACATTTTAGTTCTGTTTCTGTACAGTCTGTATTGGGTGCCATCTATATATATAGCAGAAAGCCGTAAGACCAACTTTGTGCTTGGCAGCAGAGCTGTCCTGATTATTGAAGGCGTACCAATGTGCGAATGCTTACCAACACAAAAGGGAACCTCTACAGCATTCGTAGCCACCCCGCAGAAAGTGTGACCGACAGTTTCTTACAGTGTCCTGGCTGCTGATGGAGATGGGATACCATGCTATGTGAATCTTAGGCCTGACTCATTAAGACTGTTTTCAGCAGCATGGCCATACTGTCATTAATATACTGTCAATGGCTAATTTTTACTCTGTGTTAGAACTTGTAAGCACAACAAGGCATAATAATTAAGATACTGTATGGCTTTCTTGTTTGGACAATGAAATTCAGATAGATCAATTTCTAGTTGCTTGCTGCTTCTTAAGAACTGAATCCCTTTGTAACACAGCACTTCAGAAAGGCATAAACAACTTAAAAAATCTTCAGATGGTTAAAAGGTGTAGTTGTCTCTGTCACCACCCCCCTTCCAGTTTCTTTCTTCCTTTAAGAAGAAAAGACCATGAGGCTTGTTTGGTAACTTCCTTTTGTAAAGACTTTTTCTCTTTTCATCTTGTACTGTGGCATTCCTGGATAGTCCTTGTACATAAGTAATGTTTGGGAAACTTGGATGAATGATCAGTCTCCAATAGAAATTGCTATATGTAGAAAAGCTGTTTGAGGCTATAACTTTTTGTTACAGCCTTTACCAGGAACACCCAAGACACCCCGGAATGCAACTCCTGAAATTCCCAGGCGCAACCATGCAGCACAGAAACCAGCCAGTATACTAGAAGAAGCCAGATTAAGGTAACATGTGCTCCAGGGAGGAAATAATCTTTTTTGTGTCAGGTAGGCATAGCAGTAGGCTATGCTAAAATAGGGAAATGTCATCTTTACCATAGTCAATACATTTTGTAAAAATGCATGGTGTTTTGATACCAGAAGAGCAGTTCTGAATTTGCAGTACAATACTAGATTTACGAATACTAGTAGTATTTACAATACTGCTTCTACAATTTTGAATTATTATAACCAGTCCGTGCTAAGTTCTTCAGAATTAGGTATCTGTCTTTATTCTGTGCAACATTAGAAAAACAAAGATCCTCTCTTATTACCTTTAGTCTGTAAAGGTACAATATCTGTCTCCTCTTGGTGTGTGAAAAAGTTTTACAGGTATCGTAGATCTTCACGGGGGGGGGAACATTCAGGACTGAATGCTATCTTTCAAACTGAGTTTTAGTTTTCTTCAGTTTCCTGTAAGCAGTCTGTCCTGTTTTATCCTACCTCTATGCTGACTTACAAATTTTTCTGAATTAAAACAGCTAGATCTTTATTGCTGCATATTCGTGCTGTTTGTTTATGAAGATGAGTGTTCAGCCCTGTTAAAACTTAAAAGCGCATCTAGAGAGACTAGGCTGTTTCTTTTGGGACACTTGACATTGGTGGTCAGACTTAAAGTATGAAAGAGAGGGTTGAAAAACGACACACAAATGTGAAAGGTGGAGCATCTGGCTATTTGTTTTCCTCAGTAGACCCTTCAGGTGGAACTGTGAAAATGCAAACCTTGAACCTCCTATTTAAATTTTCTTTTTCTTTCTCTTTTCTTTTATAATTAAAAGGCTCCATGTTTCTGCTGTCCCAGAATCTCTGCCCTGTCGTGAGGAAGAATTCCAGGATATCTATAACTTTGTGGAAAGCAAACTTATTGATGGTACAGGAGGGTGAGTTTGGTGAGACTGTAACCGAGATCACATCTACCTATGGCATAACAGCAGTCAGACAATCAACACTACTGTTATTTAAGAAGTTATCATCATTTGGCTGAATTAAAGTTCCTAGTTGAATTTTCCTGGTATTTTTCTTCCTTAAGAAGGGTTGTGCATAGAAATAATGTGGGCTCTGTTAGTGTACAGATTCAAATTAAAGATCAAAGTATAACTAGTCAATTTCTGATGTGTGGGAAACATTTGTTTGTTAAAGAGGTAAATTACATTTATAAAGTATTTTAGGTTGCTAATTGTTTCAGTCATAATAAAAATCCTCATGATCTTCCAATGTGTTATGTGTCCCAGTAACTGAAATCCAGGGAATTGCCTGAAGTCATGGAGGAGTAGTATTCAAGGCTGGTCTCAACCCAGGAATTCCATCTTGTTAATCTGAAGAGTATTGTCATTTTACTCAGGCTGCTGAAAAGGTGTTCTCCTTTTGTAGGTGCATGTACATTTCTGGAGTGCCTGGAACAGGTAAAACTGCAACTGTTCATGAAGTAATTCGCAGTCTTCAGCAAGCTGCAGAAAATGATGACCTGCCATCGTTCCAGTTTGTAGAGATCAATGGCATGAAGCTGACGGACCCTCACCAAGCTTACGTGCAGATACTAGAGGTAAGTAAAGCCTCTTCAATGGCTTTCTGGTTTGAAAGAAGAGATCTTATGCTTCACCATCAGATCTTCTATGTGTTACAGTATTCAAGGCACTTTAACATATAAATACTTCCTAGTCGTCCCTCCAAGAGACTGTATGCTTTTATCTTCGAGCAGGTTAAAAAATAATTAACTTAAGGCCGTGGCCAGCTTCTTGAACTATTTTGCTTTCAGCTCCTTAAGGGTAGTGGCTGGTAAATAGCCTGATTTATTACATCCACTCAGGTTTAACAAAAATATAAACCACATTCTTGTTATATTTTTTCCCTTCTATAACTTCTTCTGCACGTGTATGCTTAAAAAATTACTGAGATGACAACTCTGGAAGTAAGTGTAGCAGTAGAATAATTACTAAGGGGGTCTTAATGGTTAATTGGTCTGTCATCATAGCAATGAAGCTGAAGAGGGACCGTCTCTATCAACAATACTATATTTCAAATTTCCATGACAAACTAGTCTGCAGTATCTCATCTGGGACTAATGACTGTGCTTGTGTTTATATGGGTGTGAATTAACCTTCTGAGGACTGGATTAAGATCAACCAATAGGCGTTAGACACTAACTGCTCAAGACCTTTGTCATTCTAGGCTAACTTTAAGCCAGAGAAATGAAGTGATGGTTTCGTGAAGCATCTATTCCATTTTCTTAAAAACTTCTGCTCCATTTATTTGACATCTTCTATTTGAGCGGGAAGTGGTACACATTGTTCTAATATCCCTATCCTCATAGCTGGAAGTTAAATTTACATACTTGCATCTTTTCTTCAAACCAGCATAGACAATGTCTTGCTGAGGGATTTGTTGTAGCCAGGTCTCTGTTTCTTTAGCACAGTGAAAGGCTTCATGGCAATTACCTCATTTCATGGTAACGTTAATGTGTTTTAACACTGTCTGTTCCTATTCAGCATAAAATTTTAAAATTAATAAAGAATAGGCCTTTGGAAGTAAAATTTGTTGCCCCCCAGGGGCCCTGAACGCTTTAAGCTAGCCCAGCTAAATATCCTTCAGGAGATGACGTAGTCAAATGAACCGCTTATTTCTCTGATTCCTTCTGCCTCAGATGTTATCCAGGTACACTAGCTAAGGCTGCTGCTGCTTTTCTGATTGCTGCACCTCTTGCTGTGGGTCAGTCTTAGGTTCCAGTTTGCTGATGTTTCTTTGCATGACTGAAGCAAATTCTGGAGTGTTCACTACTGCAGTTACCTCACTGTCGTAGGAAAGTTTATAAAGAAGGGAACAGAGACAGGAAGGCCTGGACAGCTGAAAGAGATAAGGTTAAATACGTGCGTACAGCAAGTGTGCCAGTTCCACCATAACAAACGGATCTCTGTGGTATATTGGATGCCCAGTTCCAGACCTGTAGAATCAGGATCCTCTGGGATCTAACTGCTTTGTATGACCGATTCAGACTGTTCTGACTGAACTGGAAACATGAAACAAGCATAGATTATACATTATTGTCATGCTCCAGCTTGTTTAGTAATTATGAAATCTCAGGTCAGTTTTTAAGGGATTCTGGAGAACAAATGCAATTTTCAAATGCAGTCTCCGTTTTCCTTTATGGCTTGACTCTGAACTATGTTGAACAATTGATTCAGCATATATAGTGTAATTTTGAAATATCACGCTTTAATTTCTGTATGTCTTTGGACCTGCAAGGGAACAGGTAACGTTCAGGTAGCTCATCTGTCTTGCCGTGTAGATTACTGCCATAGCAGTTCTCGTTTAAAGTATTTTTTTAGCTTAGAATTGAATAAATTACTTAGTTCTAGATCCTGCAGCTGATGCATTAATATTTTAATGGGAATCCAAGATTACTGAAGTCAGGCTATTCTTGTCAACTGACACACGTTTTCAATAGGTGTTTTGCGTTCAGACACCCCCTTGAGGTATGCTAGGTTTAGAGCCCTCCTGAGACTGGGTTCAGGATTTCTTAATGAATCTGTGTTTAAGACTAATTGCAGGGAATTCTAATGGCCTTTCTTTTTAGCTATGTATTCTTTTGTTTCTGTTCTCCCTTATGGACAGTTTCTGGTAGACCTGAGTGTCTTATGAGCTACTCTTTTCTTTTTATTTTTTTTAACTCCTTCCCCATGGGGGAAAAAAAAAAATCCAGATGCTTGGCGTTGACTGTTAGTGAAAAGTTAAAACCAAATAGGAGTTAAACTTCCTATTTCCGTGGTTTTGGTGTGATTAACCTGCAACATTGTTTAATCCTTGTCCAGTTATTGACAGGTCAGAAGGTGACAGCAACCCATGCAGCAGTACTGTTGGCAAAACTGTTCAATACACCTGGACCAAAGAGGAAGACCACAGTGCTGATAGTGGATGAGGTGAGACAAAGAATCCTTTGTTCTCTTTCCTTGAAGTATCATAAGAAATGAGTTTTTGGAGGGTGGAAAAAGACATGCTTAGACTATATCATCTGTGATCTAAAAGGAATAAACTGAGGAGAGAAGAGACACAAATAGTTCCTCTTAGCCTTATCAGGAAGCTGAATTTAAATGGACAAGTATCATGTTGCCATATTGTTCTCTGCCTTGGATTTCACATTGGTTTTATGTTTTGTTTTGGTCCAAGTCATGGAATAAGTTGTTCTGTCAACTCCTAAATACCATAGAATTCAGCTATATTTTATCTGGAAGCTGCTGCTTTTCCAGTGAGGAAACTCACAGTGAAATAAGTAATATCCAGTTTTGAAACTCCTTGAATGTGCTATGTTCAGTAATAAATGCACACTTATTTTTTGCTGTAAGCTAATTCAGGTTCTCACATGGAGGGTCTTTTAGTCGTGTTAGATGTAGTATTAATGTCACAGTAGTGTTTAAAAAAACTCCAGCTGTTTAATCACTCTACTGCGATTAATACTGTTCAAGCACCTAGTAGGACTGCTTTTCCAAAAGAGATCAGAGCCCCAATTCAGAAAGTGTGGACCTATTAGCAGATGGATAAAGGAAACACAACAGAGACAGCTTGTTCAGAATTACATAAGAAGTCTTCCGTGGTAGAGCTAGCTCTCAAATCCCCATCAGGTATTGTAAATACAAGACCATTCTTTTTCAGTCTAATTCTTCTCTTTCTATCTCTGCAGCTTGATCTTCTGTGGACCCGGAAGCAGAATGTGATGTACAATTTATTTGACTGGCCAACTCAAAAGCACTCCAAGTTAATCATTTTGGCCATTGCTAACACCATGGACTTGCCAGAGAGAATAATGATGAACAGAGTAGCTAGCAGGCTGGTATGTCCTAGCAGTTTTGTTGCTATGTTGTAAAATGAGAACGGATTAAATACTGCATGCAATCAAAAGTAACCCAGGAGAAAGGTAGGGCTAGTTGCATCAGAGGTTAAATGATGCTTTTATAATTCTGTCTCCAGAGGGCCAATAATGAACACATAAATCTTAGCAAAGTAAGTTAAGGAGCCAGCTTGCTAATCAGATGTTATGCAGTGTAAGTACACTGTGTTCTTGTCAGACTGAATTAAGAATGCAGATGTCTTTTTAAACGTATTAAGATCTGGATAATCAAATGCCATGCTTCATGGTTAAGCTGCTTACTCCAGGATTCAGAAGAACTCTCTCTGGTTGCCCTTCCTCTTTCCCCTTTCATTCCAGGCACCTAGTTGCTTCTCTCTGTTTGCCATCAGCTGGTAGATTTTCTTTGGAAAACTTTGGATACCTGTGGACAGAAAGTTGGATGCACTCTACAACTCTGCACCTGTGTTGAATACATTTTCTTAAGTCATCACTTCATCACTGCGCTGAAAAGTGATTTGTAAAAACAGTGCTCTGTGCCTCCATCCTTCTGTGACTCAAAATAGTCCCACAGCGTGTGAATTGCTTTCCTCCGCCCACTAACCCTGCAGATCAGCTGAGTCCATGTAGTCACAAGAGAGAAGAATTTTGCATAAGAAACACAAACCTCAGGTCTCCTGTAGAATATGAACGGCAGTGTACCATCTGTAACATAGATTGTCCTTCTCATCTGAAAGCAGTTTTTATTAGCTTGAGCCAGAAGAGGATTTTTAATTCTTGGCTGATTGCTAACATAAGGCAATAGTATGACTGTATACATGTCATGTATACAGATATGCTAAAGGAGAGATTAATATTTTTTCATAGCTTCTGCTGTTACTGTATTAAAAAGTAAAGTGTAAATATTTGTAATCAAGTTGTATTAGGTGGCTCTGATTTGCTTACAGGCTTTGTAAGAGAAATTTGAATTCTAACAGCAGCAGTGCTTGCTCCTCAGGCCTTTCAGTGGGGAGGTCCAACCAGTGGTCCTCACTTAGTCACAGTTTTGTGGATTTGCACACTTATTTCACAGATATGGAGTGGAAGAATTGATTAAAGCATATCACTCGGAGGGGAAGGATGTTGAAAGAGAGCTTGCTTCTACCAGAGAAACTAAAACTAACTCTATAGGCTATGCTTGAGCAGTTGAGAGTTTTCAAGCACGTCGAACTCTTCTCACTGTATTGTATTATTTACTATAGGGCCTCACCAGAATGTCCTTTCAGCCCTACACCTACAAACAGTTACAGCAAATTATTTCATCCAGACTGAACAGCATGAAGGCATTTGAAGAGGATGCAATTCAGCTAGTTTCCAGAAAGGTAAGCACAGTACGGATGTACATACTCTGTGTTGCGCTAGGCAAAGGGTGAGAGAATTTTGTAACAGTAGTCAGAATTGGTTCTGTGGTTGTGTGTTCTGCATTGGAGACAAAGTGGGGTGCGAGTAGCAGATTATACATTATGCTCTCTGTAAGGTATACAGTGTACTTTCGCAGGAAACTTTGCTAAAGCAGTGTCTTTGCTTTTTCCACCTACTTTGAGAAGGCAGCAGTATATTCCAAGAGCTGGAGTCATGACAACGAGAGTCGTGATAATGCATAATGATAAGATGTCAGCTTTCTCCAGGGTTTGGCATAATATGAGTCATTGGATGGTCTTGAAAAAAAGTTAGTATGCCAGTGGCAGTGGAAATATCCATATTAATTTTCTTTCTTAAGATGTTTAAAGCCTTGGCATAATAGATAGTATCTGTTCTGTTGCCAGTCTTAATACCCAGTTGTACAAAAAATAAATAATGCATTAGGGATCAGTAGCTTCTCAAATTAAGATGTATGCATTGTTTAATGCCTTATTTTAGCAATTATACATTAAAATAGTGTTTTAAAATTATGTTAGAACATCTGTCAACCACTATACACTTCAATTTTTTCTGCTAAGCATCGCTGCAGGATTAAAAAAGAGTACTCGTGTCAGAAGTAAATATAAGCATTTGTGTTGTTACCTTTTTGTAAGAACAATAGTGATAATTTTGTAAACTGAATAATCTGCAGTAGTTTTCTAGTATGATTTTTCTTCAGAAAATCTAGAAAAATAACTCGCAATTAGATTTTTCTGAAGGGTTTCTTATTCTTGTCTCCAGCTGGGCTCTAGGGCTTTCGTATGTTATCAGCACCTACTGGGAAAACTAGGCCAGTACTATATCTAGGGAATGTTCGTAGCTTTATTAAAATTATAAACTACAAGTGGGGTTGTAAGAAGTACTTAGTTTCAGAAATTTGAGACCTAAAAATTTTTAGGCAGTTCTAAATGTAAATTCACTACCCCAGATGTTTCTTTGAGACCGACTAAAAATATTCGTGTACTCTTAAAATCAATATGCTATTGAGTATGGAAAAACTGAGGAGTTTTTTGCCTCCTCTTTCTTTTTTTTTTTTTTTTTTTCCTTCCCCTCGTGCTTTCCGAATGAACATGGATTGTGGTAAGGTCTGTATTGATAAGATTTCAGAAAACTTTTGGTATTGAACTGAACTGCTCACATTGAATTTCCTGGACTGCCTTTTTTTAACCTCTGATTTTATTTTTTTTTTTCTATAACCACAGAAATCAGTCTTGAATTTGTGATAACCAGATCGGGTCAGTAACCAGGGTTACTGGTTTTGGTCAGTAAGATTGTTATTTAAAATCTGGGACTCTAGTAACATAGTTCACAGCAGCATTGCTCTCCTGTTTTGTGGTCAGGTTGGGGTTTTTTGTTTTATTTTCTATCGATTCTTGCTAAGCTATTTTCTCAACTTGTAGAAAATACCTCTACAAACCTGTCATGCTTACTTTCAGGTCGCAGCACTGTCTGGTGATGCAAGGCGT
The DNA here is from genome assembly GCA_003993805.1 of Himantopus leucocephalus. Lineage (NCBI taxonomy): Eukaryota > Metazoa > Chordata > Aves > Charadriiformes > Recurvirostridae > Himantopus > Himantopus leucocephalus. Next base: position 26,524,370 of record RSEF01000008.1, on the reverse strand, counting down.
TGCCTTGATATCTGCAGAAGAGCCACTGAGATCTGTGAGTTGGCTAGCCAAAAGAGAACCGCTGAAATAGTCAGGATGGCCCACGTGACAGAAGCCATAGATGAAATGTTTTCATCACCATTTATAAATGCAATCAGGTAAAAACAGCTCTGAGAGGAATTTCTTCGCTTTTGTGTCCTTTTTGAAAAAATAGCCCAGTGAAAACATTCAGTCTGTCCTCACCACCCTTTGAGACTGTAGGCGGTGCGTTGTGCTTTATTGAAGAGTAGTACAAAACAAATGTTGCGCCACAGCTAGGAGAGAGAGGTACAAAATAGGAATTAAAGACAGGGGAAACCAAGGCATAGAAATCACTCGTACAAGTTTATACAGCATGTTTCCATGTTAGTGTGTTAGCTCAGATCAGGAGGGGACTTTTGAAATTTCCCGATTGTCCCTGCTTACTGTATGTTGATTCCTCTGAACAGCAGTCTCTGAGTTCGTATATTTGAACTCCTTCCAGTTGGAAATAAATCAGAAAGATACACTCAGGAGCCCACAACTACAAACACTACTGGTCATTCATCATACTGGACCAGACTTTGAGCTAGACTTGAAGCAAAACCCACTCAGACATGCATAGTGTAGGCATCAGGTCCTCAAAAGTCAACTGTTCCCCTCTACATATCCACTTGTATATGCCACTAATGTTGCTTGCTTAAATGCAGCCACAGATATCTGAGCAGAAGGCAGGACTTTCCCATTTGAACTGGTTTCTTTCTTTAATGTAAATAGATTCTGTGAGGATTTCCAAAAGGTTTCCTGAGGGAATACATGTGAGGAATTCTGGTGCCCTTCAGTGGTCTGCACAAGCTGTAACTGGTAAAGTGCTTTACCAGTTTCTGGTTAAAGGGAAAAGAATGTTTCATCAAGGAGTGGGGAGAGTAAGGGGTGCAGATATGGTATTTTGCTGGATATGTAAGTAATGCTTTTACTGTGCTACTTGGGCCTGAAAACCTCAATGTTAATTTGTTAATTCATAGATGTAAGTTGACCGTGACACACTGCAGAACATGAATGATGTACGGAATGAAAAGTTGCGTTCAGATACATTGAAAGAAAGGCGAGGTGAAGTGAAATGCAGTGTATTGTGGTGCCAGAGGTGCAGATGTAATATAATAGCTAGTTGACGTAAACTGCCCCTTTCAGGTAGAAAAATACCCTGCATTTAAATAGGAGGTTACCAAGCAATTTCCATTCCAGACGTCTTCCTGATGTTTCATAAGTTCTAAACTTGGCAGATTAATTTTTGTCGGTTTTGTTTTGACACTCAGGAACGCCTCATTGCACGAACAAATCTTCTTGAAAGCAATTTTAGCAGAGTTTCGCAGGGCAGGAGTTGAAGAGGCGACAGTTCAACAGGTATGTTCATGTTTCAGAGATGTTGGGGTTTGTTTTTTCTTTCTCTTAAAAAAGAGGGGGGCACTGTTAGAATTACCAGGCAGAAGTGTATATATGTCAATATGTGGGGATTTTTTTCTTAAAATTTAATGGAAGACGATGGGATGGCAAGGTAAACTGGGGCATAGGCCAGGTGTAAAGCCTAATTGAATGCTACCACCTCTTTTTCAATGGCACTAAATACTTACAACAGCAGGTGTTTCCAATTGTATTAATGTTACCAGTCATGTGGACCACAAAGTGATTTTTTTTTTTTTTGGCCTGCATCTGAGAATATTGCATGCTTCCACCTAACATGCTTTATAACAGGAAAAATGAAAGAGAACCTGAAAATATCAGGCAGCATAGTTCAAGGAGGAAAACTGAAAGTTGATTCGAACTTCTGTATCACTGTCTTTCTCAATAGAGAAAGATGCATCACTAGTAACTTCAATTTTTTAGTAGACCCATAAAATACTTGGCACCAGCAGAGCTGTGAAGACTCTGCACAGAGTCCGTTTCATGACTCACAGTATGGAAGCTAAATGTTAATCCTTATAAAAATATTTAGAACTCTCTATATAAAATAACCTGCTAGTTTTATCTGGTTCTACAGGTTTGTAAGTAAGCATTTTAACTGCATTTTCCGTTACTGGCTCCTGAACATCTGCATCTGTTCATTGCATAGATACACTTGGCAATCGGTTCTTCAACTTCAAACAGTATGTTATTAGACTGATCTGCTACATTTTCCCCTTAGTTTTCCTCTGACACCAAAAGGGTTTTCTTCTGCTTTTTCTGAATAGCAAAGCAGAAGACCCCAACCGATTCCTGTTACACACTTACTAGCCTGCATGATTTGTGACAAGTGGATTCTCCTTTTCATGCCTTTCTAAGCTGGGATCTTTCATGTTTGTAGTCAGTGTGACTTGTGTTTACTAGCCACCGGGCCTGAATAGCTCTTCTGAGTGAATTCATATGTAATTAATTGTATGTCAGCTCTTAATCTGCTGGATAAACTTTAGTCCACATAGTCCAGGGGAGAAGAGGTGTAGTAACAGATAAAATGATCTAGTTAAAAAATTGCAAAGTCGGTTCTAATTCTTTTACTTTTTGGCGATACAAAAAAGCAAGCTATAGCTCGGAATTGTTACTTCCTTGACAAAGGCCTAACAGTTTGTGCTAAAACAGCAGCACGTGGGTGTTTCTGAAGGGACAGGAGCTGAGCTTTGCCTCCCCTCCCAGAGATGTGGAGGGAAGGAAGCTTCTCTCTCTCTCTCACCCTGCCCTACTTGAGGTTGCAGAGGGAGGCAAACATGACCTGTGTCCTTTTTCTCTGCTTTAATAGGTCTATCATCAACACATAGCGTTGTGTAGGATCGAAGGCATGCAGAGTCCTACGATATCAGAAATTATGGCTGTTTGTTCAAGACTTGGCGCCTGCAGGCTCTTGCTGGTGGAGTCCAGTAATAAGTATCTTCACATGCGGGTGCGACTCAATGTCAGCCAGGACGATGTTGTGTATGCGCTCAAGGATGAATAAGGCAATAGAGATTTTATTTTTTTAATATGTATAAATTATTGTCTATTTTAATTTTTAAATTGTTGATAAAATGGAAATAGTGGAATGTATTTTTTTCTAAATACTTTGCTTAAATGTTTGATGTATTAAAGCACTTTTTTTATAATAAAGAATTTGCTTTAAAGCATTTTAAATACTTGAAATCAAACTATTTGCTTTTATGTGCTGGTACCTGGTCCCCTTTCAGCTGAGGTGTATGAACTTGAAATCAATTTGCAAATTTTTTTTATTGAGACTGGCGCTGTGGCATTGCCTGCTACGTAGTGTTTTCTCATTGACTTTTGTGGAGTATAAAAGACATTGTTAAAATGTGCTTTAACTTTCATTACTGATATAATGAAAAGGAACTTTCACTTTGCAATCAGGGCTGAATATTTGAATTGAAGAGAAAGTAAAAATACCAGAAGAAATTTGTCTTTTTTTTTTTTTTTAATTGATTGAAATCAAGGATTGCTTCACAGAACTTGCCCCGGCTGGTGCCGGTCTGTTGAAATCTGCTGTTGTAATCGCGCTGTTCAGCGGAACGCGTTAGTCATTTGCAGCTGGATAGTTTGAAAACACTTTTTTCAAAGCGTGTTGTGGTTTAAATTTTTCTCGCCGCGTGACCCGCGGCGGACCCGCCCCCCCCCCCCGCCGTTCTGGCCCCGCCCCCGAGCCCCGGCCCCGCCCCTCCGCGCAGGCGCGCTGCTGCCGCGGAGCCGCGGCTGAGGCGTCCCTGGGCCGGGCGGGCGCCGCTTCACCGGGCGCCTTTGAGGCGGGCGGCAGGAGGCCGAGGTGAGCCGGGGCCTGGCCGGCCTGTCGCGGTGCTGCTGGCGAACCCTCGGCGGGAGGCGGCCGGTTATTTACACGGCGCTCAGCCTATTGCCTCCGCCGGCTCCTCCCTGCGCCGGGGCGGGTCGGGCTCCACGGGGATACGGGGCGGGTCGGGCCTGCCCCGCCCTCAGGCGGCGCTGGGTCCGGCGGGAGAGGGGGGGGGGTCCCGCCATCCTGTCCGCCCGGGACGGGCTGTGGGAGGCGGGGGGAGCTCCGGGCGTGAGTGGCCTCAGGCGGAGGGCGGCCTGCGGCCGGGCTGGGCTCCCGGCGGAGGGCGGCGGTGGGGAAGGCGGCACTGACGGGCCTGGGCCCGGGGGGGTGTGTTACATCGTGTGCGCCCCTCCGCCCCTTTCCCTCATGGTGGTCCCCGGTGCCGGTAAAATGTGTAGGTCTGGGCACAGCGTGCTCTGTGCTGCCTGCCTTCGTCCAGCTTGGAGTGCGTTGAGGCAGGCGAGGATACTGACACTCAATTTCATGTGCTCTCAGTCCCTTAGAGAGACAATCCTCTGAAATTCATGAACCAGCATGCTTGGCAGAAGACCTAAAAAAAGCCCTCAGGCAAAGGGCCAGGGAGCTGCAGTTGCAAAGCAGGTAAGGAAGGCAAAGGGCCAGGGAGATGTGGTTGCAAAGCAGGTAGGGAAACCTCCTACTCCTCCTGTTCTTCAGAGTAGTCTCGTTCAGACCTCTTGCTGCCGTTTTCCTGCTATGGCCTCCCATACATTAATAAGATACAAGAAGACCATGAAAAAAATTAAACTGTGTGGTGCTCGTTTTCTTGCTTTATCCTTTAGTGCATTCTTCATAAGGTAAATACTTGGTATGCAGCAGTGGAGGTCTTGCAGGGAAGCCACAGTGTTGTAATGCTGTAATCTTTGCGTGAGACCTCATGACTCATGTTTGTAGTAGTTTCTTACCCCAGCCATATCGATATTTAATAATAACTTCAATAACTATATGGAGGTTTTTCTTACGTCATTAAGAAAACAGAAGTAAGAAGACCAAAATACCAAGTAACACGTTCAGGGGCACATACGGGAGAACATTAAGGTGCTACACCAGAGACAGTTAATTTTTAATTTCCCTGCCTATAGTTGGTTTTTTCATGCAACAGAGAGACTGATCAGCCCGTGTCCCTCTCCTTAGCTGAAAGTGAGCCTAGATGTGTCCATGCGGTGAGTTTTTTTCGTACTCTTTACCTTTGGATGTAACTTCAGAAGCCTTGAGGATAGAAACATGATTTAGTCATGGTTGGTAGGTCAGGCAACGATGCCAAAGCTAGAAATACAGCCAAGGCAAAATCCTTGGTAGAATAGTGGAAGGGAAGCAGTACAAGTAGAGGTAAAGAATATGTTAGAACCAGAATGGAAGTTTGGAAACCTTTGAAGGTAGAATAGAGGCAAGTAACATACAGAGGAGGAGTAACTGATAAAATATAGGGAAATACAAAAAGGATACTGGAGTAAATAAAATAGCTAAACTACTCTCTTGGTGATTTCTTAGGAACACATATTCTTGTACTGGAAGCAGAATGGGTTAGTTAGAGATCCGTAATGTCGCCTTTGCTCTAATATGAAAGTTTGCATTTCTTAATTGGAGAGGTAGTATGTAATTTAGTTCATTTGAACAAGGGAGAAGATAAAAGGTAAAAATATCTTTCCCCCTCCCAAAAAAGAAACCAAACTCTAAAAAGATAAAATAAATTCAATACAGTTAGTTATTCAGCTTGCCTTACAGCATGGAGGATTGTTTCTTGAAACAAGTACACTAATGGCTTGTTCACTTGCAAATTACCTCAATTTAAACTCTTGTGCTATGTAGTGTATCAACTGCAAGGCTTTTATAACCTTTCGTTTTCTGTTTTATTAAAGATTTGTTTAATACTATTAATGTCATTGGAAATGTGCCTTGCTGAAGAGACTGAGGGACTTAGAGCTAGAACTGCTGGGTTCTGTTCTTGACTTCATCCATTACTGCACTTGCTTCACTTTCTACACTTGCAGCTTGGCAGTGGACAGATGGCGTGTGCTCCTGATCCATTTTGCACATTGATAAAAGGTGTACATATGTTCCATCGAACTTGAATGTTTAGGTCACCAGTGTAAATATTTCCTAATTAAATCTTGTCCTCACCTTTTTTCTGTTCTATCCAAGCCTGCAAATGTACTAGTTTTGTTTTACAGAAGGGAGATGGATAAGGCAGAAGGTGGCTAACTGATCTGCCCAGTGCCTTACAGAATGTCAAGGGCAGGATCAGGGCTAGTAAACAAATAGCTGCGGGTTCTGAATACTGTTCCTGGTCCTTGGAGTCAGTGTTTCTCAGCTATGTTTCACATTCTCCTTTGGAATTATAAAAAGTTTGAAAGAGGGCCACAAAATATTTCAAGGCGGTAGCCACCAGCACCTCAGTTCCTACAGAGTTAAAAAAAAGTTGTCATTACTGACTCACAGTAGTTGATAAACCAACAGGCATCTTCAGCTTCTGGCAGCACTTGAGATCCTCCAAGGCAGGAGGAGATTGTTAACCCTTGTAATAATGACAACTGATTTTTATTTCTTTGCTTGAGAGAAGCTGAACTGCTGCCTGCTTGGCCTTGTGAAGACCAATAGGCCAACAGGGGCTTGTGCTTTAAAAAGTCTGAGGAAAGGTACTCCACTTAAGTCACAGGATGAATATAATTCAGTTAATTCATGTTTATAAAAGAGCTTAGCATACTTTGAATGTTATTTCTGGGGCAGTTAGTATCGTAACCAGTGATAGAAAAATCATGATAAAATGGCAACTTTGAAGAACACCTTTTAGATTAAGACCTCGGAGATTTCTTTGATGCTTATGTCCTTTGGCATGTTTTACAACAATTGAGTGATAACTCCCACTACTTTGTCAAATTCTGATTACTGTTATTAATAATATTACCTGTGATGCTGTCACTGAGCTGATGATCTGTTCCAGACGGTTGTTTGTTTCCTCCAGAGTAGTGTAGATATTGCTGGGTTCGTGAGGGCTATGTTTCTGCGTGTGCATGCGCTTTCCATGTGTTTATGGTTTACAAACTGAGGTAATGAGAAGTACAGAACAGTTCTGTGTATACAAATATAGCTTCTTCCAAGAGATAAGGGTGAAATCTCTGCAGTGTATGCATGTCAGACCCGTATTGTGTGGATGATGATGGAATATTTTTTAGCTTAGCTGTTGCAGGAGCTGCCCTGAACTTCCCTGATGCTATCTGCTTTGTAAGGCTCAGTATAACAGACATAATTTTATTTTACCTTGTTATGTCAGACTAATAGATAGGCTTGATTTCAAGAAATCGTTGCTTGTGGAGAGTTTTAGAGGGAGTATTTGTGACTTACTAAGATTTATGTGCCTTACATCAGTTATAGGTGCCTGGTATGCATTGTTTTGATAATAGAAGTGGTGTGATAGTGGGCTTTAAAAAAATTAACAGAACCCAGAATGCATGAAAATGTTGCAGTGTGATGTCATTGAGTGTCATCTCTATTCTAACTGCAGTATTTCATTTTTATTTTTTTTATTTTTATTTTCCCTTGGCTCCAGCTGGGGCTTTTTGTAGATTTCAACCCTGAAGAGATGCTGCTGGCTGCAGAGGAATGTGGGGATGATGGGGACCTAGAAGCGGAGCTTGCTGCTATCACAGGAGCAAAGGTGAAAGAAGGGAAATCAAAACCAAAAGGGAAAAGTAAGTTTAAGTATCTGGATTTTATTTATTGACAACCTGAATAATTTATTAGAGATATCTATTTACAAATCACTGATTTATCTAAAATGTTTTTTCACCACTGATAGAAGCTGAAATTGCAACTATTCTTTCCTTTACTTTGAAGGGTTTAAATTGTTACTCTACAAAAAGGGTAAGATTTTCGGGAGGTGTGCGCTCTCGTAGACATAGGGAAAAGATATATGACGGCTGGCCAATTTAGTAACTAAACTAAGACATGCTTGTTTAGCATATGGAGTCATAAAAAGCTGTAGTAGGTGCTAGATGAGTTAAAAATTGAAATTGTATTTCTTGTGGAGGGTGGGTTGTTTGTTGTTTGGTTGTTCTGTTTTTGTTTAAAGACTGAATTTACTGAATGAGCATTATAGTTTTAGTTACTTGGAGTCTGTAACCAAAATTGAATACACTCTTAAGAAGGAAATCCTGGAACTGATGGAATTACTGGGACAATCCTGTAGCTTGTGTTATGCAGGAGGTTAGAGTGTCTCTTGGAATGGCTCATTACTATTCTTAATATTTTAAGTATCTGTTTAGTCTGGTGGTGTTTGCATGCAGCTATGCAGTGTTTTACAGGATTGCTGTAATCTACTATAAATCAAGGCTGCTCCTGAGAGGGTGAGTCTCTAGTGAGCGTGCTCTACCTCTAAGCTGGTAAACATATTTATGGAGTTGCAGGGTGAGCTGGTTCAGGAAACTGATCTATAAAAATAAACTTCCATTGTTGTGGTAGGTTTTCAGCTGAATCAGTTCCTTCATCTGGTTTGGTACCTGCCTATTTGAACGCTGCTGTGGCTGCAAGGGAGGGGTGGCAGCACATGGTTGAGATAGGACAAGGAGAATGGTACCCTTGGTACAGGTGGGTGAGCAGATAGCTGGAAAGAAGGGTTAGTGCAACTACAGCCTTAATTGCAGCTCTGCAGTAATTTGCCTGTAATATTTGAAGGGACTTCACACAGAACAGCAGGGAAATGAAGAATTTTAAAATATTTAGAAAAAGTGACTGTCTGAATACTGTAATTGATGAGAGACAGAGAAGGTGTTCGTATCTAAAACTAAGTTCTAGATAATTTCCACTCTCCGGATTTCAAGATTGTAGTACCCTTAAAGCTAATAAGCATAGTTGTGCTAATAAGCACACTAGTAGAACTTCTGCCATTGGATATAGGTTATTCATGGTTAAGACATGCAGGATAGTGTTTTGAGAATGAATCTGTGTGTCAGGAGCTCTTGAATTGTTGTCAGCTTTTCAAGTGCTGACTTCCTTCTTGCCCTGATCATGTCACTTAGTGTGTTTTTTCAGTCTCTTTATTCATAAGAGGGAAATAAAACTTCAGACTGTGCAAAATTAACATTTAGTATGCCTTCTACAAGGTATGTGTTACCATTCATAAAACTGTTTTCCAAAATCATTTACAGCTATTCTGTTTTCCTGGTAGAATTGGGAGTATATAGATTAGAAGGTTGTGGAAGATGAACAACTGGACAGCTGTCACTGGGGTCTCATGAGACCTGGTATAGTGTAGTGATGGGGACATGGTACGTGATGCGGACAGGGTGCAGGCTGGCACCTGGAAAAGAGGAGGGTGTGATAAGGACAGGGGAGAAACAGATCCTGTCTGGAAAGGGACAGGAAAAAGGGACCCAGTACAATACGTACTACTGCTTGTTTCTTGGCTGAGCACAAGGTGCAATTATTCACTCCTGGGTTTACATTTTAGAGCTCTGACTGGGGGGGGGGGGGGGGGGGGGGGGGGATAGTGATCTCTCCCTCTAACTTGAAGATGCAGGCAGCAAAAGCTGTCCGGTTGCAACATCTTAAGTACAGACATCTCTGCTATCTGTGACTGATAAATGCCAGTTGGTCAGCCACTCCGATGTTTGAAATTGCAGCCTCAACTTGCCATACTGGATTAGAGCTGAACCAACCATCTGAGGAGGCTCAGTTGGCTTTGTTGCCTCTAGTGGGGCTTTGTGTGAGGAACACTCAGATGCTTGAAGTACAGCTGGTTGCCTTTGGATATGGCCTACTGTCCTTGTTGCAGAGTTTTGTTAAGGGTCAAATATATGAGCAACACGTTTGATGCAGGTACTGAAGCACTGATATGGTAAATTAGATTATTTGAACAGAATCAGCTTTGTACCTGGCTTAATTTTCGGCTGATTCGGCAAGGGAAGGATGGGATGCATTTAGATCCATTTAAATTGACTGTAAAAGTCTGTCCTGAAGATCTATATTTTATGCAACGTTTACTGACACTGGTGAGTCACAGTCATATGTCTGCACAGGGAAGTATCAGAGGCATTTAGGTGGACAGTTGGGATTTGTATGCAAATAGCTCCACCTTTGAGAGTGCGTGGAGGAAGTTGATAGTTAAGGGAAATGTGGTTGGCACAGCATGAACTCATCAAGGAGGTGTTAAGTAGAGTTTTCAGGGTAAAGACCGGAAGCTTGAAGAGAAATTGCAAGGCAAAGTAGCCAAGAAAGATTTGCCAAAAGGGAAAATCTCACGGGCATGAGACAGCAATGCAGAAAATGCAGAAGTGTTGTTAGAGAGGCAGAAGAAACAGCACTTTTTCTGATTTGCTTAGCAGATTTCTGTGCCAGAGTTCTGCTGGTACTCTTGGGATCAGGACAAGTGTGATGCCTTGATTTGGAGTATTCTATTTGTGTATGCCAAGTGTGACTTTGCAGTAGTGTTTGATGTATAAAACAAGTAACTTCTCAAGGTAGAAAGATTTTCTTGTCTTCCTTTCTTGCTGTCTTCAAATGCATGGATAGTTTGCTGTGCCTCCTTTCTTGTCATGTTAACAACTGGTAGTTTGGCTTACAACTTGTGCTGTTCAGTATGTCTCTAGAATTGATGTTAACGTGCATCATCAGTTTCAAAGGATAAATATGTACCCAGATTAACAAGAGATGGAGAGAGAATCATTCTTGTGCTTAAGACTGTAGATTGAGAAAATGGATCAGCTGTTGGAGTCTCAAGTGTAATGTAGACCCTATACAAAACTCCAGTGATTTAGTTGTAGCTTTATTTATTGGGAGCTCTTTGAGCTCAGCACTATTTATGGTAATGTCCTTGAACTCTGTTCTGATATATGGCTGTAGATGCTGTTGTAATACACACAGAACATATTTTTTGGCTTCGAAAGGACACGTGAACAGAAGTTTTACCAGCAGGTGTGCTGGGATGTTTAATGCAAGTGTTTACATCTCATGCATTTAACTGTTGGGCTAACTTGGTCATATCAATACATGCAGATCTTTGGGAACTACAGTACTTTTAACTCAAATTAGTTCAACATGAGGGAGAGAGGAAAAGGGCTAGAACTGTGAAAAAGAGAGATGGATGGATGTGGACCGCTTCTGTTCCATATAGAGTCAGAATTTATTCTGTCAGTCGGGCTACACCAGGAGCAAATTACATTTTGTTAGGGGAAACTGACATGAGATAAAGGACACAGAACAGAAAGGCCTGACAAGGGTTGCGAGTCCAGGCCTGTTAATATGGACAATCATGTCATAAGTATCCAGTATCAGCTTAAAACTATTTCAGATGTTTATACCTACTAGGGACAGAGGCTTCTCCAGTAGTTCTTTTTCATGGATAGAAACTTGTAATCGGATTTATTCATCAACAGTTTATATTCAGTTGCTCTTGTGCCACCATTGATTTTTATCTTAACTGAGGAGTACGGTTTTGATGTAACATCCAATAATAGTAGCATTCTCCAGTTTTTCTTTGGAAAATTGAGGTCTTCCATAATGACAAACTTTCTTTTACCAGTTATTTTTTGTAAATAATATCATAGAATAATATCATTCTTATCTGTATCTTAAATCAGCCTAGGAGCTTGAGGTGACTTATAGTAAATTTTCCCTGAAGCAGTTGTTTCATCCAGTCCTATTTGTCTTTCTTACACAGTTTTGAATGTCATTAGTGTGCAAAGCTACCACAGTATCTTTCTCTTTTGTGGCCATGCTTTCTGAGCACTCTTGTGTCCCACCATACCTGCTGGTCTGTCATGGTGCTTATGGTTTTGCTGTTCAGGCTCTTTGTAGTACTAAACAGACATTATTTCTCCCTGAGATCTAATTTCTGAGCTAGATCATTGGATGCAGTCATGTTCCTTGTCTTATTGCCTGCCTTGACTGTCACTCTCAGAAACACTAATATGCTTTTTTCCTGGATGTTCACTTCCCCAGTCTTTGCTCTTTATCTGTGAATATACTCTCATTTACCTATGATACTATCCAATAAAGAAGACGCAAGAGGAGACGTCACTGCTGTCTTTCAGCTGGTAGCAACTCCTTTAGAATTCATATCCAGTGACTGCATAACTGTTACTTAGGGTTTATGGCTCCTTGTGTTTTCTTTTTACAGCTCCTCTGCCCATGGATCACATTGAAAGGATGGCTGCAGAGTGTATGAAGGACCTGAATGAAGATGAGGAGGAAGAAGCAGATGATGAAGACTTGGAGAAAGATACAGACCTGTTGGTATGCATAACTTTGTTAGCAAAAAGTTTTTGTATGTCTTTGTTGTTGTCTGTTTTTTTAAACAGAACTGCATTTAGCAAAAATGTGTTAACCTTGTGGCAAGAAGCTAAAATGTTGCAAAAGCATTCCATTAGATATGAGGCTTTGCAGAATCTAAGCCCCTGCACACCAGAGTAAGAGAATTTCTGAACTAACATTCATATGTGTGAGGCTCTTAGAGAAGTGGGGGGAACAGTGAGAATCCCATGCCATGGTAGCTGGTGAAATACAGCCAGGGACATTGTCCTTAAAGTGATGTCTGTCACTCTTTTGCTACTGCTTCGAGTAGTGCTTGGCCTGAGAGACTATCTCCCAAGAAATTCTTTGTTATTTCAGTAAGTGATCTAGTTGGCAGGATTTAGGGAAGGTGTGTTTAGCAATGTTTTTGAGTGCCACTGTTAATAGGTGCTTTTTGAAAATTTCAAATTTGGATTTGAATGATCTGTGTAAAAGTACATATGTGTACTTCTGCAGCTTCAGATCTCTAACTACAAACTTTTGTGGTGATGCTGGAGCTGCAGTGTGGCTTTTGAGTGGTATCTGGCTTCCTGTTGTGAATACAAGTGGAACCAGTTTCACTTAAAAATGAAATAAAAAAAAAATATCAGAATACAAGATGTTTAAACTTCCTGTTTGGATTCAAAGTCCATGCAAAAGTTTTGGAGCTTGAGACTTGATTTTGTTTTGTCTTTTGAGGACATAGAAAATTATGAGGAAAAGCCTTTTGTTGGCTTTTACTTTAATTTAGGCAGAATTGCAAGAAGTTCTTGGGGTGGAAGGTGAGACAGGAAGCTGTGAGGATGAAACGATAGCAATGGAGCCATCCGCAGCTGAACCAGAAGATGAGCAACCTGAACTGCAACGACAGGTAGGAAAGAGCTTCATGTTCCTGACATTTTTGCTGAATCACTGTTGTCATGCAGCTTATACAAGGGTCACAAACAAGGATCTAGAGAGGTCATCTTGTCCCCCATGGAAGGAAAAACTACAGTATTGCTGTCTTTTCTGTGGAGACGAATGCTGTGTTGATATAGGTGAATTTTTTTCTTTTGTTCAGAGGATAATTTTTAATGTTAACATAGAATTGAGGAGCTAAACAGTGGGAATCAAGCATGTCTTGTCCCTCATTATACATATGAGCATGCAGACTGCAGTTCAGGCTTCCAGAGTTTGTATCTTCCCCCTCAGAGTATTGAGTGGTGTGCTGAAATTGTGGGACTTGTTGTAGCTCAGCATCTTTCACATCTTTGTGGTATTTTTCTCAGTAGCATTAGCTTTCTCGGCTTAATTTGTCAATCCTTATGTAGTCAAATGCTTTATTCAGTTACTGCCATGTTTCTGTTGCGTGCTACAGATTCCAGTGCCCTTGTGCATTGGGCCCATTAATAAATGGGTCTGAGAGCGTTTCTATAGAGATAATGGCAATAATTACATCAATAGCCATTTGAAAGGTCTTGCAGCTGTGGAGCATTTGTAAGTAGCTACTCATAACTTTGCTTAGGCTGCTTTTGTTGTTGAACTAGTTCCAGGCTGTAGGAGGAAGAAAAAGAGCTCTTGTAGTAAAACCAGGTTAAAGGAGCCCAGAAGGGAGTAAACTAGCATGTTTTAAAAATAAGAAAAGAAAAAGTCAAGATTTGTGCCAAAATACCTCTTCACACCCTCTGTTGTGTGGTGTTTGAGAGACTTCACTGTTCTCTTCACCTACTCCCTAACCACATGGCTCCAATTACCCTGTGACTGTGAGTTTACTAAATGTCTCCGCCCATTCTTCTCTATTACGCCTTTGAGAGAAAGTCCAGAGGTGGATCCAGGGACCGTTAGTGTAGTACAAGTGCTCCTCTGTTTTAGAGACTGTTCCGTCCTTGCGCTCTTGATTAACGGGAGTGTGTGTGAAGAGGAGTATTTGTTTTTCAGTGCTGTGGGAAAATTCATATAGTTGGATAAATCTGTTTTCTTGATTTGTTTTATTATTTTTTCTGAGACCACCTCACTTCCTGCTGTTACCAGTGAGCTGCAACAGACAATAGAGAAGAGAATTGCTGACTATAGGACAGCAATTTCTAATGCAAAGGAGTCAGGTGAGAGTGCCAAAATACGCCGATACGAAAGAGGCCTTAAGGTAAGTTGGGCTCATCAGGTATGTGAATGAGGGGGAGGCAAAATCAATTCCCCAAAGTGTAGTTCAGAGTCTTTCCAGATGTGTGAATTTGTTGAAAGGGGAGAGAAATTCCAATATGCTGCCTTGAGTTACTTTAAAACCACTTCTTTTTACTTACTACCAGTCTGATGTAGCAAATACACACATAAAGTGTAACTTCAAGTGCCTTTTGTGCATCAGCTTTGTTTGTGTCGAATGTGGCTAGTGGTAGCTGGAGGCAGGGTTTGTGGTAAACGCTGATATTAAAACTACCTGTCTAGATCTGAATTTGACCTGTTATGACTGTTCAGTGCTACCTTAAAGCAAATTTTAGGAGCTTTTCTAGCACATATACCTGCTGGTTCATCACTGATGCCTTCCTTCAGATACTAACCTTCCACTCAGTTCTGTGAGAGAGAGGAAGGTGATACCTTTCCCTGAGCATGTTGGCTGTGCTTTGAAAATGAATAGAAGAGGATTTTTCATTAAGACAATTAAAAATTGCAGCAAGGTTTCTTCAGCTTTGCATTTTTTCAGCCAGGTGGCGTGCTTGTAGTTAGTTAGTAGTGCTTGGTGATTACCGCTGTGCAGAGTGCCTTTATTTCCCTGTTTGCTTTCATCTGGCCTCCTGCATCACCTCAGACAGCAGGCAGCTCTGTCTTGTTGAGCAAAGCTTTATAGCTCAGCACTGTCCACTGAGGGAAGAATGTCATGTCTCACTAGCTACCAGGTGTCTTAAGGTACAGAGGGAACCACTGAGGCCAAACCCAGGGGAGGAAATGCACAAGAAAGGAGATGTCTGCATGGGTCCACTGCCTGCTAGCTCCGAAAGGAATGTACATGAAACCACCTGACCTTTCAGAGGGCAAGAGGGATAGGCAAACCAGCTTATTTCATCCAATACTGAAGCTTAGTGCACTGTTTGCTACTTCCTCTATTTTTCAAGGTAGCGAGTTTCCCTGTGCCAAAGCAGTGTCGCTGAGGATAACAGACTAGATCTCACTTCATAGCTCACGGTTCCTTAATTAGCAAAATGACATGCCAACAAATGGTGTATGGTTATCTCTTGCACGTAGTTCTTGGAACCGTGAACTTTAATCTCAGCGTTTAATTCCATTTCCAGTCAGTCTGTCATCCCACACACGGAGAATAGAGAGCTGTGTGTGGGTTGCTGTGCTGATCTGAACCCCAATCTGACATGCAGTCAGTCCAAAGTATCTCTACCGCTGTTGCTTAATAGGTCAAACAATGTCATGGCTAACCAAAAATAGTAGTTATTCTGGCAGTGATGAGATTTTGTTGTTGTTGTCTTTCTGTACTTCCATTTCAGTTTCTGTGGAAGATAAAAGAAGTAAAACTTTTTTTTGGGCTTAAAGTGCATGATGGTCTTTTGTCTGAACCTGAAATTAAAAATATATAAATTAATACTGAGGAAAGTAATATTTGTGGCGGAGGAACGGTTTTAAAAAAATGAGCAGCAGCTAACCCATGTCACAGAGCTTCTTGCCATAGGTCACCAGCTGAAGCTCCATTTCCTTTGTTAGTATTTAATTGCTTTTCTCATTGCCTTAAATAGATATGCAGACTCCTTCCTTCCCTGAATCCACATAGGCAGTGACATTTCAGAGTAGTGTATTTTATTTTGTTTTAAAGACAGAAAATGCATCTACAGTTGGTATAAATGGCTTCCTTGGTGTCACTTCTTGTGACAAAGCTGAGCAGACCGCATCAGCTATCCAGTAATTCCAGGTGTTGAGGTACTTGCAGTTACATATTTTGGGTAGCAAGTCCTTTGCATTGTGTTCCTCTGATAATGGGGCACCTTTCACTAGTGCTGAAGTTGGCCTTGCGGAAAAATAGGGAGCTAAAGGGCAGCAATCTGTAGGGTGTGCATAATAGATTCCATCACAAATAAGGGAATGAATTTGTGTTTTAATGATTTTATGCTAGTAATATGTTTGAAGAAAATGCCTATTGACTTTGCTGTTCCATCTCTGCCAGACACTGGAAACCATGCTGGCTGCAGTGAAGAAAGGCAAAAAAATCAATGAGGAAGAAATGCCACCTCCTGTTGCAACAGGAAAGAGTTCTTCTCACTTACCTCGAGCCACAGGAGTGGAGCTAGAGAATTCAGGAGATTCAATTGGTGTCATACCAGACAATAAAGCTGAGTCTGCTGCAGATGATGAGCAGAAGACCTCTCATGAGGCAGTGCAGCATCTGGAATCAGAGTCTCTACAGGGTCATGCTGCTTCTAGTCCTACTGCAGAAACAGGTACCATGATCTGAGAGGATAAGCAGTTGCAACACTATTTTAATGTTGCATCTTTCTTGATATTTGTATTGTGTAGCAAAGCACTGCTTATGTTGGAACTTGCCTGCTGAATGTTTCAGATAGAGTTGTCACTGGGACACTGAATTTCTGGCAGTAGAATCAGTTATTGTTATAGAGCTCTTATATGCACTGTACCAGTATCTTTCACTTCTCCTGTGCCTCAGTTTCTCCTTTTCTTTTAATTGGGAAAAGTGGGATTGTTATGTCTGGCAGGACTTCTGGACTTCTGTAAGATGGCTGTGTGACTGAAAGCAAAAGAGGACTAATGCAGGTTTGAGTAGATGGTCATAGCAAGGGATGCGCAACACTTGCATACTCTGTGTAAGTCTCAACATTGTTTCATTCTCACAGATCTTCAGAACAGCCGCACACGAGCAATATTACTTATGAGGCAGAAGGAGTATAAATTAGCAGCTCTAAAAGCCAAGCAGCAAGGGGACCTGGAGAAAGCGAAGGAATACATGAAGGCAGGCAAGGTATGCACACAAAAAATTCTGAATGCTAATCGTACCCTATGCTGTACCCGCATGCATTGAGAGTCAGATATTCATTGTGGCAGCTAGCAAGTCTTGGACATACTAGAATAAATACTCTGCTCTGTTTTTTCTGCGTTAGAAATTTAATGTGGTCTTGGAAGCTTTGGATAGTGGGCAGCCAATAGACCTCCAGAATATGCCTCCATCTCCTTGGGGTAAGTCTTGTCTTATAAAAAGCATTTTAGAAGTCTCTCTATGCTGTAATGGAATGGTTCTGAATTTGATTGCAAAGACGAATTGAAGATCACTTAGGTCTGAGGCTTACTGCATATTCAAATTCAAGACCAATAAAGAAAAATGAGGTATCATTATTTATATTGAAGTTACTCTGTGTGAATTACAAGTTCAAGTAGGTATCAATGTCTAGTAGTCCTATTTTTATAACTTTAGATAATAGCAGCCAGTATTTGAAGTGGAAGGGAAAGAAGGGTAACGGCACATCCTTAAAGTTTACTGTAATACTTGATGGTGTTATGTGTTTCAACTGAAGCTCATATTGTTTCAGATTAAGAGATCAACAGAGTGCAGTGCATTAAAGTCTAAATCTTAAAGCAAGTTACCAATATTAAAAATACTTTGATGAATGTAAGAGAGGTTTTTTTTAAAATAAGTCTAGTATCACCACCGCCAATTAATATTTGGTCTGTGCAATTCCGTGTTTTGGACAACTTACTTTAGTAGATTATTCTAAGAAACTAAATGACAGATTCTTTTATTTCAATAAATCATGAGATTTATGACTCCTTAAGTTATAAACTGATCACCAAATGGCACTAGAGAGAAACTTCACCCATACTATAATCTTGCCTTAAAAAGTGCAAGATTTTTGCAGTGGATATTTTTGTAATTTTCTGAAATAACCACTGCTATACAATGCCAGAAACTTGGGTGTCTGAATAGATGGTATTACTTGCTTCCCTTTTTTCAGTACATCTTTTGTTACTAGGATATTTTAGTCAGTTAGCAATCTTGTTCACTCTTTCCATCTGCCAAGATACCAAGTTATATTTCAGGGAGAGAATTCTTAGAATACTTGAACTGGTTCTACTGTTTTGTGGTTTTTTTTCTCTTTTCACTCAAGCAGCACTAACCTAAATTAAATCAGCATTTGAGATTGTCTATTATAAAGCATTTTCTCTGAATAATGGGCACCTTAGACTTATCTCGCCATGCAGATGTTGTTTTGAAGCCAGAAAGCTTTCAGGAAGATGATGTGATCGAACTGATGGTTTTCTGAGTAGCGTGGGTTGACTTGCTGTTTATGGAACACACTGGGAAACTTCCTGCTTTCCTTGCTTTGCAGATCTTGAAAGCCTAGGAAATGTACAAGATGCATCCAAGCAAAAGGTACCAGCTCCAGTGGGAAGTTCCCAGGACGTTACAACACTTGAACCTTACACCCAAGAAGCTTCAGGTAGGACTTTTGGGTTTCTGTAGCAAGCCATGAAAATAGCAGGGCTGCAAGGGACTTTTAAGGTCTGCCCTATCCCACTGAACTGCAGCAGGACTAAGTAAACCTAGCTAATGTTCCTGAATATTGTTTGCTGCTGATCCCATCTGTACTTTTATTCTGGATCACTAATGGAAGTAGAATTCAGTAAACTTAGAAGAGTTGTATTCATAGTAAGACTTTGCAATGATGTTTTTGTCTCTGCAGAAGGTAAGGAAGGGGAGGAAAAAGTCAGCTCATATGTGTTGAAATCTGAATCGTGTGGCATTTCATTGTCTGTCTTACTTCAAGGTTCCCTGCAGCAGCCAAAAACAGTTCTGGAAGCGTTGCAGCAAAGGCTTGAGAAGTACAAGTCAGCAGCAGCACAGGCTAAAGCGAGTGGGGATGATCGGAAAGGCAGGATGCACGAGAGGATAGCCAAGGTGAAACAAAAGTGCAGCAAGTTGCTTTCATCCAGCAAAGCCATTTGAATTATTTCTCTTGCTGAAGGCTTCTTCAAGGCTGAAATAATTTTTGTATTGTCCTTCTGTTTGAAAAGAGCTCCAGCATGGAAGCTGTAAAGCATTTGGATGAAGGAGCAATAGAGACAATGCACATATTATAGCAAAATACTGTGTATTCTGCAATATTTGTGATGGTTAAATACAGGTGATTAATAATTTATAGTAAACTTGATTTTGTGTCTTACTGAGTGCCTTTGATTACAGCAATACCAGGATGCCATAAGAGCCCATAAAGCAGGGAGAAAAGTGAATTTTTCTGAGCTACCTGTTCCTCCAGGTAAGTGTGAATATAAAATGTCCTAACGGCCTAATGGTGAAACTATTTGTTAGTATGCTCCCAAATTTTCACACTGGGGAATATTCCTGACTACTGACTGCCTGTTTGACAGCACTGGAACTTGAAACTGGCCCTGTTTGAAAAGTTAAACAACTTAACCATGGGCAAGTGCTGAAAATGTCACCTGTCTGTCCTCTGTGGCAGCCCTCCTAAAGGAAGGAGTAAGCTTGGGATGTATTGGCTTCTTAGTTTACTGGAAGGAGATTTTTGAAACAGAAAAAAAATGTGATGTTTCCCATCCTGTTTATTCCCAGCAGGAGCCTCAGAACTCTGTATTTAATTTAAACATCTTCTTGCAACACCTTACAACTCAGATCAGTATTGCAGCTCTCATGGCTAGTAAAAGTAGTCTGCAGAGATGAAGCAAATCATGCACATGGTCACACTGAGACAGTGACAGAGGCAGAAACTGAATCTGCTTCTTGAGACACTCTGTGTCCTTTTTGTCTTATTCAGAATGTATAGTGCTGTGTTTGTAAAAGTTTTGGCAAAGTCATCTATAAACACTCCACCTCTGGTTTGCATGATACTGCTTCTCCCTCAGGAAGCATCATTCCTTCTATCTTGTGCCTGATGCGTTCTTCTGAAAAAATGCACTTAGCACTGCATAGTGGTGTCTAGATATTTTTAGTTTAAAAAAAAGCCAAACCAACCCTAGAAAAGGGACGTGGACCTTGTGGCTTTTTTGTCACTGTCAAATGTGGCAATGGCGAGCAGTATAGTAGTAGGTAAGTAGGCAGTGCCAGCTCTGTCAGGTCACGTACTGGTTTGAAGGTTCCCTGCTTTGAAGCTGTCCCTGAAAAGCAGTTTAGCATCCCTTGTTCTAAAACGTGATCCATTTCTTGGTAAATATCAGTTTCTGTAAGAGTGATGTACTCTGTATTTACACTTCTGAAAATACGGATGACTCCTCAATTTCCTTACACGTTAGCTGCATGTTTTTTCAGACGTTATTTAGAGGCCATATGATTTGCATTGAAGACAACTGTTAGGCTGTCACTGGAACCAGCAATGAGATTGTAATGGACTGGCGGTGCATTTCATTGCATCTGGATGATGATAAGTACCAGCCTTGACCTCCTTGGAGACAAAAATGCTGCTGAGTAATGGATCAAATGTCACGCGGTGGCAGCAGCATAGGATTCTGTGTTCTGCCTGCCTGTGTACCTCAAACTTGTGCTGTCCCTGTAGCAGCCATCTCTAGGTTTAGAAGCAGTTTAGTCATTATTTCTTGGCACTTCTAATGAGACTGGCAACAAAAATACTTGCTACATGTAATGAGATAAATCTTAGTAACAGACATTTTATAGTAGTGGCTCTGGGTCTCTGTTGTTTGAAGCTGACAGTGAACTTGTAGTGTGGAAGTGAGAGTTTATCTTCCATCATCAAGCCTTCCTGCCATCCTTAAAAGGATAATAAAATGATGAAAGGGATTGTTCTTTAGATACTTCACATTTAACTACTGTTATTCTGCCTCACTTTGCAACCTCTGCATTGCAGTAGATTTTCAGCAGAAGCTGATGTTACAGTGTGTTACCCAGATGTCAATGATGTATTGTTTATTACTCTGTGGGGTAGCACTGATTTTCTGCTGGACTGTGTACCCAGTAAGGTGAGGCAGCAGTGAGAGGGGAAAAAAGAGCCAGCAACTTTTTGTACAATCTGCTGTCCTTTTGTACGAAAGAGAGAGGCTAAATTCTTTGCTGGTTCTGGGCCATCTCTGTTACCAAAGGCTTGAGGTTGGGAGGTTCCTTGGCTGGCTGCCAATTGCTCAACTTAGAAAATTATGCTCTGTTATTGCATCGTTTTAGCATCATCCCTTTAATCCTGTATTATCTGTAAGAGATCTGATCTTAAGCCCACCACTCAGACTTTATCTAGCAAGGCTTTGTGGCCTTGGCCTCAGTCTAGTTACGCTGAATTCTGAAATATATTAGATAATAGATGCTTGCATAGAAATAGCTTTATAGAAAAGAAGAAATATGGAAGACAGAACATAGGTTTTATGCAACTGTTTACTTCTGTATTCCTTTCCTCCTCAGGATTTCCCCCTCTTCCTGGTGTTGCAGCAACAGATGGTGACAGCACAGTAGCTGCTGTTCTGGAAAGTGCCAGCAAGCTGGCAAACATGGAGGAGAATGATGAAGAGGAGGAGGTTAGTATTTCTTAGTAGGATGTGTAAAAGTTAAAATGCTGTCTCTTGTGGTATGCAGAGATGAGGCCATCGGATTTCCAGTCAAGGAAAGGTACTGAGTTGAGATACACTTCCCAGAAGTCTGAACAGTAGAGGATCCTCAGTAGTAATTTCAGTTTGCATGATAGTGTAGGGGAGAGAGAGATGAGATGTTATGACAGTCAGTACCTACAGAATCTGTGAGTCCAGAGTTTGTCTCTTTCATAACTCTCTTGTATGTGGGTTTTATTTTCAAAGCAAACACTTCAGATCCTGGGCACCTCTTTACATTGTTTGGAAGTACTTAAATCTGTGCTTTGATCCTCCATCTCAGTAGCTCCTATGTTTGTGCTTTCCCAGGATGTTCAGCACTTACTGCTTTTTGCCAGGCAGCACCAGCCTTTAGACTTTGGTTTGATTTCTTTGTCTCTCTGGATTTGGTTGCTGATTGTTTGTGCTTTCAACTGGAGTAGCTTTTAATGGACAGAATTCCTGGATGATGTTTTTTCTGCATGCACCTGCTTTTTTTGAAATCACTGCCTTGTTGAACGTTTCTTTTGTCCTTTCAATAGCGGAGGTTTGGTGCTTGCATAGGTCAACTACCTACTGGCACGGCATGGCTCATAAACCCCCAGAAGTTAAAATTTGCCCTCTGGAATGTTATGCTCCCCTCAAAACTGATACCAGCAGGCTGATATAGTGATAACCATGGCTGTTCACGCTTGAGATGCTATCCTCAACTCTGCAATAGGTTTTATGAATTTAATGTGAAATTCTTTTTGTTATGCTAGAATGAACCTCTGACACAGGCCCCAGTTGCCAAGAAGCCTGCTCAGCTGCCTGGAAAGCCGACTCAAGTTGTTAAGCCAATTACAGTGCCATCTGCCGTAGCTGAGGAGGAGAGCTCTCCTGAGCATGTGAAACGAGCTACATCAGCCTCCACCCTGGACAAGGCAGAGTCAATGGATCGTCTCCCTCCAGCTGGTAAGGTGAAGTGTTCATCATACCCAGTGATCCATGTGCAAGTCATTTGCACTAGTTTAGTTTAATACCTTGGTAAAGACTTCTTTTCATTATATTTTAGATATGAGCCTGTGAATGTGTGGCATAGATTTCCTCTGACAGGACACTCAATATATGTGCCTGCTGGAGCGCAGGTCCAGACCAGCCATGCAGCTTTATTTCACAGAGGCAGCATGTGTAATTATAAGGGTGATTGGGTTTTTAATTAATTTTGATGTAACAAGTTTATCGATTCATAATGTTTAACTCTGCTCACAGTTGAACTCTACGTATACTCCCATTAAAGTGGACGGCTTGCCAGTGTGAATTATTCATTGATCTAATGCGACTTCCTACATCAAACAGTGGTTTCCGCCTAGTGCTTCATCCAGGGATCTCAAACTGGCATACAGGCAGTAGTTCATCAATCTCTAGTCCTGCTGTTGCTAAAGTCACTAAACAATTGTCTGTACAAGATTAATTGTACAGATAGTAAGGAAGAGCCACCACCTCACGGTGTGATTTGGGCACACACCAGCAGTGTTGAGGCTCTCACTGATTCTGTTGTCACGCCTTGACTATAATCCCGTCATTCTTCTTCTGTTCTGCCCTGGGTAGTTCCCCCAGGACCAAGCAGAACTGCCTAGTCGGCTGATGCGAGTTCTCTTGCAGAGTGCAAAGGCATCTCACAGTACCGCTGTGATTAGCTCATACCTCTTCTCTCTAGAAAATTCCATTACTTATTTTATAAAGACCACTAAAACATAGTAGTTGTCTATTTTGGCTTTGAAAAATCTGTGAATCCTCAGGAGATTGTTTTTTTTGCAATTTTAGCTGATATATTAATCTCTTAAGTGAATTGCCCTAGACTTAAGCTGTGAAGGAATTGGTAATACCTGGTCTCTGGTGTTACAGTAATCTCTTTGGGTATTTCAAGTATTTTCAAATAAGACCATTAGGTGCAACAAGAACCTGAACAGATTCTTGATTTTCACAACAAAATGTCAGTGCTTCACTATTGTAAAGCTATATTTCACTGGCCAAAGTGCATTCTGTGATCCAAATGTAACCTCCTGCCCACCAGAATTAGGAAGTGCAGCTTACAGCTGCCTGTAGCTGATAAATCAACTGTATAAAAATGGTCTTTTTTCTTGTCAGAGAGCACAAGGTGTGGGGAGGTGTGGGGGTGCAGTGGAGCAGTTGCGCTTAAGGCCTCTGCCAGGAAAGTCAAGGAGCCAAGATCAGTTGGATTAATGGCTTTGCTCAGTCAGAGCAAAATTCTCCACAGATTTTCTTTGAAAATACCTGTGCTCTGTGTCTCAGCCTCACAGAGCACACTGTGGGTTTTGTCTCGGTGGAATGTGGGCTACCTACCATGTCTAATTAGTTTGGTTTTGGCTGATTGGGCAAATTGCTTACAGCAGCAGGACAGCGGGCTCTTTTGCGAGCATGGGAATAAGTTGATTGTCATCTGACAGCAGTGAATGTAGTGTGAGAGTCATTGGTGTACTTGTTTGCTGAGACAGGCACCTCTTGCAAGTGTTGTTTAGCTTGTGTAATCACGAGTAGAGTGCAGTGGTGAATGCAATATGAGTATCTTTGGAAATGGCTGTAATCAGCTCATGCTGTACTATTTCCTAAGTGAGGTGTAGGAAGAGGCAGGATGCGCTGACCTGTTACAATGTAAAGTGATCTTTTTTTATTTGTGTCATTGTCCTTACTGTTTTGGGAAGGAAAGAGGAGACCCAGGAATTAATACGAAACTAAGATGGCAAGGAATTATAAATAAGCAGAGGTGGATATGTCTCAATGTGCCTGGACACATTGGTTCACCTGGGTGGGGGGGCGTTTGACAGATCACGGGAGAGGAAAGACATGAGTACAGAAGATGCTCGTCATATCCGCTGTCTTTTAGAAGTTAAAATGTCATGCTGAAAGTTTGAATTCATCTTCGGCTTTGGACCAGTCAGCTGTACTGGAGTCTGTCTCCTGCCTGCAAATAAGGGGCTGTAATTACTATTGTGACACTTGTGAAGTGCTGTGAGGTTTTTTGATGAAGGATGCCATGACAGTAGGAATTTTGTTTCTTTTTCTGATACTTGAAATTGAAACTGGCCAAGAAACAATTAAGTGCAGTAAGGAAATGTGTTTATTTGATATCTGTACATATACTGACCTTTTTCTGCTTATAAAGTGAACATGATAAGCCTGTTTCAGGGGCATGGCAGATGAGTGAGGGTTTTTATACAATTGTTTTTCAGCTAGGGAACAGCTGGAATTTCTGGAGAACAGAAAGAAGCAATACATGAAGGCAGCCGTCAAAGCAAAGAAGGAAAATAACCTTGAACAGGCTAAGATGTATCTCAGAACAGCTAAGAGCTTTGACCTAAAGATTGAGCAAGCAAAATGTGGCAAACCTGTTGATATTTCCAAGGTTAGTAGGACTGTTAGTATCCTGCTTTGTTTCATATTCTTGGACATCTAAGTGCTTACTTCAAACAGTGAATGATGTAGCAGATATTTCTTGACACAAATTGTTAGTTTGCTCAAGTGACAAATCTGGATGCTGAGCCCTGAAATTCCCCTGTAATTTTGTTTTAGTTTTTGTTTCATTTTGTTTCCTCTGCTGCTCCTCAAATGTGCCAGATTTTGAGAAAATTTCATCTCCATGAACAATTTGCTCCTTGATTTACAATGGCACACCTAAACCACGCAGCTTGGAAGTGTTCCCTGGGCTTAGGGTGTGAGTTATGTCTCTTATCTGGGTCCTAACTCCATTTTGGGATGAGGATCAGGTGCATGGAATACAGCAGTGCCCTGGTTTCTATTGGTATTTGGGTAGACGGGGAAACCAAACTGCCCTGTAATAGCTCTCCTGACCTGAGTAATCAGGGAACTAGGCCTGTAAGACATTTTGCAGGGTTTTATGACTTAATCGGTTGTCAGGCAGTGGTATAAGTAGTGGTTGGGTTGGAATTGCCTTGAGAAGAAAAACAAGCCATCTCCTTTCACTGACATTTCCATACATTCTGACTGCTTTTTGTCTACTTCATTTTTTCCTGTAAGGGCTCTGAAATGTGGTGTTCTTGTGTTGCAGCTGCCATCACCCCCTACAGATGATGAGGGTGATTTTATCTTCATACACCATGAAGATGTCCGACTGTCTCAGAAAGCAGATGAAGTATATGCACAGCTCATAAAATTGCTGAAGGACCAACATGAGGTGACTGGTTTATCTTTCTTAGAAATGTTCTGGTTTTTATTTTACATTTCTCTAGGTTTTATTACTATTATAATCCCATCATTATTTCTGTGGGATCTTTTGTTTGCTTGGTTTTTTAAATGCTTTTGATTTTGTGTGTCCTAAAGTTGAAAATTTTCAGAGTTGGATTTTTTACTAGTTGAAGTCAGAGGGTATGCGTGGAGGCTTGGGACTATCAAGTTATCACTATTAAATACGAGCACTGAAGTTTGAAAATAGTACCCCAATGATTAAGACTGGCTCTTGGGTGGACCTCACATATAGAAATTAAGTGATTAAAAGTAATAGAGCAGAACAGCTCAAACAAATGCTGTGCTCAGCTTTGTGCTTAAAGGACTCGGGGGGTAGATGTTTTTGGGTGACTTGGGAAAACTACTGGCTTTTCTTAAATTAGGTTGCTATCAACCTCAGAACTCTCTGCCAGTCATGAATCTGTGTGTAAGGATCACTGGGTGCATCTGTATTTGTTTGGTTTTGTTTCTGTTGACAGAGGTGTTTGCAGTATTCCAAGCAATTCATGCATTTGGGAAATGTAGCAGAAACGACTCGGTAAGATCCACTGCCTGCTTTTAATCATCCCACAATGTGGTCATTTCAGGCTTGAGTCTGCCTGACCCTCGCTAAAGATGGTGGGGGTTCAGGTTGGTAAGCTTCTCATTATATGAAAGCATCATGAGGCCAGTATCTCCAGCTTGCTCTCAAACCTCTGGTCTGAGGCTTATTCTGTGGCCCGTATCTGGCAGAATGCTCTGTTTGATGTTGCAGTGTGTGTGTAGCTTTTCCATTGTTTGTTTGCCTTTTCTATAGGTTTGAAAAACTGGCGCAAGGTTGTAAAAAGGACATGGACATCCTACAGCTTGCACGAGCGCAAGGAATGGATCCTCCAAGCCATCACTTTGAGGAAAGAACCTTTAAAATGATAAGGTGTGGAAAACCAAAGGGATTTCTCTGGCAGGCTGGAATGAGTTTTCTGGTTTCTAGCTCTTGTTTAGGGAATTGTGGGCTTCAGCAAACTCAGGTGGCACCTAGGGTTAGGCTCAGCATTTCTAAAAGGACACTCAACAACTTAAATACAAAGAAGTTGTTTAACTTCTGCGTTCATTTGTTTTCAAAACATCTTCAGCTTCATCTCATATTCTGCTACTTCAACCACTCTTCCTCTGGATTTCTCCTTCAATCCTGTTGTGTTTGGGCTTTGTTTGTGGCCCTTTTTGCTATAACTCAGAGATGTTTTTATCTCAGTTTGTGCTTTCCTTGCTCTTTGGTAATTCATGAACATGGTCTACGTAGGAGTGCACTATTAAAAAAGGTCTGACAAGTACCAGTGGCAGCCTGGTCTGGCAGTGGATCAGGTGGTGGTGGGCTACAGGGATGAATACGATTCTTTGTCTTTATGTTTTCACAGGATATTTTCTGAGCTCAACAGCACAGAAATGCACCTTCTTATTGTCAGGGGGATAAACTTACCAGCTCCGCCAGGTACGTACTCGAAAGGGCATGTGGGTTTTTTCCTCCGAGTAGGTAAGGAAAGTAGTGGGGAATGAAATTTTTCTACCTTGAAGACCACTTCAGGAGTCAAGGTCTTTGTAGCTAGCAGTCATTAAAACAAAATAACCCGGTTTCAGGCTCAAGCCCCAAAAAAACTTTTAAACAGTATTTAAAAAAACAAACCAACCAAACAGAAGACTAAAGAGAATCTGGGTTCCATCTGGACAGAGGGAAGAACTTAAAATTGTCCTGGGTTTACTCGTAACTGGGTAATAGTTTACGTTTCATGTTTATCTCCTATTTTGTGATGAGTGCCCGCCACCTCAATGTGTATTGACCCTTCAGTAGACAGGAGTTGCTCCTGCCAACGTTACTGCTTTTAGTCCCTTGTTTCTGGGAGCTTGTAAACCGTCTGTGCTAGACTATCTCAGGACTAAGAGCAGCAGTAAGAAAAGTAGATGTTTTCCTTTGGATGCCAGCTTTCTATGGATTTTGGTTTGATGGATGGGTTTTTCGGTTGTCAAGCGGCAGGTCGTGAGTCCTACAGAAAATCAGTTAGGTGCTTGTGAAAATCCTGCTGAACGTTACAGATGCAATGAAAATACCTGTATATTGGCTGGTTGTTGTCTCATTCAGGTGTATCACCAAGAGATTTGGATGCATTTGTGAAGTTTGAATTTCAGTACCCGAGTGCGGTGAGTGTGTGTCCTGGCTCTTCTGTTCCTCAGTCTGTGATCCTTGCCACTGTATTAGCTAGTGAGGGCTTCAAGGAGGAAGCGTAGGTTTTCTTCTAGAAAGGGAAAACACTTGTAGGCGTACTGCCTGAATTTATTTTTAAAACAGAAAGTTTTTCTGAGTACTGCTGAATCTGTTTCCTGACGATTTGTGCTTTGCTGCACCTTTCTTTTGATGTTCTCCGCAGTGTGGTACCTGCTTCAGGCTTGCGTGTTCTCTGCCTGGCTGACCACCACCTTTCTGCTAAACAGCATTCACGGTGCTAAGCCATGGCCACCTTTACACCCCTGAAGACCCTAATCAGACTGTTTCCAGTGTTTGCAAAATTTGTAGAAGTTCATTTCTTTCAGGGGTGCAAATGCACTGGTAACTTCAGCCAAACACAAGGGCACACAAAGGTGTCACTGAGGGAGAGGGGCCACCTTAGATGTGATCTCCCTCCAAGTCCCATTCCTTTAAGAAAACAAGCTTTTAAAGGCATTGCTTTTGGACATATCTGATAATTATAGAAATGGATTGAAAAGGTTAATCTTTGTCCTCAAATAAATACACGTGACTGCTGGTGATGTAGTTAGCAAATATATACGTGCCTATCTGGAGAAAGGCCCTAGGCCGTATCAGTTTCTTGACGTTACTAATTAATACTTATGTGTATGTGCATGTATATATGTGCATAGATATGTGTATGTATATAAAAAAATATGTATACATGTACATATTGCTTCTTTCCTTGAAATTCCCTAGTGTCATCCTGTTCCCCTCACCTTTAAAAGCAGTCTCTGGTCTGAAAAATACTGAAACCATCGAGCCAGAAGGGCTTCTAATGAGGGCTGTCGAGTCTTACCGTCAGCAGAATTGCTGGGGCTTCTGCTGCTTTCTCTGTAGGGCAAAAACAATCTTGGCTGTTACAGGACTAATACTTAGTCCTGTGAGAGTGCAAGAGCCTAGGTTTTTACCTCCTAATAAATTTTGCAGCAATTCCAGTAAAATAAATGCAGTTATCTGTGGGAAATTGGTGATGGTCACATCAGGTTTGTCTTTAGGTTTGAGTTACATGAGGCCTTAATGGAGGAGTCCCCACCCTTAGGGCAGCTGAAGGCAGAATTGGTCTATGTGAATAATTTTCTGGGGAATAAGTAAGAATCAGCATTGTTGCTTTTAATCTGTTTTTCTTTGTTTTAAAAAAATGCCAGATCTTCGTTGCTGAGCCAACAGTCAAATACACCACCTTTCTTCTTCATAGCTGAAATCAGTTTTGCAAAGTAGCTGCAATAATTAGGTCACATTGTCCTTGTTCAATCCCCAGAGATTTAGTTTGTACTCGGCTTTAGGTTAAAAGTTAATTCATTTTGGTGGCAGATTGATTGTCAGGCAAAATAATAGTAGGGCAATTCCCTGAATGATTTGTGATGAATTCCTTGTGTAGCTTATTATTCCAGCTAATGCAGAAGGAACAGAATTACTGTATCGTGGAATGTGCGCAGTTTATCATGTAGTTTAACAGCCACAGTCAGTAACTTTATGATTATTGGATTGAATTGAGTGTGACCACGTAGCTTATCTTTGGCTCTTATATTTAATGTAATGTTTTGGCTTATTCTTTATCTAGTGTTATACTTGTTACCACAATGAAATCCAAATATTTTAGTCTTGAATGTACCGTGACTCTTCTTATCATTCAGATAATCCCCTAAACCTCATGTTTCTTGTATAGGCATAAAAAAGAGCTGGTAATAAAAATGGTTATGACTTTGTATTTTGAAACAATATCTGATCGTTTTATGTAATGTGTGTCTCTTTTAATAGGAGCAACCTCAAAAGAGTAAAACACCTGTAATTAACAATAACAATTCTCCAGGTCAGTACTTTTTCTGGGACAGAGGGGAAAACATTGCACCTTAGGAATCCCTGGAGAGTACAGGCTAGTCTCATGCTGTGAATCAGGCCAGAGGGCCTCGCACCACCTTTTTTCTTCTTTCTTAGGAAAGGGCTTGTTGGAGGGTGAAGTCCAGCTGTGTTGGCAGTTTCTTCAGCCTCATCCCAATATTGGTGATAGTTATTGTGCTATGAATTAGTGAAATTATCAAGTTACAAGTCATGCTTCAGCTGTTGCTGTCATCCCTGCTGGGAGAACGGCCAGATAAATACACTTGCTTTATTAAATAAGTTAAATTATTAATTTTAATATCTTCATGGATCAGATCTTTTTCAGTCAGAATTTGTGTCCTGTGAGATTGCAAATTCTGTCATGATTTTTGCTAATCAGCTAACGTTTCTAAACCTGCCAAGGAATCATTGCAGTAATATATTAAATTTTTTTTTTAAGACAATGTATCTTGAAACCAACTAAAATATTTTATTTGTGCCTTTTGAAAAATACTGCTTTGTACCTAACCATTGAATACCAGTATTAGACTTATCATGCACTTCAGAATTAATCATCTTGCACTCTTGAGTTTGGTTTACTTCTATATTGATTTTTTTTTTCAATTCTTGCAGTAAGCAGCCATCTATCAAAACAACTTTGAATTCAGTATCCAAATTATTAGTTGTGAATTTATCTCAAATAAGATACATATATATATATATATCTTTTGAGTTTATATATATTTTCTGTTAGAAGTCCTGAAGCTCTGATACTGAGAGCTGTGTTCCAAGTCTTCCAATAACTTGATCTGCCCGTGTTGAGCAGCCACTTGGCTTTAATGTTTTGGGTTCCCAGGCTGACAAGCAGAGATGAGCGTTCCTGGGTAGCACAGCAGAGAAGTCTTTGAGCATTAGTTGTACAATGTTGTGAGACTTTCTGATAAAAAGGTATGCTGCAGCGTAGTTCTTGTCATGCTCGTTAATGAAACTGGTGTTAAAACAGTATTAATTACATTATCAAAACACCCCTTCGCAGTCATTCCAAACTTCCTACGGCTTTTCCTTACTATTGCATACCTTTTTCTTACCTTAAACTCTGTTTAATGGGTGAAAGACCTAGATTCTCCAGTTTTGGCTCTCCAGTAACTTGCTGTCACCTCGTCATGATGACTTGGGTTTTCCGCAGTTTGGTTTCTGTCCCTGTAAGGTGGGGATGACAGATGAGCTGTTGCACAGGGACACTAACTTGTTAATGACTGAAATAACCTCCTGAGAAGGAGTTTCGTACAGATGTGAAGTGTCTTTCACAAATGGGCCAAATGGAGATAAACAGAGGTCTGAGGACGTGCATGTAATAGAGCACTGCACATAGTTTGACTTTCACAGCTTTCTTTCATTTTTCTGTATCTTAACTGTAGAATATAACCAGTTGTTTAAGTTGAACATCAACCGAAATCACAGAGGTTTCCGACGAGCAATTCGGTCCAAAGGAATTAAATTTGAAGTCTTTCATAAAGGGTAAGTCCACAGTTTACTTCCCCCTCATTGCTTCTCTAGTAACATTTGAAAAGACTGTTGTAGCTGAAATATATGAAGCCCAATCTTTAAGCTAGCAATAAAGAGTTGTCTAGTTCTCATGTCCGAGAACTCCTTTCAAAATGTGCCTGAGCTCTGTATGTTCCTTATGGGAGTGAAAAAAAGGCAGAAGCTCAGTGAAGTTGACTCATAACTGGCACATCAGTTGAGGATCAGCGCATTAAGAAGAATTGATGAGACTGAGAAGAAGGTAATGGTTCAGCTTCAAATTGTTTTGATTCTTATCCAATTTGATTTTAGTCATCAAGACTAGAAGATCTAAGTGTTATATGGGATAACTTTGTAGAATAATGAAGTACAAGTGGCAGCAAAACATTAACAGCAGTAAAGCAGATGATGGCAGAACTACTGTTATGTTTTTGTACTTATCTTCTTTCTGAGGATCTTATAATATTTACTGAACACTGCTAGCAAACTGTTAGACTGTCTTGAGAGAGACAGACTCCCCTCATCTCAGAGATCACGATGATGAGATAGATGTTAACAATTGGTAATGATCAGGGAAATCATCCTACATCTAGGCTCATTACCGAGTTATTCAAAATCGGAGTGGCCTATATTCACTAATCCCTGAGTTGGTTGTGATCCGTGACTTGGATGGGATGTTAGATAACCTGGTTTTGTCTCGGTGGCTCTTTGTGCTGTTCTTTGTTTCTATTACTGGGGCATGCAGAAATGATCCATAGGTTCTCCAAGACGGTTTTCAAGTTGTAGATGTTTTAATTTGTGAGCTAAAGTCCTTTTGTTTTTACTCCAGATCTTCCATTTGCATCTCCTTTGAAGCAAAAGCTGATTTTCTTACTCTTTCTCTGCCAATCCTGACTGCTCCACTGCTCTGTTGTTCAAGATTTCATCATTAGAGCTCCTGCCTCTTTTGCGTAGAACTGTTAAGTGTTTACGTTTGTTTAAAACATTTTTCCCTATCTTTTGCATACAGTTGTGTGTATGGGGCATATCCTGTTCTCTTACCAGCTGGAACTGTGCTTGTTTTTAAGGTCTGAGCTCAGGCTTAAGTTGACCCATTAGGAAACACTCTCCAGTGATTCACGAGTTGTATGCCAGCTCCAGATTGTCCTTTGAAGCCTTTTTGAAGATTAGCAAAAAAATCTGTGTGGGTTGTCTCTTTTCTGGTTCTGAGATTATTTTTTTTTTGTTTTGTTCTTAGAACAGGAATCTTAACAAGTTAAATATATGCTTGTTTCTGGATTGGGGTGGAGGGGTGGCAGTTCCCCTGGACAAATAGCAACAGGGAAGGAGAAGAAGAAATGCCCACTGATCACCTTCCCCAGCCAACTTCTCAGGAGAAGGGAGAGGATTAAGTGATCCAGGCTCTTTTCTAAAGGCTTTCTGCTCCCCATCCGTCTTCAAGACTATAAATGAATAATACTTTCAGAAATGCTTGTAAGGTGGTGTAGTTCTGGGGTCTCTGATAGCTCTTTGACCATCTCCCAGTAATTATTTTCTCTCAGTGAGCAAAGGAGACTTGTTTCAGGTCATATATGTTAAACTTCTGTTTAAAAAACTCTTTCAAGTAAAAACCCAGCAATGTATTTTTCCAAAGGAAAAATCTCTCCTTAAACCTCTCCTAAAAGCTTCTGAAGATAAAAGGAGATTTCCCCAGAGCTGTTTCTGAAGCCATGGCCTAGAGCAAGTTCACATTCTTCACTGCAAACCCTCTAGAACTGCTCAGGGATGAACCAGTCTTTATTGTTTCTTGAGTTATAAAATGGGAAAATGCTTTAAAAAAGTCAGCTAGAAGAATTGCTGATTCTCTTTTTAAGTTTATGAACAAAGTGGCCAACATACTGCAGTACAATTATGTAATCCTTCATTTTAAGGTGCTTGTGAAGTAAAAGTAGTATTTTAGCGTGCAAGCTAATAAATTCTGAACTTTTCTAAATGATTTTGTGAGTCTACTGCAGTCTCATCGATGGAGAATACAGTCGCACCTTTGGAAGGCTTTCTGTCAACAACATTCATAGGCATTGTGTTTGGAGGCAGCACTATTGGCCCTTGTGGTACTCGTGACGTTTTTCTTTACTACAGCAATTTGTGTTGAGATGGACAAACTGACAAATAAGAAGCAATCTGAACAACTGAGCTGGACTCTTTCAAGTCCTTCAGCAACAGGTCTTTGGAAGAGTTGTACTTCCTAACAGTGACTCGCTGCACGTTCCAGCGCACTCAGACTAGCAGTGGTTTTGCGCTCTTTATGCCACCTAGAGGTGTCTGAGCTCCCTACTGCGAGCTCGCTGCAGCCTGGGCTGATGGTACCAGACCATTGTCCTCCTAATCTATAGAGATATAGGTGCTACATGAGCCATAGCATCCCTGATGCAATTTCTGAACAAGCAAGGCAGAAAGTGAGGTTAAAGTCTGGATGTCAGGTTCATTATATTGCGGTTGATATGAGCTATTTGGAGAATATATGAACGAAGCAATCATTGAGGCGGTGGATGTGAGGAAACAACCTTCCTCCTTTTCCAGTCAGAGATTTTAGACAGTCAGGTTCACAGACGTTCACTTGGAAATTGGAGGCGCTGATGGCAGCGTCAGATCTGTGTATTAGTATACTTGTTACTGTTGCCACAGATGATGTGATCATATAATAATCTTCAGAGTTTTCATTGCATATGTCAAGTCTTGCTTGACAATATCATAATATCTCTTAGTGATAATAGGAAGAAGGGTGGATGTTTTGGGGTTGGGGTTTTTTTTTGTATGTTTGTGGGTTTGCTTGCCTGTTTTTTTCCTAAATAGAATGGCATAAAAAGGAAGCCTCTGAATTCTTGGCAGATTTCCTGTTTAAAACATGGCAGGCATGACTGGATGGCTTTCCTACCTCCAGAATCTAGATTTTAGTTATCAGACCTTTTGGAGGCTGATTCAGGGAAATGCTTGGATACAGACAAAGAAATCCAGTGCTTTGAGCTGAACACTTCTGTGGAATTAGTGTGTTTTAGTCTTAGCTGTTGCCTTTTGGAGGAGTTTATCTGGATGAGGATTGTACCACCTGTCTCTTTTAAGGTAAAGATGGATCTCTTGCTGATAAAACTGTTAAACAGAAGTGACTGTAGCGGAGAAAAAGTTGATTATTTTCCTTGCACGGGAAAAATGGTCTGTGTTTAATTTCAGCAGACTAGAAGTTCTAAAATTATAGTTCTTGACCGTTAAAACTATCAGGATGAAGGTGAATCAAAACAATAGCTGAAATGAAATGTTCTTACTTGTTGAAAATGAGTGTTTTGATTTATCAAAATGAAACAGAATGATTCATGTGATTTTTTTTTTTCCTAATAAGTAGTTTGCCAAAACCAGCATATGCCTGTGAAATGCTTGTTTTGATGGGAGATGCAACTCCTTGGGAAGTTCTTCAGCCTGTTCTCTTAAACAGCCCCTTGCAGGAGATGGCTGTCTGTCCGGGCTGTTAGGCCATTCTGCCCTACTGCTGCCATTCCAAGTGCTAGTTTAGTTTCATTGTTTTTCTTCACTACTGTCTTCGTCTTTAATTTGCTTACAGGAGAATAATTTAAAAATGAGTACTTCCATATCTTGTCCTTGTCGTCTAGTTCACTAAGGGTTTCCCCCTGCAGCCTGGTTGGTCGGACTCTAGTAGCATGTCTTGACTAGCCCTCCTGGATGCGGTGGTGGGGCAAATAGTGATGACCTCTTAGCTTGCCTCCTCTTTAATGTTCTGAAAAACCTTACCCATGCAATTAAGGAAGGTTTCTTTGAAACAGGTCCTTTTTCAGAAGTGACAAGCAGGTGGGGACAGCACACTTGAAGCTGGAAAAGCTGGAATCAGAATGTGAAGTTAGAGAGATCATTGAGGTATGTTTTTTGGGTCAGGTGTGTTCTTCTAGTAAGTAGTATTTGAACGCGAAGGGAAAATGAATGTTCGCAATGCATAAATGTATCTGCACACAGGTGACAGTTTTGTATTGGATGAGTTTGTTAAACAATGGGCTGTTCTTTGTTTTACTATTTCTTGAAGCTTGTCTTAGATGTGACTGTTCTGGTACTGGGAACTTCCTGGGGACTCTTCCACAAATTTTCTGTATCGAGATAGGTTTCTTTGTCAGGAGCAGAAATTCATGTGATTCCCAAAAATGTTTGTGTCGGTAGCTAACAGGTCAAAGCGTTAAGTGAAGACTGCCAGAGTGGATAGAGAGCTGCTGTAAGATCGAGCAGATCACTAAGTGGAGCCTTAAAAAATAAATAATCCCTTGGGCTGCGTCACAGCCATGCTCGGGATGCCGCTGCCCTTGGCATCCTCCGAGCTGCCCGTGGAGTCCACTTGTACTTCAGGGCTTGGTGCGCGGCAGGCAGAGGTAGCGCAGCCAGTGGTACAGCTGCCCTGCACCGGCTGTGTGGGCAACCTGCTCTGCTGAATTATGACACCTCCCGGCATTGCAGCCACCTGCAGGTGATCTCTGTCATCTTTTAGTCATGGGGAAATAAAGTCAGTGGTTGCCTGAGGCACTATAGTTTGGCATTGTCGTTTGTATGTGTGCTAACTGCTCTTCTTGTGGTTCTTCCAGATTTTTGATGGCAGAAAGCCCACTGGGGGGAAACTGGAGGTGAAAGTGAGACTCAGGGAGCCCCTCAGCGGTCAAGATCTTCAAACAATTACAGAAAATTGGCTGGTCCTCGAACATTAGTTCTATCTGAGGTATGGATACTGCACCTAAAGATGGTCTGACCAGAACTTGACAGGGTTACAGATAAACTCCACTTGAATAATGTCTTTTGTTGACATTGACCTAATTACATAGCTCTGGCTTTGATACCAGTCATCTTTATACTTGTAGCGCTGAGTTGACATAATTTCAGAAATGAGGTTGCAGAATCTCTGATTAGATTGTATATCGAAGATGCTATTGCACAATCACTTGAAACACAGAGAGAGCTTCTAGCATCACCTTTATTTAGAATTATATTTAGAAAATAAGATTGATGAGTCCTTTCTAGGAGGGAGGGTGCTTTCTGTCCATCTGTATTGTTAGGAAAAAACCTTTCAGAGTTAGCAAGGACCCTTCTTCCCTCACCAGAAGCTAGAGGACGGCATTCGTTTGTCCCATGAAAAGTCTGCTTCACTTCATCTGAAAGGGAAACTATTGGAGATGGGCTTTCGTCGGGATGCTTGAGACTTGTGGGCAGGGAGAGACTGTACAGTTGAATACAGGCTACCTGAAGAACTGTGCCTGGTGCCCACTGTGCTCATCTCGAGTACAGAAGAGGAGCTCTCTGCTGCCAAGTGGTTGTGTATTAGAAGGATGAAAAAGAGGTAGGCTTCCTCCTCTTGGCAGCCCCTACAGAAACTGTTTGGTTTTGGAGCTTGTCTTCCTTTCTCATACTGTGCTTTTTAGGTATCACAAATTCTCCCTCCTTAACAAAAAAAAAGGCAAATAAATACCAAAAATTCTTGTGTCTTTTTTAAAGTGATTTTCTACATAAAGTTACTAAAAGATAAGTACCACAAGTCCATCTGCCTGTGGAATCTCTAATTCAGCTTACTTTTTTGTATGTGTCTGATGTTTGAAAGAATTTCAGATTAGTTGGACACAGTCACTGTTATCCTGAAGTTTAGGTCCTTGCTCCTCCCACAGCTTACATCCATAAAACCACAGAGAGGACACTGACTCGCTACAGACAGTCAGTTCTCCCTCTGGTGCACGAGCCGATTGCCTGCAGTCGTAGGGCGTTACTGGCAGGGCCATGACTGACCGCATTGTCCCTTCTGAGCAGGTGTTTATGTGTTTACGTGACAGCACGTAGAGCTCTCCTCTTGGACCATGACCTTGCTCTACGAGCATGGAACAAGCCTCACCTTTCCTTATGGAAAACAGAGGATGTATAAATACAAAGTTTCTAATAAGTAATCCCTTTACCTTTGCTTGAGCTCCTGAAGTCTCTGTGCTCCCTCCTCCTTAGCATATTGTTTTGCTTTGCATTTATAAATGGCAATTAAGCTCCAAAGCTTCACAGCGACATCACCTGTTTGCCACACCTTCGCTTTCAAATTGTGTTAGATTTTATAGACTGAGAGGTCTCGTTTCAATACGAGTCTGAATTTGTAGCACCGAAGGGACTGTTTGTCTAGCGATTTCTTCCTCCCAGCCCAGGAGGTCAGGAAGCTGCCCCTGAGCCCCACAGTCAGGCTGCGAGGAACACGTTTGGCCGTATCTGAAGTAACAACTTGGCCTTGTGCCGTGACAGGACACCTAAGCATTTTCAATCACTAGAGCTTAATAATTTTGCTCCATTGATTTTTCTAGCTGACCATCCAGAAAATCCATGTCAGCATTTTACATATAACGTGACCTTGAATTGTGAACATCTGTTCAGTACCGCATCAAGTAATTTTGTTGGTTTTTGTTTGTTTGTTTGTTTTCCCCAGATCCGTTGGAATGTTAAAAGATGTGGGATGAACGTATGTAGAAAGATGCTGCTAGCTGCAAGCACCAAAGATGTTAAACGAATGCACTACTGAACCTGCTGTCTATTTTGATAACAGCCATAGTGCTTATTAATAACTTTAAGGCAAATGTAAGGCTCTGGAAATTTGCTGCTGCAGGGGATTGTTACTACACAAAATAGACAGAATTGCCTTAATGTGGGACTACTAATGTAGCACCAGGATGAATGTTACACTAACTATGCATAGTGGTGTGTGAAAAGTTTAGCCCCTCAAAAATTCCCCAAGGCAGTGCAAAAACTTTTCAGTCAAGTCACAGGTAAGACCTTTACTAGAGTTATTTTTTTCAAGTGTACGAGCAGCCGGCGTGGTACAGTGAACAGTCTGCTACTGCTTTTCTGTTCTCTCTTATCAAGGCCTATTTGGGGTTGGGGGTTTTTTTTGTTGTTTCCTGAAATAGAGGAGAGAGAATTCGGGCAGCAATCTAGTGGCACTGCGTCCCTCCTCTGTGCGTGCCATTGCAACGTGAACATTCAATGGGATGTTGCCTTTCAGAAGAAAAGAATGCAAGACGCGTTAGCAGCAGGTGTTCACGCATCTA
Organism: Himantopus leucocephalus; assembly: GCA_003993805.1. NCBI lineage: Eukaryota > Metazoa > Chordata > Aves > Charadriiformes > Recurvirostridae > Himantopus > Himantopus leucocephalus. The sequence goes on along the minus strand of RSEF01000008.1, from coordinate 26,485,840 downwards.
CATTTTTGTTCTGGCTACCAGTTGTCTGCCATGCTCGCTGCACTGCCTGCTCAGTGCAGCCCGGGTACTGTGCCTTCATACTTTTACTTTTTCTTTTTAATTTAAAAAGGGAGGGGAAAAAAAGTATGCTAGACTCTGCTGCTTCCCAAATGTTCCTTGTATTTTTACAAAAATAGGCTTCTACAGTTCTTCCAGGTGATGGGGAAAATAGCCACCCTTTGTCACGTAGAAAACTGGATTATGACTATTTTCAGGAATGCTTTTGATCAGCAGCATACAAAAAGTGGTACCAAATATGTTTGTGTTTTTAAATGTCCGTGAGCTGACAGAAACGACTGATCTCAAAGGAGAGGATGTGCCTGTGCTGGGGAGTTGGAGCGCTCCCGCGGCAGCTGTTGCAGTAGGGCGAGTTTGTAGGCAGAGAAGAGTCCAGACAAGTAAGGCAGCGCTGCCTTTGTCTTCCTGAGCAGATGAAGACAATACAGTGTTTAGTTTTTAATTTCAATAAATTTAATATACAAAACTACATGTTGAAAATAAAAATATAATATGCAGTTTTTTGCAGTGTTAACTAACTGAATTTTAAAAGTACAATTTTTTTCTAAAACAAGTACTCATTTCTTAACAACATGGTAATTAAGGTCATTTAAAAGGCTATGGTTGAAGCAAACGTCAGTCACCAGTTGATAGTGTTTTGCACAAACATAATCCAAACCTAAAAGACTTTTGGGGAAAGGAAGAGAAGATAAAGATTTTTCACCTCTTTTTACTGCATTATTAAGCATAACAATGCAACTAAGGTAACTGGAAAGCCGCTGCTGTGGCAAAGCTGGAGTGCAGGCTCTAGAAGGAAGATTATTACTTAGTTTATGGAACTCTCTTCCAGGGACTGAATGTTGCCGACACCACGTAGTGCTGCGCTGTGTCCCAAAGTGTGCAAAAACAGTGTGCAGAGGGGAGCGGGAGAGCGACCTTAGTCCTGCTCTGCCGCACAAACACATAGGAAGGCTAGTGATTGCGTAATAGCTTAAGGTTCTGTCCATCATGAAACATTAAGTAAGCCGCGTTCAGCCAGCCACCTTTTCCCAAAGGCCAGAGGGAAAGTTTCACTTTGGTGTAACACTTTTAAGTGTAGCCGTGTGCTACCTCCTGCTGGCCGCCTTCTGTTTCTGGAGCTGGACCCCCATTCTCTGGCTTCCCTTCTCCAAGTGCTGGGTGGTGACAGCTGTAATTTGCAATTTTGGAGTTGTCAGACTTTGCTTTTTTTAAAAAAAGCAGTAGCCATTTATTCGCAAATGCACTCTGTACATATACTGTGCTGTCTTTACATAAAATACATTGCTACGTGTACCTTTTCCTTTGCACAGCTAATGCTGTATACTTGTTTAAAAAATAGAGCATGACTCTCACGGTAGCCTTGCACTTCCCTTTCTATTTGAAAGGACGCCTGTGTTACTCAGATACAGCAAAACCAAAATAACCCCTGCTGCATCCACCAGAACTGACTGCGAGGAGGGACGATGCAAGGTCTGAGATACTGGTTTACCACAAATTAGCCCCTCTCTTCCCAAATTAATTTTCTGTATAGGCAGGAGGGGAAACCTTTGCCCCTTCCCCTTCCTGGGAGGGGCTCAAACAGCTGCTCTGCATGGCCACTGCTAAACAAACCGACCCCCTTCTGCTCTCAGCTCTTTCCACTGGTTTTAGCAGCTTTCCGTGGAGACAAGAAGAATGTGGAACCACATTTCCAGTGGCTGACTCTCAATTCCAGCTTCACAATGTCGCGGCAGACGCGAGCGGCTGCTTTCCTTACTAAAGCCCTCTCAGATGAGACCAAGAGCACTGGGCCAAGTGCAAGTGTTCAGAGCTGACCAGAAAGCCTTTTTCAGCAGAACATGCAAAAACAGCCACTCTATACTTGTATCACAGGTAAGCTTTTACATGGTGCTGCTAATATGAAGTGCAAGCTGTCTTGTATTACATGACACTAGCGTTACATTACAGCATACAGCGAGGAGGAGACTTAAAGCTGCCCTGGGTGTTACTTTTCCTTAAAAAGCAGGACCTACTGGGGAAGAGGAATGAGATAGAACTGCACTTTTGGGCTAATAATTCCTCTGCTTCGTACAGATTTGTAAACAAAGTACAGAACAGCAGAGTTGTTCTAGGAGACTATAGAAATCTGCCGAGGTGATGGGTTTTTATAGGAAATAGAGGAAAAAAGTAAACTAGCCTATTACACACACAAAACTGCAGTTTACATAACACCGCTTTCAGAGAGATGCCTGCCCTCCTGCTCATTTGGACGCGTGTACAAATGTAGTTATGGCTAAGTAATCTTTCCGTATCTCTCGAGGGCTACTCCAAGCGTATTTCAACCAATAATCTGGTCAAAATAATGTAAACGTTACTTTTTAATGTCTACAGAATAACCACAAACGGCATTATGATGAGGTCAGAATGGAGGTCTTGATTGTTGTTTCTTACATGTCCATCTACAAACAGTACAAGATTGGAGTTTTACTTTTTATTTACTCCCCAGTGATCTTTGCACCCGTCTGAGCATTTAGAGTACATGACTGTAAGTCTTTAAACATGAGCATTTTTCTAAACAGTAACAGAAGTGTATTAGCTGCAAGGATAGCATAGCCATGTTGTAGAGAAGCTGCCCTGATCCTCTGTTTGTTGACAATGCATAGAAGATTTAGAATTATGGAACAACTGTCCCCCCCCTCCCCCCCCCTCCCCCAATAGTGTTAACAAAAGCTTAATTTTCCAGTTTTAAAGTGCAAATGATTCAGATACAACTGCTGCTGGAACAGGTCTGAACAGAAAATGAAGTCCTCTTATGAGATGTTTTCCAGAATATAAAAGATGAGCTCCATTATGACTGGCCCCTCACTCAACTGACACGCCCCTCCATGAATCACTGGAACTAAGGCACTGTCCAGGTCATTCATGTATTGAGAGGGCAGTGGCTGTCCATTACTCCCAGCTTGATAACCAACCTAAAAAATACAAAGTAAGAGTGGGTTTTACAGAGAGCAGGACACAAGGCTGCGATTCAGTGGGCAGTAAGGGAAGCGCTGTGCGGGAGGGTGAGCTGTGTGAGGGGCCGTAGCCTCTGCCCGGGGAAGTCAGGCCCTTCAACGGGATGTAGCAGGCACTAAAGCAGCTTTCCCACTTGTTTTTGTTCTTCTCTATGTTCCCAGTGGCTGCCCAGACAAAAGTAGCTTCTTTTTTTCTACTGCTTTGTCAAAGCAGATCATTCAGATCAGCAGGAACCGCACCCTGCATTATCAGATTAAGTCATGCAGTATTTTAAAGCTGGTTGATGCTAAGAACGCATCCCCTCCAAGGCAAGGCCAGCTGTCTTGCAAGGACACCCTTAGCTCTGCTCGTAGCTTTTGCTGTAGAGCACTCTCGAGGGGACCTTCCTTCTGTTGCTCGGCCTCATACAGTGTCATCTTTTAGGAACAGCCATGCTTGTCAACAATGTTGTACGCGCACCCACGAATACATTGAATACGCTCCTGCCTTTAACTTGGGGTGAAAAGGCCAATTTAGAGTCTCCTCTGAGCACGTGGCAGGGCTGTTCACGGGTCCCCGACTACAGAGCAGGTGCTGCTAGTGGCATATGGGGGTCAAGCCTGGTGTTAATTCAGGCTAGGCACCAGCTTTCCAAATTTAACAGATGGCCCAAAACACCAAACAACAGTCAGCACCACTCAATTAGCATCTGATATCGGCACTTCTTCAACCAAGAGAATGGCTGAAGTGGTGTATTTCCTTTTTGGGGAACGAACAAGGGAACAACCCCCCCAAGTTAAACCAAAACTATTCAAGACTTACTTGATCTGCGTCAAGTGTAACACGCAGCCCTAGCTTAGTCATTCCATCTTCTTTCAACAATTTAAGATGGGGACAGAGAGCTAAACAGAACGCCTTCGCCACGTTTTCAGTCAACCTGCTGTGATCGGCTGGGTCACTCAGACCATTATGTTGCTCATCATTTTCCAGGAAAAACACCTGAAGGAATGAGTTAACACAAGACATAACACTTGGCTTTTCTAGAAAATGAGGTTACTGAGATGCCATTTAAACTTTTTACAAATGAAGACTTAAAGAAGAGCTGGTCAGGGAAGGCCAGCAAAAGACTCTGAAGACAAGCCACCTTAGGGGGAAAAAAAAATAAAAAAACTTCAAAAGAAAGATTTAAATATTCCTAAAAAGCTTCCAGTTCTGGTCAAAAGCCTCATTATGGAAATTCACTATGTATTGCACATAGTTTTTAATAAAACCTGCTTTTAAACAGATGTCAATTTCAGGAAATTCACATTTTTAGTAGAAGCCATCCCAGCCTGAAGATCTGTACTACTGTTGTCACTGAACTTGTCTCTGTTGAGCCCCACTGACCTGGGAAAAAAGGACACTAAGGTGGCGAGCTGCAGAGTGAGTAACTTCGTTCCTCCTGGGCAGGTTAAGTGAAATGCTTCATGAAATCTTTTAATGCTGGCATTTGGTGCTGGCAGAGTCGGAGCTGACATCAGCTATGAAAGCAGTTCCTTAATGGAGGAGCTACTGCACATGATTTATACCACAGCACCTTCATTTTCACTTCCAGCATTTTGGAGAAGGTGGCTCAAAATAACATTTTTTAAAAAGAATTAACATTTGTCTCCATTTAAAAAGGTAGTTTTTAACACAAATGCAGATGAAACCAACTGTTACCGTGGGTAACACAGTGAGCAAGTAATTTTCAGGTTCCCCCCATCCCATGTTCAAGAACCACATGCGAGAAGAGGCGGCCAGTGCAGAGCGGGCTGTAGAGGCTGACTGCGACAGAGCCTGAGCTGCGCATCAGCGATAGGATACTTTATTCTGTGCAATCCCGCCCTGAATTCCTACCTTGCAGGTAGGAAAGGTAATAAGGGTTTGCTCTGAAGAATTTGCTGCTTTAATTTTGGTGAGTAGGGAGAGCAGGTCAGAAGACAACCAGGCTGCGGTTGCAATCCCAGGTGCTGGTTTACATGCAGCTCAACGCGACTGACTTACCTCTGTCCACCGGATGACCTTTCCGTTTGCCTTGTACTCTGAGCCATGAAATATCTTCACACTTGTTATAGACTCCATTGATTTGCCATCAATAGGGCTTACAACACTGTAAAAGGGAGGGAAAAGGCTAAGTTACGACTTAGCAGAAGCCGTGAGCTGAACAGAGACCACTGCAAAAGAGAACTACTGGGGATCAAAGAGCAGCTCCTCTGCTGCACCTACCTGACTCCTCCAGCTGCCTCGCTGCACATTTTCGTAACAGAGCGTTCTGCAATTCGAGCTGCTACTGCACAGCAATGTACCACATCAGCTTAGTGGGGCGTAGACCAAAATTAGCCTCCGAAGGGAACCCAAAGGCTTCTCTCAGGGTGCCCAAACCACTGATCTTGAATGCAACTGCTAATTGTGACAATGGTGCTGGGCCTGGAGCTTCATAGTGAGCAGTCTTTCTAGACTGGGCTCCTTCGGGGCCAGGCAGGAGGGAAGAGCCGAGAGGCAGCGCGCTCCCTGCTGTCCCCTGCAGCTCCTACCCCTGACACCCACCCTGGTCAACATGCGCAAACCAGATGCAGGAAGGACCTTCCTGAAGGTTTTCAACAAAGCTTCACCCCAGAGCTGAGCTCTCATAAGGTGCTAATGCAGCAATGAGGCGTTTCATACAGATTTGATTTCTAGTCATTTGTAACCTCAGTGTAGGAGAGCAATACCTGAAACACTACTTAGCCCAGAACGTAAGTACAGAACCTACGACTGACCCCGGAGAGCCTGAAACTACAGAAATACCCTTCTTTCTAGAGGCGGAGTCCTTAAACATTGTAGCCATCACAACAGCACTTTAGTGCCATTAATACTTAAGCTGCCACATACACCTTTCTTTTGGCTTAACTATCAAGAGTCCAAATATACTGTTGATATTCAGCAATTTTATTTCCAGCACTACTTAATGCAAACTAAGCACCAGGAGAGCAAAGTGACCACAATATGCAGGGTTCAGCACTGAGTGTTGGAGACGGATTAGTGGTTTCCAATAACTGGATATTAGCAATGGCAAAAAATCCATAGCATTGACAACTTTCTAAATTGATGCCCCAAAGCTCTGGTATCTCGATTCCATTTTCATTACATTTAATCACATCTTATCACTCAAAACAGAGGCAGAAACTTGTAATTCCTATTGATTTGAAGACTCATGCACCTTATAAGATCAATTAAAATTTTTACCAAATACAGTCACCATTCAATGTCAAGCGATTGTTCCTCTACTTACCCCTTACTAAAGTTTTTATCATCTTCTACCCACTGAATATGAACGTGTTCCTGAGGATCTTCAGCATCTACTTTGCCACAAGTGATGGTGAAGTCTTTCATCTCTCTCAATGCCTGCCGCAAAGAGTCCATGTTCTCCGCAGTTATCTGGACCATTACTCCATCTAGGGAACCAAGAAATCCTCATAAGCCAAGATAAGCCACACTGAACAGAGCCTATATAGAAAAAAAGAAATAAGCATCCTTCCTCTTCTTGCAACAGAAAGGTTAAACATCTATTTTAAGAGTCACAGGCAGCCGTTTACTGAACTCTAATATTCCTAAACCGTAGCAATGATGAGCGCTGACTAGGGAAAGCACAAGGATAATGATGTGAAGTCCCTCTACGAGATAAAGTCAGCTATAGCAATGGCCGCATTAGTTTGCCTCAAAATGTGGCACCTGCTCTAGGGAACCCTCAAAAACCCCGTGTGACCCCCCTCCATTCAGCTATCATCGCCTCTCTTGGCACTGGAAGCAGCGCTCCAGCAGTGACAGAGCTTTTGGGAAGTCAATGTTTGCCTGACAGTGGCAAAAGATACAGAATTTGGATTGGATCAGTCTAAATTACTGCCAAAAAAACTTAGGAATGATACACTTCCCCAATGTACAGACTCCTTGCCTGAATCCACCTATACATCTGTCTTGTACTAAACCACCAATTTAGACACAGAAAATGGTATAATGGCCTCCATACACTGACTTACAGTCAGATGACTGCATTTCAGCCCTGAGTGCCCTCTCACCCGTGGACTGCACACTCATACAGCTGCAAGCTCTCAAGTTGGCGCAGCTTAAGAGTTCCTGCTCGCCAGCAGAGCTGTGCTAACTGACTGCACGCGTGGGCTTCTTGCATACCTCACTCACAAACCGTAAGGAGCACACTTTAAACACTACTGTCTGCACTGTCACATCTGCGGTGAGGTTAGACTACAAAGTTCTGTAGCTCAGCTAACAAGCAATAACGGCTTTCGATCCAGTGTACACAGTCGGCATTTATTTCTGTGATATGACAACTGGTAAAAGAAGAACAAACCAAATCAGAGAGGTGCCAGCTCAACAGTCGCGACTTGTCATGTTCTGATCTGCCCACATACGAGCATATAAATAATGCACATTCATAATCTTGCATAATGCAGAGCTATTTGGGACCAGAGTAAGTTTAGCAGGGCTTCCTCTCCTGGTCGGGGGACTTCACATTTGATACTACTTAGGCTCACAATTTCCTCACACAACCCAAACCAGTAAACTGATCAAAGGCTCACAAGCCAGGTGTTTCATATCTTACCCTCAGTTTCGTGTGTCCCTGTTGTACAGCATCTGGACAAGTTCCTCCTCATTAAAGAAAACAGGGTTTTTTTGGCTAAAAAGTGGGATAAAGCTGAAGCAGCAGCATGATTCAAATGCCCAAGGTGTAACAGCAGAGCCCTGACAACTACAGAGCTGAGCCATGTGAAGAGGGAAGCAGTGTGTTTTAAGCAAGCAGTTCAGTTCTTACCTTCTACTATACTGGATTTGGCAAGGTAGCCTGAAGAGGATTTTAAAGCTCCACTGAACACAAAGAAGCTGGCACCAGTCACTGCAACAACAACAACAGGAGTGATTTAGTGAGGCTTTCATCAAACAATGCCTTACACAAGAATCAGGTATCACAGCTCTATCATCCAGAGAGGTGAATAATCTAAATCAGGACAAATGGTGCTTAGAACTATCGTGACTAACATAGATCACAGGCTTGGATAAGGAAGGGCAAATCACCCAGTTATTTTCTAAACTGGACAATAGTTTTTGTCAACCTTAATAAATGCTCATATTTCATCACTCGCCCTCTCCCCATACACACCTCTAAGTTTCAGGACTATTAATTTAGGGTAACCAAGTACATAAATAACTTCTAAATGTTCCCACACAGCTGGTAAAGATTGTGAGTGAGCTGTTTATGGCTCACACTGTAACACCAACCCACTGGCAAGGCCACAGTTTAAACCCACCTAATTTAAAGTAAAATTCTCTTAACTGACCACTAAGCATCATGAAATTCCTGCTGAAAATCCCTCTTCTTGTCCCATATCTAAAATGAACAGAGGTCAGATAAGACCATCAGTCCTGAGTGACACTCCATGCCAGTATACTCACTGGAGTGACTGGGATACTTGCAAAACAGAAAAGTTGGCCTCTGTCTTGCTTGTTGTCATTTGGAGATAGTATAAATGTCTTTGCCAGAAATTTGCCCTAAAACCACAACATTGAAATTCTCAGCACACTGCTGCTGCAGCCTTTCAGCCCACTCTAACAAAAATAAAGCCTGGAAATTAGATGGTCTAATTGAGGTGAACACGAGGATTTTCTTGAAGATGCATTATTAAAATGCTGCCGTTGTTGGTTATTCCTATTTACCTTTCTCTCACACTAAATGTCATCTTCCTCCTTTCACATAGCACAGGCAACCACAACCTCACCTGTAGTCTCCAATAATGCCAAAGACAGCTCTCATTATTAATGCAGAGATGTTGCCTAAGCCAATTACAGCACCGTGACCTCCGGAGCACCGCAAGTCCTGAGCTGTATTGTGCAAGCAGTATTACCATATTTACAAGGCAGCAAGCTGTTATGCGCTTTATTTTACGTCTGCTTGATCTATGGAGTTGCTAGAACACCTCTCAGACAAATTCAAGACGGCACCATTGACCCAGAGAAGCATGATGTGGACTGTACACAGGATGCAAACTGCACAGTGTGCCCCCGACATCTACGATTGTGGATTCTCCAAAGGGAATAAAAGACCGAGGGGGTAAAGGGCAGACACAGCAACGTGTTACTATTCCTTGCAGCCTGAATTATTTTCTCTGAATGTTTGAGAGAAACTCAGCGAAATGCAGACAATTCCAGTTGTGACCGATTCACAAAGCCACACGCTGGAATGGTAACACGAACAGCAAAGAAGTCACGCAGAGCGCCGGGAGGGAACGGCCTCCTCATGAACCCCCGTTCTCACCCTTCCTCGGCTGATTATGGATGCTGATGGCCTGCGTCTGGTAATTCCCGTCATCATTCTGAACACACACCAGATGTGAGTCTGCCTTCTCATTGAAGCACGCTCCCCCTGCTAGAACATGCTCGTTGGATTTGTTCATGGCTTTCATCATCTGCAAACAAAAAGGTTTACCATTTCTACCCTGTTCATCAAGCACTACCATAAATAGGTGATTCTTGGAACAGTTTAATCAGACAGAACAAGCTTCTCAACAGTGCCCATATTCTCGTGTCAGATTTTAGCACTCAGAACCATAAACTGCTTTTGAAAAGAGGGTTCGGGTCTTATACCGTCTAGATGTTTTAAAGTGTACACTTTTTATGTAATTAAGATAAACGGTGTAAGGGATAGCTGAGCTATATAGGTTGCAAAAGCTACTGTCTCTAGCTGTTTTAAAAAAATAAATTCACAGGAAAAAAACATTAGAAAAACATAGGGAGGAAATATCTGGTGTGTTTACACAACTATGGTTGCTTATGACATAAATCATAAATGCTGCCTCGACAGTTCAGTGCTAGACTGGCACTCAGACTTGTGGTATTTAATCCTGGTTCTGCCATGACCAGACACCAGAGCTTTAGTGTCTCTGCGCTTCACCTGCATGAACTGGTGAAACTGGGATCAATGTTCCCAATTTGATGACTTTGAAACAAGATCTGAATCATAGACATCCAGAAATAATTTAATTCTCTGCAAAGGAGATCTTCAAAAAGCATCCAGAAGCGTTTGGGATATATCTGCACTTCAGTTTTGCTGATTATCATCTAACAAAAACCTAGTTACATGCCTTGACAAAATATTCCTGTAAATTATACAGCTTCTTTCCTTTTCTGCTCTCTTCCTCTTCATGGAGGCTCAGACTATGAGATTTTTGATCCAAAAGAAAACTGAAGGAGTCATCTATCTCTGGAATTCATTTCAAAACCAAAAATTATACGTTTGCTTAAAAGAAAAAAGAAAAAAGAAAAAAAAAAAACGAACAGGCAAATTAAATTACACTCACCCCACCCCCCGAAAACCCTGACGAGAAGGAAAATGCTGAATTATTTGACATCTCTTAACAGCACTCATACTCCCATCCTCTGCTTCCTGTAGCTGATAAGCATGCACGCTACACACAACACATTTGTCTCTCTCAGTCTAATGTAAAACCTTAATTATAGTGTCAGGAACATTAGCTGATGCTCACTATTGACAAATGTGCACAGGTGTAATGTTTGGGGAGGAAACTTAATTAAGATTTTGCATCAGACAACAGTGTATTTCATTATCTAGTTTATCATGTCATGCTCCAGAAACAAGATTTTTAGCTCAACAGCAGCCGTCTTTATGGAGAGCAGTAGCTGCCTTTAGCATTGCATGAAACAACTGGACATGGCAACTGTACTTGGTAACAAGGCAACTGATTAAAAAATGACAGTCAGCTCTTCCGAGGGAATAAACAGGCAACTAAGTATCACTAGAAGTTGTAGAAAATTTAAATAGTTTTGAAGATAAAAATACGTATTTAATAGAAAAACTATATATTAATGTTTAATTGGTTAATTACAGTCTCAATTCTCCACATTTAATCCGTGCGTGAGATTTAAAATGAGTTTTTCACTTTCTAGATAGCTTGAGTGACACTGTTTTCTAATTAAATACCATTTTGCATGGGAAAAAAGTAAAGGTTTTGTGCTTTAATTCATCTTAATTCAAACTAAACTCAGATGAAAAATTTCCAGTAATTCAACCTTTCAACTGGATTGCAAGCAATAATGTTAAATAAATAACACTTCCTTCATTTAAAAAGCCGAATCCTTACTTCACACTGGAAAGAGAACCCAATCCTGATGCAGAGATGTTGCTGAGCTGCATAACACAGGAATTTCCTCACAGTCCAGCTTAGTGCAGAACTGAAGCTAACACACTTGCAACCGCTAGGCACAGCTAACTCTAAATTACATCTTGTGTGCCAATTCGTATTTAATTCATGCAAACTTTACTGACCTTTTCCATTTTCTCACAACTGCATCAAGAATTAATACACCTTTTAACAGACCCTTTATCTTCTTGCTTTATCAGTTTCAGCTTTGTCAAACTGCACATAAGAACACTTTTTCGTTTTTTTCCTATTTATTTCTTTATTCTCACTGTTATTTTACTCAAATGCTTCTTTCAGGGAAATTCTCCCTTGAGATAAAGCTGTATTCTGGTCTGATATTACAAGAACTTCTACAAATATCATTTTGCCCAGGAGCTTTGCTCTCACCCCAAATGCTGATTGGTTTCAAAATACCGTTACCCCCTTCTCTTCAGACAGACCATGAAATCAATCACCTTCTCCACTGCTCTTTCATTATTGTTCAAATATCCTGTCATTAAGCTTTCTCAACAGTACTAAATCCTAAAGACACATTTTTTCACATCAGAAATCAAATATAAAATTTAGATGTTGAAATTTTACATAAAATAAACAGCAACCCAGAAAATACTAATAAATGCTTTGAATATGCACACACAACATAGATGAGAAAAGCTAATGCACTTTTTCCTTCTAGTTCACCTCAAGCGTAAAGTTTGCCAATTTATTTCTTCAAATCAAACCAGTATTTTCTATTATTTACAATTACACTTTATACGTAATCAGTTAAAAAAAAATCTGAACAAAAAGAGTTTAATTAACACTAAATTGAATTGCATTCTTCCTGTGGAACCACGCTCACTCACCCTCAAAACATGTGTGCATTATGCATTTATCATTTGCTTTTGAGGCAGTTTTCCCTAGTGATGGTGAATAAAATAAAATTCCTTTAGATCCCAGGTCCTCCAACAACAAAGAAACAAAGAAAAATGTATTTCTTATAAGCATTACCTCATTGTATCTGTTGCTGGGAATTTTGATGCTGGTTTTTCTGACCTCCATATCAACCACTAAACCTTGGACCACCGGCAGTGTGTACTGGTAATTTCTGAAGTCCTGGTAATTAAAACAAGTTTTTAAAAGTTAGGCATGATGATCAACATTAACACTGTAGGTTTCATAACTATCCTAGTGACTCCTTGTTAGCCCATTAAAATAATTGTAATCAGTGACTGAAAGGCAGGGAGGAATGGAGACATCACAGCTTGTAACCTACATAATTGCAGTCCACAAATGAAAAAAACATCATCATGACTGTTAGCCATTTCACTGATTTTCTTACATCAAAATAAATATTCTCCAGCCTTGAATGTCATCACTGTATGTAAGAAAATTTGCTCTCTGTGTTCTGTTACATTATTGGATAGAGTTATTAGTGTTTCTAGCAGTGAAATTAAGTCATGCATCAAAGAGAATTTTCTATATTGCAAACATTAGCAAAGTAGAAAAAGCTAATAACTTCGCTTCAGTTGAAGCTCTGTATAATCAGAGAGCTGTGACTGCACACTGTGATGACCTAGCACTTCTGAGGAAGGAGTCTGAGCAACTACTGTGCTTATTTCTGGATCCAAACATTCTCAGGTGGCCAGGTTTTGGATGTTGATTTAGATACCTCTTTATAATTCACCATGTTGTCAAAAGCTAACATCCAGTATCAGTAACAGCAGGTAAATTCACCCAAATTCCCACTATTTCCTCTTGTCAGCTACTATGTGCAACAGGAGTACAGTTCTCCCCACACTGATCCATTCACACCAATGGAACGTGCAAACTCAGTCTCGGCACTTACTGCAAGAAGGTTCATAATCGTGTGTCCAGTCTCTCCAAACAAAGGCTTACGAAATCTGACACTAAAAAGTGGGCATGGATAAACTAGGATAAAATAAAACAGAAAAGATCAGATTCAAATTTGCATACTGAGATTCTGCAAAACCAGGCTCAAATACAATCTCCTCAGTTGAATATGGGAAGCAGCAGCAAAAGAAGAGATTGGAAAGAAGACCAGAGTTCAAAAAGCAAAGGGGAAGAAGGGTTTAACATTATAATGCACCGTACATGTGTGTCACGGCTCCTTGCCCACCACACTAGAAACAGTAAGAATAATTATGTGGAATGCCTACGAGTGCCACACTGCAAGCCTGAAACCTAGCGATCTGGACGTTGATTGCAAAGATGACCTTTCTAAACGCTTTTCTCAGGCTACTTCTTGGGCTTCTCCCTTTTTTATGACCATCCTGCTGCTCTCCACTATAGCATCATAAGCCTTTAGCTTCTGTGGCTGACGTGACATTCAAGTGATAATACTGAGATTACTTCGTTTTCTGTTTTCATAATTTCACAAGAATGTGGCAAATTCTCTACAGGAGTATGTCAAAAGCAATTAAAATTACATTTATGGTATGTCAGCAATGCAAAATACCTGCATTCCTTAGCTGACTTAGGCATACTTGTGAAATATCTATGACGCAATTCAGAATGTAATGTATGGATCTGGCTACACTACATTATATTGCAGCAGAAGCCATAACAGTGCTTGAAACATGACTCATGCAGTAATATGTAATGCCAAGGTTTTCTAAACGCAATGTTTGAAGGATGGTTCCTAAACTATCTTCAGGCAAACACTCAGCCTGATTTCCCAAAACGCTGCACATCTTCGCAGTTCCCCGTGTAGTCAGAAGGGGCTGCAAAACATGCAGCAGGTTTGAATAACATCATCAGGATTTCCTGATAGAAATAAGCTCCAGCTTCTGCACACTGATGATCTGGAAAGCATCCCAGCTCCTACACGTGCACCATACAGCTGACTAACTCATGCACAGTGTCCCGAGGCACCAAGAAGTGCTGAATTTCCCACGTCTGCCACCCTGGACGCATACAGCTGCTCGGATGCACTGAATTCCCTGTGCTTGAGATGTACAGTTGACCTGCAGATGCTCAGCAGATGTTTTTTGGACAGCTAGCAACCCAGAGTGACTCCTGCACCTGATCTGCTGCGCAATCAGCAGCACTAGACAAATGGCCAAAATCTGACAATTCCACCAGGAAAGAAGATGTACCCAAGAAACCTGGGACACAAACGCTGCCCCTTCTGAGAGAGGAAAGAGGAAGTGATCTGCAGTCAACTCTGTCACAGCACAAGTGAATGTGCCTGAATCCAAACCAGAGCTATAGAAGTAATTCAAACCCCAGCTTCCCAGCACATTCAGAGCAGGTACTTCTGTCTGTGAATATCAAAACATTTGTTTCTGTGCTCAAAAACAGATGTCACATCCAAAATATGAGCATCTTTGTTTTTCTAAATGTTCACAGGAATAAATACACTACTTAAAAACCTCATGGATACATGCAAAAACTTAAACACCTTTAACACTAATGTTTCTTCAGACAACTTTAACCTGCAGTCCTTATCCTCAGCAAATTTTGAAGATTGTCTTTTTCCCCTCTAGTAGCATATGTATTTTATAAAAAAATTCCCAGTGTACCCTGGGCATCACAAGTTAAATTTACAAATCCCTATAAAGTGTATTCTAAAACTTAATTTATTAAGAAGTTTTTGAAAAAAATTAACAGACCATTTTCATAGTAATTCAGATTTACAAGATGTGCCAATTAAAACAGCAGATGAGCAAGACAGCAAATTTTTGTCCCATCATGGTGGACAGACTTCCAACAATCTCTTCACTCCAGGGATGGCAAACGCTTTTTGAAAAAGATTTTATCTTAACTGTATGCTAATTTCATGCTAACTGCTTAGATTTTGTTCAGCTGAAACACTCTCTCCAGCCTATTTGTTAATAGTTGCAACAGAATTTTTGCAATAAACTGCAATGTCAGTTGCCTCTGCACGCATATTGTTATTCTCTGGAAAATGAACGTGGTTTTAAAAACCTAAAAGCAAATGCTCTTTCTTTTCAGCACAGAAAAAGCTTAACGTCTCAAAGGCTCTCCCTTGTCCTAAGTACACCAGCTAAATAAGACTTGTTCTGCACATAACCATTCCAGGTCACTAAGTGAACTACAAGAAGCTGTTCAGAACTAGATTTGTCTCCACAAAAATCTCCCTGATCAACCAGTACAGCTGTAAAAAGGCTGTAGGTCATATCACAACCTCAGTACTGCTGTGCTGTTAGTTGGATGCAATGTGGGTATGAAATACAATTTTTACTTGCCTGTTTAAGCTTGTGTGGCTTTGACAGGTAACAATTTAGGGCTGGCTGTGCGTGCTCTAAACCGGAATATATTCTCCTGCAGAAATAATTGCAGCTAAAAGAATGTATGTTACTTACGTCTGTATTCAGCTCCAAGTCTCAACATCAGCCGTATGGGGAACACTTTAGCCCAGGGAGTCTCCCATTTCTGAATGAGGATGCCAAACAGGTACGGTGGGGTTGGGAGCACCAGGTCTTGCAGGGACTGATACGTAGCTGCAACGTACAAGAACCCTCCATGTTCTTTGCTTCCAAGGAAGCTCTGGCTGAAAAAGGAGTGTCCCAGGTTGCCCACAACGTTACCTATGAACAAAAATGCTCGTTACTTTACTAGATCAAGAATTTAAAGAGTTTTTCAGAAGGGAAAAAAAAAATCCATATTAAAATCACTTTGCTTCCTGAAGCACTAATGCCTATTTATCACACAAGAAACAATGATTTGTGGCACACAGGGGCTCAGGTTACCTCCTGTGCAAAAGTGCGTAATCTGTTATGGAATAACTGCTGCAAACTAAAGCCACCAAAGCCGTGATATCTCCAGCTGATCCACCTTTGATGATACATGTACTCAGTGACTACCACTGGTAGGAAGCCAGTTCTGTAGGAACACGCACACATACCCTCCTTTCTGCACCTGACCAAGCCATGCCCGCAAGTGTTACCAGGACACGGGACATACAACTACAGACCTACGGCCTTTCCTGGGGCAGCAGGGAGGGAGACTAACCTCAAGCCTTTCTGTGATCTGCCTCTTTCATGGAGACCTGCTTGTTTCAGGTAGTAGAGGCAGTGTAATAGAGTAGATGATGCATCCCAGGGATAGCCAGGGAAGAGTAAGGGCAGCTCAGGCCAGTATTGCTGCTAAGGAAGTGGTACCTGCAACCCCCCCAGCACTACAAAAGCACCCAAAGAAAGCCTGTTTTCGGTGTCCTCCAGATATTCAAGGGGTTTCCACTGCAGAAGCTGCTGTTGACCGAACTAAACTTTTAGACCCAGCTGCGACTAAAGAGAGATGTGCACCCGGTCAATCGATTAGTGCCCACCGGTTGCCTTTCCATTTAGGCAAACCACCGGGGTGCCTGCTCAGACACATATTGAAGATCTGGGTCATTTTAAGAATTACACAAAAGAGTGTTTATTTAATTAGTATACTTAATGTAAAACGCAACTGAGAGAGACACAGGGGAGAAACACCACTAATTTTTACTCACATTTTTATTCTTTGATGCTCTTAATTTCCAAAAATGTTTACACTGGAATGGCTGAATGACTCTGAATGTTGATTAGATTATTATAGCATCCAACGCAGCATTTAACATTGAAGCAAAGAACCATGGTGTGATTCCTTTTATCAAATGACAACAACAGCATGCAAATAATGTACAGAACAGCTGATCACAATTCTCCATAGGAAGATGTGAATATTAATAGTGTTGATTTGCTCTCAAAGAAAAACACAAGTAATTTCAGAGAGCACGGTGTGGTTGATCACACCACTCATGAGGAATCGCATGGTTTTGAGGCACTCATGCAGGCCTCCTGGGCTTCTGCAATACTCCCAGGCTTTCCCACCTGCAGACAGACAGACTGCTAAGTAGGAGCTTCTGCTCTTTTTCCACCACCTTATAACGCAGTGTTTGTATTTGAACTCAAGGCAGTGATGTGCATGTCCCCAACATGCACATCAACTGGACAGTAACTGGAGGGTTTCTCCCTTTTACACATGAGAGACACACACAGACACACAAACACTAGGTTTTAAGTAAGTAAAAACATGAGTCACAGAAGTACAACTTTGGCATCCTCAGTAATACAAGTATGATCTTCGGTTAAACCTTCTCTATTTTTACACTGTAAAACAGCCTAAAAGTCATACACAAGCATTTACAAATGCAAGAAAAATAAATACAGTAGATACAGTTTTGGCCAGCAAAGGAAAGGTTAACCAATGAGTCCTTTCAAGTCTGTCCTTTACACTTAACCCCTATGAAAGTCCCAAGTCATAGCAATGCTCCATGAAGCCAGCACGGGCATGAGAATAATACAGCTATTCCTGCCCTCACTCTGGAGGTGTGGCCACGCTACTCTGCATTCCTCCAGACCACCTTGGCACAATCACCACCGAGTATTGCTTCCTTCGCATGACCTTAGGACCTCCAGCTTTAAATATAGCTACTGGCGGGTCTGTAAACAAAAGGCTCCTTTTCTACTCTGACTAACAAGTAAGTTCAGGGGTTTCCTTACTATTCAAATTTGTGGGCACCTTCGTGGAATTTTTTTTTTTCTGTGCCCACAAGGTGCTGCACAAACTAAGTTCAACTTCTCTGTTAAAATGAGACAGGCTTCAGCAGCCCAGGCACCCCATGGCAGGGTGTGGGTCATTCATAGCTTGCCACTATCCTTCGAAGCTCATTTGTAATTTTACAGATAAACACAAGCCAGAGCTGACACCATCAACTCGGATCAAATTCCAGAACTCTTACAGTGGCTACAATTTCTGTAATGCTCACCTGAGCATACTTGATGAAAAGTAGCTACCTGTCAAACTGAAGGACTAACATGATTAATAGAGCCTCATGAAAATGTTGTCAGCTGCTGAAAATCATTGATCCTGCCCATCTGCAAACGCATTTCTCTGTCAGCCTGTGCTGTGACACTATTGCCTGCTCAGTGAAAACCCTGCTAATGCACCAACTCCGGCATCTAGCTAGTGAGTGCAAACCAATGTATCAATTCGTGTTCACAAAAAAGATTTTCTCTTATCTAAAATAGCTGCTGGCACCTTTCTATCTCAACTCCACTTGCTTGCTTTTGCAATTCCCACCTACCCTCACTAATCTCCTCTTCTTCATTTATACTTCCTTTTTCCCTTCCCATCTGTTCTTACCCAAATAGAAGCTACAGGCCTGATAGTAAAATTACTTGGTGAGCTTCTCGGTTCCAACAACACGACCACAATAATCCTTTCTAACCTTAAAATGTATGAAGTGTATGAACTGCTAAACTGAATTGAATTCTGTGCCCTTTTCTGAAGTATTTTCTGTGTGAAAGAGGCTAGGCAAAGTGAAGCTGTACAACCCGGTATAGTTCTGAGCTGTGTGGTACTGCCCACTGGGATGACAAAGCAATCAGACATTTCCACTTGTGACTGATGCCAAGTGCTGCAGCAGAAGGGGACGACTACTTATTTCTTCCGTTTCAGGAGATGGAGATTCAAGGCTCACGCGCTTGGGATGCCTTAACAAGAATTTTTTCAGCCAACAGAAACATGAAAAAAACCCTCAGAGTGGAATGTGCAACTCAGCTGTTCAGCACTTTGCTACCATAAACCAGAGCGTTATAAATTACTCCTTTTGACACAAGCAGCTCGCACAGTGCAAGCTCTAATAGTTTACCACTATTAAGAGAACAAACTATTGGGATTAGGTAGTTGTGCTGCAATTCATTATTATAAGAGTGTGCAATAGCCTGCTATGCGGACAGCATGGGAAGACTCAAGCAAGTATTTTCCTACACACCTCTCTAGCGCCATTTTTAACCTGCAAACCCAAGTCAAAAAGCTTCTTTGGACTTTGGGCTTGTCCCACAAACATTTATGTACTAACCAGGGGTTGTCCACCTTTCCTGCCATGTCTCTGAAGGTGGTTCCAAGTCAAGGCCCCACTGATAAGTCACTATTACCAACTTGACATGGTCAAACCCAACTCACTACACTGTTACACATTTTAAGCATAGAACTGTGTTTCAGAGGCTCGTAGAGAAAAGTGTAGCTGTCAGAAAAACGTTCCAAAAAGCTATCTTCCTCAAAGGTACGTAATTTAATTTACGAAGTATCACAACTTCCTTTCTAAAGAGGTAATCTCAGAGTGAACAGAAAGGTGCCTTTATTTATATTAAGTTCCAGCACCTGACATTGGACAATTGGTATTATTTAGGAAGTGCCTTAAGTGTGCATGATGCATCTAAAGCAGGTCTGCAGGAGGTCAGTACTTATTCTCTTCTCAATTATGCTGGGTTACCCTTGACTTTAAATCCTAAGCAGCTCTATGAAGTCCTTTAAAAAACCACGCTTTTATGCACTGATGTGACTTTCTCTTCAGTCATGAGCCATGCTGGTTTGAATTCTTCATTTACATATTTTCCTCTGATGAACAACGTACTTTGCATATCAGTTTGGCAATCCCTTCTGGACTCAAGTAAAATAGTCTATATTAGGAAAGGTAATGAAAAAAAAATTTCTGCAATGGTTTACTGTCCTTGATAATGTGGTGAAGCCATTTAGGTGCTTTTCCCAAAAACAGTGAGGTTAAATTCCTAGTGTATGCTTCATATTTTGGTTAATCCCAGGTCAAAAAGCTGGTATTAGCATCCAGTCTCAGGAAAGGCATACATATGTGGCTTGGAGAAGCTAGCTGCATCTGGCCGGCCTCGTTCCACTGTCATCAGTAACAACCAAGAACTGCCAAGTACCAAACACCATGCCAGCATCCTGAAAACCCAAGCATCCCAGTTCTGTAAGAGATGCAAAGCAATATTCACCTGAGAACAATCTTGCCAGATTGTTTCTTCAAGAGCAAATGAGCACATACTCTTTGGAAAAGCAATACAAACCCAGTCACTGCCACACCAAGAGCCAGAAAGAGACACAGAAGAGACAAGACCGTGAATGTAACTTGGTGGCACGTCTGTGGCAGATGCCAACATCGAGAAAAAACACGAGAAATTCAATATTCAAAGTTCTGACAATACTCAGCATCTTTTTATTGAAATACATCAGCAAGTAATTTGGAAAGAACTTATGTTGGCGAGGGACATAATGCTTCACTTACTATCACTGAGAGTAGCAGTTAGCAGCATGCAAAACTTCCTCAGCCAAGTCTGTAGCAGTCTCCAAATCACTCTCACACTTTATACAATGTTTGATTTTTGTACCCATCCTTCCACATTACAGTTGCATTATTCACTCAGTTCACCTGTTGTCTGTTCAGAAGGTCTACACGGGCTTCTTTATAGATCTACTCTGTATAAGCTACCACCTTATTTAATTGAAATCATGCTGGGTAAAAAACACACAAAACTGTGACTGGGATAGATCCACCCTCACCCGGAATATCCCCAAAACCAGGGTGATCACAAAGCCATGTCAAGCAGTTGCCAGATTTGCATTTTCACTACAAAAGTAACAGTAGCATTTATTGTATTCACCAAAAGAGTTGATGATGCACTAGGGCATATCTGGCAGCTCTATATTAACACATCCAACTGCTTCAAAGTACCCATTCAGACGGACAGAAGTTCTCATTTTTCCATTCACTAGACCTCCTGCCAGGCTTATAGCCAACAGACAAGGATAATCATGGGATTACTACTACAACAGTACAACTACTACAACCACAACAGAAATCATTAGCTTTCAATTTCCAAACAAGAAAAGCAACACAGCAGGGAGCTTGATGACAGAAGGGCCATAGGAAAAATGAAGTGATCAAAACTGAACAGCAATTAATACTGGCCTTAATTACAACTTCACAATTTATTATAACTCACAAACATAGAATCTGTAGTGAAAAATGCCATTTTTCCTTCAAAATCTCTCCATTGTTTTACCATTATAAAGTCCTAACTCCAGACCATAGCTTGAGGTTGAGGATTTCCCATAAGAAAACTAATGAAAGTTCTGGGCGGTGCTGCATCTTATCCATGCTGAAACAGGAGATGAATCTGAAGGACAAATGGCAAAGTGTTGAGTGTACAGACTAAACACTCCTGCCTGGGCTCTGCTACCGCTATGTGCACATGCTAGACCCATACTCTGCAAACAGCTGAGAGCAATAACTAGGACAGAGGACATGACTCGATCTCAAGAAACAGGTTATCCTCTGAGGAAAGCAGAAACATCTGGGAAGAGGCACAAGTACATACAAGTTTGTGCAGGCTTGAATGCAGAATTCAAACTTGAGCAAGAAGCGCTAGTAAATAAATGTGACGCATGAAAAAATAAACCGCTATAGATATGGGCTTTAATTAAATAAACAAAAAAACCCAAAAGTTTTCATCTTTCAGCTGNACCCAAAATCACTCCAAAACAAAATCAGCATCACTAGAAGTAATTCTTGTTTCCATTCCAATAAAAAATACTATATGTGTCTTTTTATTTTATGACTGTTTTTAAGAAAACATTTACTAAAGGAGATAAATAAAAAACATCCACAGAATTTATTTCAGTTTCCTGATGGCAAAATAAATTTAAACTGATGCACTATATAATGAAAAAAGAAACTGTGAGGCAGGGTTTTAAATAGTCTCTAACTTCTAATGGGAATTCTCGTTTACTCTAAATGTCTATCATCTAATCATCAGGAGAGGTGCAGTACTTCTGAAATGAACAAGTTTGGAATCGTGGCTCCATCTACAACAGCCTGCAAACTGCTAACCACTTCCAAGGGATTACAACCACCAAAGTGAAACCCCTACAGCATCACATCCTGTCTCTCTGGCTGAACAATGTTTAAAACAGCCGGAGCTGCAAATATGCTAATATGTACTTCTCCCTCCCAAACATGCATGACTTGGAAAGAAAAAAGGATGAATACTGAGAGAGTGCATTACAAAGTGCTATGGGAATTTATCAAGGTGCTATGTTCTGCAAAAACTTCCACACAGTTTGGTATTACATAGCAATTCAAGGTGTCTATCTACTTCTACTACATCTCTGAAATACAACAGAGAGCAAATCCTACCAAAAAAAACATTACACAGTGGAATTCTTAAACAATGAAATTTGGTTTCTGATTAAGAATTGTACAATAGTAGGCAGCTCTTTCCACCAGTGCTATTGTAAGATATCAAATTACTACCACTAGAGCACTAAAAAAAGAATTCCAAATATATTATATAGGAGTTATAAATTATGTATTTCTGTAGTGTAATTATACAGAACTTCATTGCAATATACACATCAAGCTGGATTTATATCTGCAATATATATACACATATATATATACACATATACATATATACATACATACACACATGCACGCAATTTTTCATATCTATTTCCCTCTGAAAAACGTAATGATTAGAAGACAAAGCATTGCAAATGAAGTGAGGTTTGGTAAGGTATTTGTTTCCAGTGTACCCAAGACCCATTATGATATGTGATAATAGCCCATTCTGCACCTGGCAACCTCTCTCGACAAGCTGACCTTTGTTGTGGGAAGACATTTTAGGAAACAAAGATCTTTTTCACTATTTTATTAAAGTGTTGGATTCAGTCATAGAATAGTTATGGCTGGAAAAGACCTTTAAGATCATCAGGTCCAACGATTATCTAACTCTACCAGGCCCACTTCAAAACCATGTCCCTGAGCATTGTATCTAGACGACTTTTAAATACATCCAAGGATGGCAATTCAACCACTTCCCT
>RSEF01000008.1:26433509-26452826 GCA_003993805.1 Himantopus leucocephalus | reverse complement strand
GGTGATCTCCAGAGGTCCCTTCCAACCCCTGTCATTCTGTGATATTTACTTGAGGAATCGCCATGGTCCATAGGGATTCCACACTGATCTCTCAAGGACCTTTGCTGTGTTAGCATACTTACCCATACAAATAAAGTATTTTGAGGTTTGTTGTTTTTTAAAATACCACCACTGCAGCTCAACACAAAGCCAGTGAAGCACTGCATCTCAGATTCTCTTTCCACTTACCATTCATTAGCACTGAATGGCAGATTACGCAGACTCTAGCTTCCTTTCGATCCATGTACAGCAACTTGCACTTCAGGCTACAGCACGCCGCACAAAAAACCTGGAACCAAAGGGGAAACAACTTAAGTGTTGTTCAAAAATATGCGATGAACTGATGAATTCAGACAAGAGAATATTTGTAAAGCTCTAGACATGCAAAATAAGGAGGTAAATTACCAGTATTTTCCGATTAAAGCCACAGTGACTAATACCTGCCCAGGGTGCCTTTCCTACTAATCCTGATGAAGCAGTATTACATGGAACACATAAATGCATGTTGTACTGATACTGCACAGTGGTGTTTCTAAAATATGTCTGGCATAAATGACAATGGGTTAGCAAATTCCTACCACTTTACAATCCCTCACAGAATTAACAATTTAGGAATTAATTTCAGTCTTAGAAAAAGCATGAGTACTTTCTAGAATTAACTATGGTTAAATGCACAAGTTTCCTCTACATAAGAGATTGCTGTGGCACAGACTAATTCAAATAAGTCATTTTTATTTGCAGCAGAGCAATTCATCTGTATTAGCAACTCAAGCTTTTTAATATCTTCATATATAACAACCTATTCTTCAGTTGGGACTAAAGTGAATGTATCAAAATATTTTAAGTGTTCGACATATAAAATGACATCTAAAAAAGCTGATTGACATAGGTACTGCAAGAAAATCTTGCTCCGTTTATATATTTTAAAAAAAAAAAGCTCATATTTACATGATTACAAACACTACAGCATCACAACACTAGAGAGAAATTAAGAACTGCATTTTACGCACACTGGCTGCTAAGGGGGGATCCAGTGCAAGATCCCCGAGGGAACAACCTGCTGCGGAGATGCAGTTGCATTGCTAGCACTTCTCACCTGAACCAGCTCTAATAATTCCCCAGTCCTGGGCAGGAAACAGTGATGAGGCTTCCTCCAGACAAGCAAAACCATAAAACATGAGCCTGGCTTGTGCACCAAAACAAACACTTGCATGCAGATATGATCCTACAATAACAATTGCAATCTCAAAATCCTGCAGAACAGACAAATGAGGGTGCCCTAATGATTTCTTATTTCTTTTAAAGAATATTTTCTTTGTTTAAAAAATCCAGCATTTCTTCAGCGTTATTATTCAGGTGACATGAAGATACTGATGAATACTCATTTCATGCAGAAAGGTAATGTCACACTCAGGAGATCTAGAAACAGCAGCAGCTACCTAACAAATTAGTTCAGATATCAAGAGAGAATTTAAAATTTTAATTATAGGTGGATATTATAGCTACAATTCACTATGTGTTACTATAATCAGTAATGCTTTCTTAATCCAAAAAATTATTCCATCATCACTTCAACAGCAGTATTTCTGTAATATAGACAAGAAACCAAATAGGATTCTCATATATATCTATATGTAAGCCTAACTAAATTTCAATCAAGTTAAAGATCACACCAAATTACGACACTTTGCAGCCTTTTAGTGGCAAGTGTTTAAAATAAGCACATATAAAATAAGCTCTCAGTTCACCATGAGAGCTGAAAATCAAATGTGAAGAAAGAGCTCACCTTGTCTCATTTCAAGCAGTTTTAATGTTTCCTAATTATGTCAAGTTAAACATGTCAGAAACAAAATATAACTGTGTAGACACTGGCATTTTCATGCAAAAATAAAAACAACCCTTCCACATATGTGAAAACCTTTTAAAATAAAAAAAAAAAAATCAAACATACTTTAAAAATCTGATTTCTGCATTTACACCTTAAACCAATTTATGAACATTCTAGGGAATATTAATAACATGACAGCATATTTCAGAGACATTTGACATAATTTCAGTTCCCTGGGAGAAACTTCCAGTCAGAAGTTCAGTATTGAACACTGAAAAGTCAGTATGTTCCATCATAAATGAAGGACCGTCACAAATTAATATCTAATTTAGGACCCTTTATCAAACAACATATCATGCATTCAGCAAAGCTCCCAAGTGCAACGATCTAAATATTAAAAGAGAAAATAAACACAATGACAGAATATCTACCCCTCCTCTCTTAGGCTGCATCAGACTTCTAACAGTAGTAATGCAGAGGAAGAACAGAAGCTAGCGCAACTGACAATTCAGTCTTGTTATTAACAATCACCAAGTAATTATCTCAGTATTTGATGTTATAAAAAAATAACATAGCTGTGTCAAAGCAAGTTTTTATGTTACTAGGCTTTTCAGGTTCACTGGGAGTTGTTAAAGCACTAGTTGCAAGGGGGGTTGCTGATTTCTTTGTATTTTAGTGGAAAAATATAGTTTTGGTTGTCAGTAAAAAGATGACATACAGATGTTCTGTTTCTCCTATCAAGGATGATTGTTTAATCTGACAATAGAAAATAAATAAATACATAAGATAAAATTTATGAATGTGTTCACACACATTTTTCAGGTTCTTAATTTTAATTCAAAATTTACTGTAAATGTATTACTTTCTACCATTCCCCTGAGGTTCATCTCTTCCATTAATTTTGCAATTATTATCCTGAAATTAAAAACCGAGACAGACTTTCCAGGTGCCACTCAACTATTTTTAAATGCAATTTTCATTCCCAAATGAAACACATTCACCCCTACTACAATGTTTTGCCATGATGCTAATAAAACTTAAAAAGAAACTGTTGTGCTAAAGCTTGTGTTCAAAAATATCTAGTCCCATGACTCCTCCTAGAAACAGCTAACTGCAAGAGCTGAAGACACAATCGCCTCAGTTCTTTAAGTGAGATTCAAACATTTAATAGAAACAGTGGAAGTGTCACTCTAATTCAGTACCTACACCACAGGCACATGGCCAACATGACTTGCTTTGGGGACGGTTATCTTAATCGGAAAGCAAGAGCAGACAGCTGAGAATAGCTATGTCTCAAGCCACTACAGCTAGATTCATTAAAGCTTGCCTGTTAAAGACTTTGGTCTCTTTTCTCCCAGAATCATTACAGGAATTAACTGTTGTAAAGCAATTTGCAGTAAGTGCTAAGTATTATTTGACCTATACTGATTCTTAGCATTTATTAATAAGTGCCTTTTTTTTTAGAGAAAAAAAACATATGAACGCATGAAATACCAGAATTTTCTTCCACATCTGTTGACTGCACATGTGCAAATTTGGTCCAGATAAAATTTAGCTAACAAAAGCTTCTAGAAACAAGTCGTTCTGAGGATCATTGTAAGAACACTGGGAGAATATTAAATACTCATATGTGATGTATTTTTCACATCTGAGAAACAAGTTTGTCTATGGAGCAGAGCGACCTTTTATTTTATCCATTCCCCACATATCATCCAAAACAATGTTGGTTGTTCTCAAGGCTTGTCTTCAGGAGTTTAAAAAAAAAAAAAAGAAAAAGAAAAAAACCCCACAGTACATTTTTTGGCCTTGCTCTATCTGTGCATGTTTTATCCATTTTTTTTACAGATATTTTCATTTTTTCATTTGTGCAATTCAGGGCTTCAGTCATTACAGGGAAGCAATTAAATCCAAGCAATGAACGTGTTTAAAACACAAAAATAAAAATAAAACGTTACCGTATATTAAAATTGTAGTCACATTTGTTAAACTCATAAAGAACAAAAGAATTACCTAAATAACTGACAATATAAGTTAATATATCAAAGCTAAAATGATGGACATTCCTTTAAGTTATATGCCTTACAGATTCTCCTTAACTGCAGCGAGAAAAAGATTGAGTCCTTTGATATTAATCAAAAGGTACACAAGAGGTAGGCATGTACCTCATATGATGCTTATAGATCTGTGGTTACTAGCTCCACATCAGGACTTCCACTGCAACCAACCCGTAAGAGGATGGGCAGAAGCAAGCAACTGGAAGTCCTGGACCAGTGCACAATGAATGTCTGCTTAGCTTTTAAAAGTGTCCTGGGAAAGATTTTTCAGCATGTCTCAAAATCAAATTTAAATAAAATCTACTTATCTGGTGTTGCAGTGAAGAGATTGAGTGCTATGCATTTTGGTTACTAAAGGGACAAATGGGACACATATGTAGTCCATTACAGAGGAGCAAGCCTGGGTTTTCTGCTAGGCTGCTTCCAGAAACCGGTGGAATAAGAGTTTGAGCTTTCCAGATATACTTGCTTCTTTTAGGTCCTTTGTTAAGTTATTCTGCTTCCCTGCACTCTTCTGGTAGCAAAAGACACCACCCATACCAGCCAGGAGGTCTTTTAATCAACTTCAGAAACCTTTGGATAGAGCCTAATTGAACCAAAGTTACTTTTACTCTAGTTTTCAGTGGGCTTTAGAATTTCTTTTCATCTTAAAAATATTCACGAATATCTACTTGACAAGAGTGTTAGTTTACCACTTTTGAATCATCGTATTTTTTCCTAAGTTCCTACTTCCCATGTGCCACTAACTTTTATTTCAGTAACAAGATATTTGGAAATACTTTATAAGCTAATCATTTACCATAAACTTGCCACATAAGAATTTGTGTTGACCTAGATGGCACATATATAAAATGTAAAAAAAACCCTCAATGATAAAATATTTCTTACACAACACAAGATGATACAGAAATTATGTTTTAGTTGTCTTCATTACAAAATTTCTCACCATGTGTACATATATCAGGTTACAGATAATTTACTATATTTTTTCCCAGGAGCAAATGTATATTCTTTAAAATAATATATGCAATATGAGAAAAGTTAGTAAAGAAGACTTAAAAGAACAGAGTTGATCAGCCATCTAAACCAGCAGGAACACCAGTAATTCAACAGCACGCTTCCAATTCCTATCAATATGTTTCCATATCTTTAATGGGATTATTGATGCAGTAATTTCTGCAAACTACTTTCCCACGCTTAGCCGTTTTATAGCAGTTCTAAATGAATCCAATGATCTTGATTGTTGCAATCAACTCATACACTGCTCATACAAGCTAATAATTCTTTCAGTTATAAATAACAATTAGTTATTCTCTACGACAACCCTAAACAGATTTTATCTTAGAAACTCCTTTTTTTCCTTCATAAATAAAACACGGCTTTTTAGGAAGAGATGTCACAGGTAACTACAGACAGTGGCTTAGGAAGTCCTCTGATTTGATTTTAAGCAGTATCAGGGAAAAAAGGGTGCTTTGAGCTTACTCACAGAATACAAACTTACCTTCCCACAAGCTCTGCAATGATGCCTTCTTTTGGTGAATGTAAATCTGGCCTCGCATTTCATACAGTTTGGTGCTTGAGAATCTGGAACCCAGACTGGAGCCACCTCACCCAAAGTCGTAAAAGGCTTTCTGGCTGGAGCTCCAAACTGACCAGCTCTGAGATCATTATCTGGACTATCTGGAGCTACTGCAAGGCACGGACTACTAGAGACTCCAGATTCATACTCTTCCAAGTGTTCCCCATTAGTATCAGTAACAGAAGCATTTAAAGATGTTCCACCAGGAAACGCATCTGCTGTATCCCCTAATTGTGTTTTACCAAAGACATTTTTGTTTTTACTATTACCTCCACAATTTGGGGGAACAAGATCATTTTGTAAGTGGTCTGATAATGGCTTTGGAATCTGCAGTTTAAGATTTGTAGGTTGTTTAGGTCTTGCACCACCAAAAGGAACACTGATAGACTGCAGATTAGTCACCGGTTTTGGTGAAGTTTGCCCTTGCATGGATGAAACCTGACTACAAAGATTACGTAAATAATTTTTCTTTATGTGGTCACCAGTGCTGTTTAAAATAAGACCGCTCCCTTCTGTGGTCTCATTTCCTCTCTGTTCATAAACATTAGCGTAACATTCTGACTTGCTCTCCTCTATCTCCTTTTCCTCTGTTACTGAGTCTTCCTTGGAGGGTAAAGTCTTTGGAACATGAGCAACAACTGGGTTCTGCATTCCATAGGAATCACAACCATTAGATAGAGAGCTTTCTGCTGATGTAGCCATCACATCAGAGAGACTGGACCCTTCAAGCTCATCTATACCAGTCCCTTTTAAGTCTATGCCTGCCTCCATCATCCCGTCTCCACCTTCTTTACTATTACTACACGCCTCATCAGGCTGTTTCATCTGCGTAAGTCTTTCATTCTCTCCCAGAGTTTGCTTATTATTCATCTCATTCAACTTCGTCAGTTTCCAATTAGCCATCTCCTGAGATTCAGGGTAACACTCTGCCATGCCAAGCAATTCTGTTGTGCCAAGATTTTTATCACATTCAATGACTTTGCTTTCAATGGCACTAACATCCTCAGGGGCAAAGTGTTCTGCAACAAGTTCCTTGCAATTGCCACTTCTGTCCACGTTAGGTTGACAAGTTTCGGTGAGCCCAGATAGCCTAGACTGTAACTGTTGCGTTGTTTCCTGTTCTACGATTAAGCTTCCATTACTTGAACCAGAAGAAAAGTTTTTAGCTTCTAGATCCGTTCTCTGAGGAATGGCTTTACTAGTAGAATTTTCAACTGATACACAATTTTCTTGCATTTTAATGGTACCATCAACCGGTGTCTGTAAGAGAGTCACTGCATTAATCCCTGCAGTTGTAGCTTCTGAAAACAGTGAATCCTTACTCATATTAAAATCATCCTTTAATCGAGAGGAGGGGCATGCAACGGTCAGGCTTTCAGATGAAGCATTAATCAAATGACTTACAGAGTCATCTTCAGTGCACAGCCGATTTACTTGCTTTTCTGTATCTGTATCTTTTTCCATGGATCCATTTACAGTAACACTAAACTGATCACTCTGTCGGTTTTCATTATCCAGTGTAATGCTAATAGTGTTCATTAGGGACTGACTGTTGTAATTTTTACAATCCAGCAAATCGCCACTTTGTAGTGTTCTTCTGTCGCAGTTATGCATGACTGCCACCACTAGTACATTTTTCTCCTCTGGCAAGCAAGCTGTATTTCCACATTTCTTTTCTCCTGTTTCCACAGTGTTACACTGATCATCCCGATTACTATTTCTTTTAATCAATTGATCGTCTGCTGCTGCCTGATCGTCAATCCACATGACTGGGGTCTCTGGGCTTATGCTAAAATCCTTTCCATTAGCACAGTGATCCCCCTCTCCTGTTGGTGTAGTCACTGAATGAGACAAGGAGAAAGACTTTAATCTCTGTTGACATTCATTAGGAGTTGTAGCTTCATTCACATTGGCCACGGTAGGGTTAAATGACAGACGACGAGAAGGCGGATCTAGAATCTGATTCCACTTTGCACCCAATAGCGCAGGTGAAACAGCGGCATCTGAAAAAAGTGTTTAAATAAGAGAACTTACTGTCCTATTAATGCTACAGGTTCTATTAACTCCATTGCATTCAAATACCCCAAATATAAATGTAGAGCTGTTCAAATATGGGTACAACAGTAAAACACATCTGCCATAACTAACATCCTTGGTCAACCATTAGTAGTGTAATTGCATAACGTTTCTGGAACTTAAGCAGTTTAGAGCTATGCCAATTAGTATCAGGTTGAATTTGCACAAGCGACTTTAAACTATTGATTAATATACTTTAGACAGCTAGAAATGCCTAGAAAGGTTCCCACTCCCATAAAATGTTCAACTTCCTTGACAGCACAGAAGTAGCAATTAGACTAAGAAAAAAATATAACTTTCAGTATATGATTTATGAGACCTAATAAAACGTTTCTATGCTCGAGTCTCCCAAAACTGCAAAAGAAGCTTAAAATAAGTTTTGCCTAGTTTGTTTAAAATAAATGATTAAAATATTGCCACTGAGATTAAGCTTCACAAAACCTTTCTTTAAAGAGTGTATGGAAGATTTTCTATTAAAAGAGAAAGAAATTTTTAAAATGTAAACAAGATGAATAGAAACAGAAGAGAATACTACTAACAAATACTGAAGACACACCACGCAAAATTGACATATGTTTTTTGCAAGTTCTGAGATGAATTTGCAACTCAAAACCAAACAGGTTATCACAGATCTTTCCCTTTTCAATGTTGTTCTCTGTAGAATACATCTAATGAGCATCTACGATCTTGTTCAAAATGACTCACCTTCGTTTTGCTCAAATTCGTCTAAAACCTTATCGAGGTTATATGCCTCTGCTTGGAAATAGTTCTCCATTTGTCAGGGAAAGACCACCAGATTCTTGTCTGAACCTGCCAGAGAATACATTACAATCAGATATTTAACCATCAGTCAGCAGTGTTCTACTACATATTGCCCTGATTTAAGGGGAAAAGTAGTCCTCTGTAAATCAAATTTTACATATATTACATGCATAAATCAGAAGTATTTTTCAGAAATAAAAATTATTTGTGTGCTTAAACTTACTTAATTCAGATTAACAACCTCCCCAAACTTGTGTTGGATTTTATTACCTCCCATCTCCCAAGTTTATAAATATGTTTTTTAAAATGTTAAAATTTAAGCAAAACCCAGATTTTTTAAAAGATCATAGTATTTGCAAACACCTGCAAAACAATATTTTAAAAATCCTGCCACACACAAATAAAAAAGTAAATGTGTTGATGTGAACCAGGTGTCTGCAGCAACAACATTTGAAAAACACAGGTTCATTTTTACATGCTGGCTGTCACAGCAACAGAAAATATCCTCATCAGATGAATTAAAGAATACTAAGAAAACTGAGTATGCAAATCCATGTCAGTTCAAAGTAGAATGTATTCCACACTACAGAACTTATAAAACAATATGCACATGTGTCCCTATGCTTAATTCAATGCATTTTCCATTTAGTGTGGCAAATCTTTTTGAGAGGCCAAAATAAAAGGAATTTTTTTTTCAGGATTTGGGAGAAAGTTATATATAGGCAGCACATGAAATTGAATTCTGCAATTCCAAAATTCCCGGACTGCTTAGAAACTTCTCTTTAGGGCAATGTAACAAAAATGAAAGTTATGTAATTCTTTCTCATGCAGTGTTTGCTCAGGATCTGTAAAATGCTACCTATATAGGAAACAATTTTTCTCACATCTCAAGCTTTTATTTTCGTTACCTATCAGTGCAATTTTCATTATTATTTAGACGACAGATTTTTTCCACCACAATAAACAGGGAGAGAGGGAAGAGGAAGAATTTTCATCAGTAGTTACCAAAGCACTGCTACTGTAACAGATGAGCAAAGATATGTTTAACTGAACAACGTCAAACCCAGTCACATGCTTTTGCCCTCACAGCTCATTACCAATGCCTCTCTAAGCATTTGAAGGCATTGCCTGAACTTCTAAAATTCAAGAAAAACACTGACCTCCACCTGAGCATTTAAACAGAACTGTCATCAAAGCCAGCATTACCCTTTAAGATACTTCAAAACCCAAATGATGATGGCAGTGCAATGCCGTCATTAAGGTGGCATTGCCACATTAATGTGTCTAACCATCAGAATCACCATAATGGTAAGAGCAAAACTGCTCCAACGCCATTCAGAAAATAACAGTCTAGAGAACCAGAAAGCCAACTAACAATCTGAAGTTCGGGCTTTCCGTTCTGTGCTACCACCGATTAGCTCATGTGGCTTTGAACAAGTAGCTTAAACTCTCCATGCTTCTGCTTTTTTAATGTATACCAGGCTAGCAGTATTCTGTGTCACTCCTCATTTCCCAGAGATGCTTCAAAGATTCATACTTGTAAAAGTTGTTAAAGGACTTAATGGGTGTTACTTGAATTGTGCTAGCTCTTAAATGCCTGCTTCAATAATCCTTGTTTCCCCGAAAGGCAGGCACTGGAAATGTAGCAAAATGCACAGAAGTAAATAGTCTCATCAAAAGATGATACTCTCAGGCTAGAAAGGAAGATGACAAGGGAGCAACGAAAAAAAAACCAAACAACCCCAAGTAATTAAATAACTTTCAACGTATTCTTTCACATAATAAATAACATTTTCACCTCTAACAGTAGGAATATGGTCTTCTTGCTACCAAAGGCTTGTAGCAACAAGACACCCCGATTCATTTTTTAAAAACATTCACCACCAGCAAAGACATTTTCACTAAGAAATATGTGCCATAACCTATATACCATAAGGAGAGACCTTGATTTGATCTGTTCTCTGAACGTCATCCAAAACAGCCTTATTCTCTTCAGAGTCAGCTTTCAGTGTTGTGAAATAAGGAAATGGAGGAGGAGAGGGTGAGAACCTTGTTTTGCAGTAAGAAACAGTGTTAGACCTGACAGCTAGACTCCAGCTCAATTAAAAACCTGCTCTTTTACACTAGAGGTATAACAGACACAGGAAACACATCAGAAGAAGTTTCCAGTTTAACACTATACTTTAACATTACCTTCGTAGTATCTGGATTTGAGGAAAACATCAACCAGTTTCATTTCAATTACTACAACGTTAAATAGAGCTTCGTGTTTATTGTGGGCAACAGCTACAATTAGGTTATTGGTACAAAAAGATCATGCATTAAAATATCAAAAAATGCAGAGTTCAAGTTTTTAAGGTTGACCTCAGCTTTGACACCTGGTGTTTCTAAAAGATGATCACCTTACAACATAAGTACATTGCTATTTAACAGACAGATTAAATTATGTTTTAAAGATATATAAAAAAAGCCAATTTTAAAGAAAAATAATGTAACGTCAACTTAGAAACTGCAATAAGCATCACCCAAAAAAAAGACCATTTTGCAAAGAAATTCAGAGATAAACTAGACTTCTCATGTTACAAACTCCCAGATTTGTTCTCTGTTCTGGGATTTTAGATTAACTCCTTCTGCAAGGAAAACAGATGATTGGCCATAGCATTTAGCGTACACAGATGCAAAGATTATAACAAAAGCAATGGAGCAGCTGGCCACCTTGATCAAAGGTTGCATTTCAGAAGTCTCAACATTCTCTACCCAAAGACAGGTTCTGACCTCTAACTGTGACAACATACTCTTTGATCCCTTAGATACCTACTGTAAGGTCTTCCTGAGTTACTCAATCTGTCCACCAAGTCATTGGATTAAAAATATTTCATACCATTTTAACTGAAACAATTGCATTTACCACACACATTTCAATTAAACCAAAATAATTTTAAGAAGCAGGTGCCTCTCCTTAGACATACAATTACTAAATTCATTCAAACTACATCCAAACTGCGAGAGTTTGGAGGTTCTCTTTCATATTTCTCTCCACCTCATTTCAACTCCTTAACAGGAAGCATCTTTACTAGCTCAGTAAATATCAAATATTGAAAAGTTAATTAGAATCTGTCCCAATCAATATTTCACTTGATTATTTTTTCCATTTTGAGTTCTAAACATCAACCAAAATTAACTCACTATTGTAAGACTGTTTTGTACAAAATACCATATAATTTCACATCCATTTATAATGTGTTTAATTTACATTATAATGATAACATTCCAGTCTAGCAAACAATTGATGAAGATGTGAATAATTATTCCTAGGCAAAGTCCTACTACTTTGATGCAAAGAGTATTTGTCAGTGAAGCACCGCAAGACTGAAAAGTGTCATACAAAATTTTTGTGTTCAAGAGTTAAACTGTGACACTGTCTGAAGCTGCCACACCCAGAATTCCATGCACTTTCACAGTGAAAAAGGGCATCCAGTCAAGGCAT
The DNA here is from genome assembly GCA_003993805.1 of Himantopus leucocephalus. NCBI lineage: Eukaryota > Metazoa > Chordata > Aves > Charadriiformes > Recurvirostridae > Himantopus > Himantopus leucocephalus. The sequence continues at coordinate 26,441,001 of RSEF01000008.1, read as the reverse complement.
TCACTAGGACATAAACACAAACTCCGCAATACAGGTGGCCCCAAAGAAATAGGCTACATACAAGCATTCCTTTTTTTGTTGTTTTGTTTACTTTAGAGAAGATAATGATTACTGACAAGCAAATTGATGGGGAAGGAATGTTATACCAATTCCATAGGTGCTGAAAACATGTTTTTAAGTAACTCTTTGCATGACTCCATTTTGATGCTGTGTAACTTTCAAACATTTAGAAAAATTCAGACCTGACCATTCATACAATTTCAAAACCTGACTGAAAGCCTGATCAAATTCCTTTAGAACTAACTCCAATTTATGCACATTGGAGTAAGTAGAACATAAGCTACATTTGCCCCCAACTTTTCCTAAATTTAGTCCTATATTAGCTGGTTTTTCATTGTCATACAAATCAGGAACAAGATATGCCTACCCAAGGAAAGCAGTGTTAGAAGTTCATCATAAATATAATCATTTTTATTGACTTTAGTCAGGGCTTGACTTTTAAATTTTATATTAATTGTCATTTTATAACATTAGAAAAATACAAATATTCAGACTTAGGAGACCACATGTTTAACAATAACAAGGGCATATAAAGAAGACTTAGAATTTTGTTCCCACTCCTTTACAATCCCAATGTAGTTGATACTTCATAGCATCTCTGTGGAATTCTTATGTTATTAACATCTGTATTATCTAATATTAAAGATATAATGTTTGTGAGTTTAAATTTGGTCCAATATGACAGAGGGATTTTTTCTTTATTTTTAAAAATTCTAAGTAGAGAGAACTATGTGTAAACAAATATACGTAACCATATGAATTCTGAAGCTCAAATAATGGTGCACAAACATGCAATGAGCCAAAATCCAGACTGATGGATGCTCATAGTCCAAACTGAAGAGAGAAAAGACCTTTTATATCATTATTGTTATTTCACTTACTGATGTACCAGGATATACGGAGAATCTTTTATTTTTAAACTCACAGTCACTAAGCTGACAACCACTCTAAATGAGATCTCATTGTCTATGCAATTAGGTATTTTTCAGAAAAGGTCAGCTGCAAATCTTCAGGTCTAACATCTAAAATTATTATTATTATACAAAAGAATACAACAACGCCCCCAAGCTTTTCCAGAAGTTTCTGCCCAAGGGCAAAACACACTGCCAAATGCACAAAAGTCCTTACTGCCCTCTTCCTGATCGAAAAGGAGGACAAGTACTCATGTTCCTAACAGATACCCGCAATGCTTCTTGACCAATACATTGTCAGCAACTCATACTTTTGCCAGTTTAAGATCTAATACTTCAACTATGCATAGCCAGCAACTCCAGATCAACACAGAAAAAAGAAAATTCTCTAACACAGCATGCTACAATAATTAGGCAGCTGTTTTCCCTGTGGTTTAGAATTTAATTTTATTTTTAATATTTTTATGAAATATCCAATGTAAATAAAAAGAAACATATTCCTTTACAGGTCCTTGAAAACTTTGATTGTAACTCACCACTATACCACTGTAAAAGTTTGGAGCAGTTTTAGAATTATTCTAGTCCCAAACTTCCTCCTAGTATAAAGGTTGTAATGACATTTTTAAAGGATCCTTGATAGTTGCAAAACTCTTAGTATGGCTCAACTATTCCAACCCATGGCATGGAGAGAAGCTGACGAGCAAACACTCAACTCAAACTCTGGAAAAGTGAGAATAAAAACATGAGCATATCAGGAAGAAATTTCAACGGCAATTTTAGCTATATGCTGCCAAAAAGGAAACACTTCTTAAATTAGTATATATTGGGATGAACAATATGAAGAAGAGAATACTGTCCCAGTGCAAGGAAAAGGAGACATGAATCACCAATCCAGTGAAAAGTGTAAGATGTTTTTTCAAAAATACAGTCCTCCAAGCAAAGATTTGGCAGAAAAGACTAATTATAGCCAAAACCCCCATTAAATAGCAGGTTTTTTTTTTTTAATTCTGTATCAAAAAAAAAAGAATACAATGGCTATCATCTGCTGGTACAGTAAATCCAGAACCCAAGATCACTTGTTACCCCTTGCAGAGTCATCTCCTGTCTTTCATGGCAAAAAGCTAATGAAAACATGCAGCCCGTCAATCAGATTATTTTCAAGCTCCTCTTGGATCACAGATCATGCGTGATTCAGAAACTCTGTGGTTTACTTATCAATTTCTTCATACAACAGCATGGAGTTATCATCATCTTCATCTCTAAAACTGAAGAACTTATGTTTTATCAAGCTTACATGCTCTACTCTCCCCTAATGTCTAAATATAAGGAGACATGTACCAGACCATCTGTCATATGTAACCAGAATTACTATCCTAGTCATCATAGCATTCAGACATAAGACAAACTTTAATTGTTTAATGGGGAGAGAAGGAGACAGAAGTAAAGGACAGAAAAACCTTCCTTAAAATTAGATGGTATTCTGAATAGGCTTAACCTTGGAGACTGCCTCTCAAGACAGCTCAGATATCCCACATGCCAGCTTCTTCTTGGGAAATGATCTGTACAAAGAGATGGGCCTTGTGTTATACCTGTAAAGCGGCAAGACTCGTATTTGGTTTGGTCTCTACGACAAGGAATTATGTAGCCCTTGATCTTCTGCACTGCACATCCTAAATTACCCTCAAGATTTTTTCACCATTGGAACTGAGAGCCTTAAGTCTTTCAAATGTTCCTGACTCTAACAGTGAGTGACCAGCCCACAATCACATTAAAACTCTATAATAAAAAATACACCAAAAGGCAATAATACCAACATACAACTATTAGACTCATAGTAAAGGCTTAAAAATCAGAGTATGCAAAGAACCAGAATAAGATCTTAGGACTTTCTACCATGCTGTCCTGTGTAGACTACTCTTTCAATATGAAACTGTGAACATACACATTTCAGTAAACCCTTACTAAACAAAATACTCAAGTAGTTTATTATAATCCTCAGCAAAAATATGTATGAAAGACTCCTAAGATGAAAGTCACAAGGGGCATGATCAAACTGAAACCAAACATTGCTTATTCATCCTAATAAAAACCAGACGTCCAGAAAATGTCATTTTCCCATAGCTTGACAACATGGAATTACATATTAACTGGACAAATTAATTTATTAGATCTAGGGCTCCTGAGGACTTCCTTTAACCCCAAGAAACAATGACCAAGTCCACATATTGTTCCAGCTCGCTTTAGTGATCTTTGTATTATTTGCCCCTGGGAGGAAGAAGTCAAGCACCTTTGCTGTAAGGAGCAGCTAGTTCAGAGTTCAGCAATAGCTGTATTTTTAACTGATGAGATCTGCCTACTGCACAGACTGAGGAAGAAAGACTGTGCCCAATTCCCCCCTCAAACAAAGTAAGACACATCCTTGCTCTAAAACAAGGCAATTACTCTCAATAAAAACCAAAACAACAAAATGCTAAAAATACTCCAGCATCTTCTATATAAGCTATATATCCATATATAGAGGTGTATGTATATAAATATATACCCATAGGCATACATAAAAATACATGCATTTCAAGTAAATACCCCTGAATCATTATATTCTAAAGCAGAACTTGCCTCTTACCTTTTTCTCTTATACATATGTTAAGAAACGAATGACCCTGTGCCTACTCATGATGACTGCAGCACAACCAGCCATTTCTGCTGAATCAGTGTGTTCTACTTGATCCTGGAAAGAAAATATAAACATGTATTTTATGATTGGTAATTCTGCCACAAACCATGTTTTTTCAGCGGATGACTGCAGCTAGCACAGGCACATTTGGCAAATGCTGCAAGCCTTCAAATGATTTGGATTACATTTGCAGCTTTAAATTCAAGGATGTATGCACTATACCATTATTGCACTCCAATATTCTGGTGAAAAAAGCTGTTAATAAAAAACACTTTGCTACCTACCTACTATTATTCTTCATATAACTGTAAACCCACAGAGTGAGACAGCAACTCAAGTGTCCTTGTATTCCTGATGACCTTGACTGTAACGCTTAATTTATAAAACTAGCCTCTGAAGTTAATTATATTACACTACAATAGGCCTTCCAAAAATAGAGAGCTAGTAGGTTTGACACTCAACGAAAATTCATGGCCCTCTGAATTCCGTAAACTATATTCATCAGCTTCCCACTGATTTTGTTACAGCTGAACAACCGGGTTTGTCTTCAAATTATTCCCCCTACAACCTTAGGGTCCCTTCATTTCCTAAAGGCTACTTCTATCAAAAACCACAATAGTATCAACCTTCAATAGCAGGGAGGACCAAAGCAAAAATACGAGTCTTCAGAAGAAACTGTCTTGTTCTCCTAACTACAACATTTCTACAGGTCAGGTGCTCATTTTCACAGGCTGCATCCTAACAGTCAGCACAGCTCAAAAATCCAACACAGCCACGAGCAAAGAAACAAGACTAGATTATGACAAACTGTGAAACAAGAACAAGGAGTTAGATAAGTTATACTCATGTTTTAAGGTTTGCTGGTGCTAGTATTTGACCTATTAGGTAGTTGAAAGATTTATTAGTGCCCTGATGAAGCAGCAGCATACGTTAGAAAAATACCTTAAAACTCCAGCAAAATTAACAGAGCTAAAAAAAATAATCAGTGCTCCATGCATGGAAGTGATATTCAGTGTTATACTACAATTTTCCCAGGGTTGTTTATTATTCTTTTCAGAAATAAGCTACAGCAATAATTCCAGGAAACTAATGAACTGAACAGTAGCACTCTTAGTAGTACTGTTTCCAAACTCAGAATAAAATCCCACAGCTTTGTATGCCAACAGAACCGTTCCTGTATGCAAGTAAAATTTCTGATGCCACGTATATTTCTGCCTCTATAAACTAAGATGAATTTTGGATATTTGCAAAATAGTAGAAATCAGTATATTACAAAGTTCTTCAGACAGCCTTCATATGCATGCAAATATGGAGGTGAGGGAAAATTTAATTGCACTGAAAGGCTTCAGAATGATAAGCTTTTTCAAGGGATATGAAATACCTATGGAAGCAGGGCAAGGTTATCTGTACCACCACCACGTCCCCTCCTGGCCTGTAGGTGGAGGAAAATGATTGCGTTTTCATGACCCCTTTGAAAAGATGGATCAATTAATGACAATTCTGTTTGTGATTTATGACAAGGCCTGTCAACTGCATCATGAACATCAAACACATTTCACATGAACCAGTCGGTCATACATTAACCACAAATTTCAATCTCTACCAATGAAAAACAGGTCAGACCTAGCAACCTACAGCTGAAACCTGCTGTGCTGTTACCAGTGCTCTAAGCCAACAAGCCTTATAGGCAAGCGATATTCAGGGCAACAGTACAGCTTTATTATTCATTGTTTTTATTCCGATCCGCCTTCCTTGTTCCATTCTTCGCAGGTAATAACTTTTTTGTCCGTAACCATTCAACACAGAAGAACACAGATCCAATCAATTGCTACCAGTCTCCAAAGAAAGCTTTGCAGAGATATTACCTGGAGGTCCTAGAGCTTTTGTTCACAGTTCAACATTTACTCTCGGCAGCCATTTCCCCTTACAAAGATCAATGCCAAAATCAAAGCATGCTTACAGATATGAATGTAATATTTTTAAATAAAAAGCTATTTTAAAAAAAGTAAATTATAAGGTTTGGATTTCCTGAAAAAATGAACAACTTGACAACAGAGCCAAATTCTTTCTCCAATACAAGGTTAGTGTAAGAGAATTATATCAAAATAAAAATCAAGGATAAAAAGAATAACTACAAAGGAGAGTCAGGAATATTCACAACAATGTATAACCTAGTGATTATTAGGTTTTTCACAAATTATACACACTGCTAAAAAAAGGGTTCCATCACACTTGAAAAAAATACATACATTTCCACCTAAAAATTATGTGCCTACTGAGACCTAAGATCACTATAAATGAAGAAGTCCCAGTGTCTCTGCTGTTCCAGTTTGCTTACTTTGAGCATTTCACAGTTTCTTATCTCTTCTACTGATGGTTGGCTGAACTCTTCTGTCTCCTGCCCTACAGTGGTATCACTCAGGTGCTGCTTTGGTTATACCCTACATGTATGATTTCCCTCAGGAGCTCCAAGAGGGTGACTGCCAATTACTGAAAAAGCAAAACAGAAATTGAAGAGAAATTTGACAAGCAGAGACGTGCCCAGAATAAAGAGAGGATGAAGAATAGAAGAAAAGAGCTCTAAAAATATAAAATTAGAAATATCTTCCACAAAAAAGAATGTAAAAAATATTTACAACATCAAATGGAAGTAATCTGAACTAGCACAAATTGGAATAGCTTATAATAAATGGCAAGAGACTGAAAAAGAAGCAATTTTGATACTATGTTAAAAAAATGCGGAAAAAGCTCAAAGCATGAAGAGATGCTAAAAAATGCTTCCATCTGCTGGCAAGGATCCAACTCTTAACTACACTACAGATCCTCTATAATGTGCTACCAGTGAGAAGATGTCTTTGAGTAGGCAGGAATACATTTGCAGCCATTTTAAGGCATTTTATTATTGCTAGATTAGTTGAACTAGGCATTATCTTAAATGCAAACCCAGATTTCAACGCTGGTATCTTAACTTCCTAGCTTGTCTACACTCTGGAACGATCAGATGGGAGATTCAGAGAGACCACATACAGCGGACATATTCAGGTCCCAACTTTGCAAGAACAAAAACTACAGCAAGAAATACTATAGCAGGGGTTACATCAATAGGAAAACAGTGTACTTAAACAGGGGAAACAGGTGGCAAGTTTCAGGACACACATCAGTTATACAATATGAATTATTTTATCTGATCAGTTAATCTGGAAGATGAATCTTCACAAGTGGAAAAGGTGAAGTTTCTCCACTCAAGCAATGAAATGCTTGGAATAATGGTCATTTACCATGCACTCAACGATTTGTCACTTCATAGCAGTTCCTTCTTGGCCTCTCTCAGGTGAAGCAGCAACTTTCAGTCAAGTTTCACATGAACATGTGTTTGTATTAAAGAATTAACGTAAGTAGAAAGACTAAATACTATGCAGGAACGCACCTCCCACAAAGGCAGTCCTCCAGACCTGTCTCAAGATACACCATCCCAACAGCACCAGGAGTCTATATGGACAGTGTAAGTCCGTACTAACTGAATGAAAGCAAGCTTCGTTTTCCATTGCTGCTACCTTTCCTGAACGCTACCTTGACTCTCAAACAGCTATTCATTCTGTACAAAGACAAAGTACAGGGCTCTTTCTACTTAGTGTTTGCCAAATAAAAGGAAGGGCGGGTGTTATAAAATATCAGTGACACAGCAGTAGCAATATTTGTGTCACACACATGAAAATGCCTGCATCGGCAAGGATTTTGGATTAGGGCCCAAATTAAACATTTCAACATGAATTGTTCTATTAATAAATTAACCTAGCAGCCATGCAATGCAACCAGGAAAAAAAAAAAAAAAAAAAAAAAAAAAAAA
>RSEF01000008.1:26419914-26433409 GCA_003993805.1 Himantopus leucocephalus | reverse complement strand
AAGAAAATAATCGCTTATAAACTCTCATTTCTTAAAGGAGACTCAGCAAATAACAACAGAATTTTTCAAGAATACCTTTTCTAAGAAACAGTTTGGGATTAGAAAATCCCATTAAAACTCTCCATAAATTCATTTAATAAGAAATACTAAAATCAGCAGCAAAAGATGAAATGTAACAAATATAAACAAGACAAAGTCACTGCTAATACTTTTCCTGAACCAAAAGCTCAAGATAACCAAGTATCCTTTGGTTTTATTTCCCATAATTCGCTGATGTTCCGACTACTCAATATAAATTAACCAAAGAGTGGACTGGGGCATGGCAGGCTATTTCTGTGTAATACAACACTTCATACCAGCTCGCTACCCATGAATGCTGACAAAAGATAAACTATTTCAATGTTGCATTGGTTTGTCTTTTCTCCCAATCAACTCCACAAATAGAGATGGACAACGCCTAAAGCAGAATAGTCACTCTAATTATTTCACTAATATTTGCATCTTTTCCCTTGACTTTTCCCCATGTCATTTTAAAGCTATTATTTTCACTTTCGTCTCCAGCCAAGTTTCCATAAGGAGACATTCACGCATGCCAGAGCAGCAGTAAGGCAGTCAAAAGAGCAGCAACTTCAAAGAAGCGTTATAGAAAGTATCACAGTCAAAAGTAACAGTGAGACAAGAAAAATTATAGCAGCATTATCAACCTTTGTCCTCCAGTAAATAAGAGAAAACAGCCCAACTGAAAAGGACACCTGCTTTGTAACACTTTACAGTAGAAAATAAATTCCATTTCCTACCTTTTTTACTATTTCAAGGAGAATGAAATTGATTTATTTGCTTGACACAAAAAATAGCCTTGCCAAAAAAGCCCGTACTTCCTCAGCAGGCTGCAGAGGCAGGGCCCTCAGCACCTGGAGACGGGAACCACGCGTCCTTCTTGCGTAACTACTTTTGACTGCCTTGAAAAAGTATCCATCCCCAGCTCTTTGGAAGAACAAATAGATAGGTTTACACCGCAGTGCTGCCTTCAATGCAAGTTTTTCCAGAGGAATACAGTTGGGAAAAAAAGAGAAAATCCTTTCCTGAGGTTACTCATATGCTCACAGAGCTCTTTCAAAATTTAGTGGTTTATAAATCTAATGTTTTATAACACTTTGTTTCATACAACTCACAAGTTTAAAATATTGTAAACCACAAAAACAACTAATGCACAGTGCATTAAACAAATTTAATACAAAATCATGTTTCTTAATTTGTACATGGGTTCCATGTGATGTCATCAATGCAACAATGTGGTTTTTTAAAAAAAAAAATCAACACATTTAACACACTGAAGCTGTTATTTAACTTTATTCAAATACAAACTAAAGTAAAATACATAGAATAAATATGTTTGTGAGATGACTTTCTATGTTTCTGTATTTGAGAAACAGGGGTTTGACTGTTAGAATTTAATGTTTAACAGATTCAAAGAATAAAATTATTTAAAGTCACACACTGTGTATGTCAGAGTGGATTAATCCTGTATTCTAATACGTTATGAGTCTTCCTTCTTTCTAATGTAGGGTAGAAACAAGAATGAATCCCAATACACTGATCAATGTTTCAGATGTTTCTTAGATTTGGGCAATATGGGAAAAACTTATTGAGGTCCCCTAGAATCACTAATTAAATGCCTCCAACTGCCAATGAACTGTCCTTTTTATAAAACCCATGGGGCACCAATACTTGCAGGTGCCATGAGCAAAACCCATATCTGATAATATAAGCCAGAATTGCCACGCGACCAGAATGGGACAGATGAAAAGGACAACAGGCAAGGAGGGAGACCGCTTTGCTACCATTTACCAGCCCATCAGTTCTGAGTTGTACCCACTGGGGAGAGAAGCTGCTAGAAGCGACACAATTTATGCACTCAGCTGCTCTTTAGAGAAAGGACAACCTGTACAGAAAAAAGTCTGAAAGTCTACAGTCACTTTCTATTGAAGAGCAGCCAACCAGCTACTAAAGTTACCTTTATCAACACACTTGGATACATTCTCTTTCCAACACTGCTGTGGTCATTTTTACTCATTTGATAGCTATGTAACAACACATTTTCAAGAAATATCATAGCTATAGACAGCAAACAGTTACTGTTTCTCAAATCGTATGTCATGTAGAGCTGGATGACTGTGCATCCCTGAAAATAAATTAAGATATCTATGAATTTTTATCTCATAATCTCTTCAACCTGAAATTTCTGCAAAGGAAGTTAACTTTTAATTCCCATTTTGTGTTGGCCTATCTATTCATACCACACCAAGATTATATACACACACACACAATATTAACACATTATAAAACATTGTTGTCTTGTCAAATGTAGCAAAGTTCACTCCCACATTTGTGATCATGATCTAACTACATTGCTGATGTTCACAGTGCATTATGTCTCAAGTCATCTGTAACTAGTAACTCACTCAATACAACTCAATACATCCATGGCAACAGTGTGTACTATTTCTGAGTATGATTCTCATTTATACTAAGGTCCATTAACATGCTTTTAACAGTGCTGAAGGGACTAAGCGCTAACCAACAGGAATGACAAGTAACTTGAATTCAGACTTGCTGTAAAGCCTTTTTTTCCCATTGCTTCAGTGGTGCAATATACCAATCAGGACATTTACTTAAAAATTATGTAAGACTCAGAAAAGTTTTAGTTATAAAACCAAGTGCCCATAATTCTGTACCATTGTTGGCAGTCACAGGAAATAAAGGCTTAACAGATAAAAAACCCCAAAGTTTGAAAGCATTCATCATTAATGAGTCAAAATACAGTTTTCACAAATCTTACAGAGCTCTAGGAACACCAAAACCTCCTAAACTCAGATGCAACGTTTCTCAGATAGTGCAAAACTGAGACACCTCTGCCACTTCTTTTGTCCACTGATAGTGGTTGATTCTGCTCAGCCATGAATCCCCACCTCTTTTCTTTACCTCTCCTTCTCAGACTGCAGTATATTCTTGTGTTCCATTTTCTTCATCTTAGTCTTATTTTCCCCTTGAAAACACATTCCTTCCTCACTCACTTCTTCCTGTGTCTGTTTTCTTTACCCCTACCCATGCTTCCTTCCTTCTCTGACAAAAAAATGAGACATCCCACGTGTTTCAACATCACTGTTCAGACCCACTGGTATAAAACAGTTGTAAATTATCTTATTAACCACACAATATAATTCCTCACTTCTAAGAATGATGGGAACAAATCCAGTAACAGTGGTGATGCATCCATTTTGCAAACATAAATGACAGTCTTTAGACAAAATAGCTCTCAAAAAAGAAAAAAAAATGATGTGGCCAAAATAACAGTCAAAACATAAGACATTGTTTTAACTATCAACCTGCCTTCTACCTATCCTCATTATTTACTGATGTCATGGCTCCTTCATGAATTCATTTAAACCCTCAGCCTTTTAAACTGTAAAATACAATTTTTGACACATACACACACTGGGTACCCAACATCTAGGATCAGCATAGCTACCTGCTTCCCTCTATGCATCTATGTATTTGAAACCTCTAGTTAAGACAAGTTTTATTAACTACATAGGAGCTACTATTTATAGATTTCCTGAAAGTAGAAGTTATAACTGCATCTATAAGCCATCTGTACAGAAATGAAGCTTAATGGAAAAAAAAAAGATAAAATATAACCACAAAGAGCATTATAGGAAAAGAATGAGGGAACAAAACCACTACATATATATGCATCTATTGCCCATGAGTCTCAAGAAACAATTCTTGCCATAATAAAATCCATGTTCTTTCTGCAAGAGTATACAAAAAAAAAAAAAAATCTATGTGCAAATTCCAGTGATAGGTTAAAATGCCTTTTACGGGTGAATAGTTAACTAAAACTAAGGTAAATACAATATAGAGGCTATTATGCCAGTACGCTAATATAACTACTTAAAAGCAAAAAAGTACATAGGTAGACTGATGCTTAAAGTTAAGGTTACATTTATAAAAGAACGAAAAAAGAATCAAGAAGAAATACATGAAGGCTACTGGGGTTTTATTCAGCCTTCATCATTTATACAAAAACACAGTATGAAATCCCTACAATCAATGCAATTCGATGTTTCAGTTAAGAGGTTGTTTCAATATATATACTATTTAAAGCAATCTGTTAATAATATAACCTAAGAAGTGTGCTTTGCACATACTTTCAGGTTCACAAATAAGAGATCATTAGAATAGTCATTTTGAATTAACCAATGTAGCAGTCACAATGTTAACTTTGTAACATGATGACAACCAACACGCTCTGCTAAACTATCAAACCGGCCAGCAAACAGAAACAGTAGATATATACTGAAGTATAAACCCCAAAAAGTGTGTAGATTGTGTACCTGTGCCTTTCTGTGTAAAACACAAGTCTCAGAAGCAAGCTATAGCATGTATTTCTACTGTACTGCAGAAGAACATGCAATTTCAGAAAGACTGCTAGATAAATGAAAAAAAAAATTAATAGGCAAAGAGGGAACTTTCCTCTTACGCGATCTCAATTCATATTAAATGTTCATTTATCTGCATTACAGTCCAGATAGGGAATAAAAATTTACATTGACATGATTGGTTTGCTGGCTATATTTTAACTGTGTAACTTTTGTATCTCCTCCACCCTACAAAGAAAACTCAGTATTCACAGTCTCAATAACACAAACAAGAAGAGGTCTTACGTATTGGTAAGTGTTCAGTTACTATAACTTTTCAAGTGTTGTATCTTTAACCTCATCTCCTACATAAATGAAGATTATGGAATCGTGTTGTTCACTTACTATTTTTTATGCTCATCTTTTCCCAAAAAATATATGTTCATGAAAATTAGTATCTGCACAGTAAAAACAAATCCAAATGACTGTCCTCCAAGGGAAAAGCAAGCTGCTATATGTATTTTTGGCAGCAACCTGCTGGGCAATCAATACCCACACGGCTCTGGAAAAAAATGAATTACGGTGTCATGTGAGAAAGCTGGGGTTACTGCAGACAGGGAAGAAAGGGAAGAGATACTAAGGGGCAAAAAGGATTTAAATCAAGAGGATTTAAACCNCTCCAAGGGAAAAGCAAGCTGCTATATGTATTTTTGGCAGCAACCTGCTGGGCAATCAATACCCACACGGCTCTGGAAAAAAATGAATGACGGTGTTATGTGAGAAAGCTGGGGTTACTGCAGACAGGGAAGAAAGGGACGAGATACTAAGGGGCAAAAAGGATTTAAATCAAAAGGATTTAAACATACAGAAAAACAAGCTTCTTTCATTCCACTGATGGTAGAACAATATGTATCTCAAAGGACTTGGGTATGTATAACATCAGATTCAGTTTACCCTATAAAACTCATTCAACACATATTCTAATTCAAAACAAAACATAGCTCTCTCCATCTCCAGCTCTTGTAAGAATTTCCCTGCTACTTACAGAAACCTTTCACAAATTCTAAAGAATTATGGGTGGAAAATAAGCCCTAGCCATCAGAAAGGAATCTGGAATTAGATTCCCAGTGTTTCAGATAGAGTGATGGGAGCTCCTTTATCACCGGACCAGCACGCTGCACTGACTCAACCCAAGAACCACTAAGCTCTTTTGAGCATTGGCTTAATCAAGCCCAGCTCTCTGTCCTCAGTCTTGCATGACGTCAGGGAACATGCTCCCTGGATCTGTGATGTCCTAAAAATACAGGTAAGCATTATCCCTATTCAAGAACTAGTGGAACTGACACACACAGAGATCCAAGATACACTCTCTTCTCTTTCATATCATGCTTATTTAAGAAATCACCAGCACCAGACATCCACCCCTCTTCTGTGATAGCTCACTGAGGCCCACTTGCCTTTCCTTCTCTACGTCACAAGCAGAAAAAGCAAATGTGCTACCTCTTCAGTCACTGCCCTTCCTAATCTGGTGTAGAAACCAAATTAATTTTATTTTGTTTAAATTGATATGCAAAGCTCAGAGCTGCAGAACTTGAAGAGGGAATACAAAATTAATTTTGCCAGGCATCTTCAGCAGATGACTGGGGCAGGCATTACCTAAGTCACCCCCACAGAGATCATCAAAGTCTTCCTCAGATACTGGATGTGTGGCACACCCAAGATCAGAATGAGGTCTGACACAACATAGACCAGAGGAATCTAGATCACCGGCAACCAGGCCCCATATCCTACTGCTAATGACATCATTCTTGAACCTTCCTCTTAAAATCCAACAACTCAAAAAAATGAGAGAGAAAAAAAATAATCAAAGCTGTTGAAGAAGAAAAGGAAACAGATGAAAGAACAGTTTCATTGTCCAGGTTAAAAGAAATGTAGGAAAGAAAAGTACAGTAAATAATAACTAAGAAACAAAAAACTCACAGATCTGAAAATGTCTGCAATTTTTGTCCTGTAGTATATCCCAAACTTCCAATAATCTGACTGGCCAACTGATCAAGCAATAAATTTTATGCATAGTCACATGATTCGCCAATTCTTCTTGAATTTATAACAACTATATACACTATAAATTCATAGTTTCAAATGGCTTGGCCTTTATTTTAGTGATCCTAAATCAATCGTCTAGATCACACTTGGAGTGCAAACAGGTAAGTCACATGTACGCTGAGTTCAAAGCAGAGTTTTGACACTACAAAACTGAATCTGGAAATAGAAAAGCTCCTCTAATAGTCAGTGTCATTCACAGATAAAGAAGCTATTATGTGATATAGAAAGCTCTTTGATCTGCTTCTTACACTGAACATTACCAACTCCTTTTAAGTTCATCATGCTACTTTTTAGAAAAATGTAGCAGTGTATGTTCCTCCATTGATAATCTTCTATGAATTTTGTAATATATTTCACCCATATTACTTTCTCAAATAAAATTTTAAACTTAGAGTGAAATATAAGTGTTCTACTCAGAGCATGTGTATAAAAATTGATTTATATTATTTATTAAAAAAGGCTTCAGTATATCATAGAAATAAAAAAAAACTTTCATACTACAGTAATTTTAAAAATTGCAAGAATCCAGAAGTAAGGCTGATAAGTATTACTGGGGCAGCTACGGCACTTCTGTAATTGATAGAGCACACGTGAATCTCTGACATAACTGTGGCCTAATTTCAAATTATCACCTGATAGCAAACAACCTCTGGATCCTTTGTTCATTGGGAAGAGGGAAGGAGAGGTTCCTGCCAGCTACCACTTCACTAACAAAAAAAACAAAAAAGGCATTGAACTTAAGCCATATGCTAAACATTTTGCCTTTTTATGAAGGTCCACAACTGCTCTTCAGCAAACCTGAAGTAGAAGTCAATAAGTAAGACCCACAATGAAACATAACCTGTAAGTATAATCATACTTTGGTAGATAGCACGTCTTTTCTAACTCTTAACTGGACAGGGAATTTTTGCAATGCAAGCAAAGGGTTAAAACATTTCCAGCATCTCTGATCATGCCTAATTCCTCTGTCACTAATGAAGAATAGCTGGGGAACAGTCCTAAAATAGTTACCAAACTGTAATGTACAACACAACAGTATTTTCATACATAGATAATAGCAGAAAAAAAACCAGTTCCAGCTTCGTCTACATTAGGCTTTAGTGCTTTTTTGTAACTACTGCGAATGTCAGTTCAGCTTGAGCCAGGCCAAAAAACAGAAAGACACCAGCAAAGACACATTACTGTGTTATTTTATATACAAAGCCGTACCCTAAACCAGGGTTCAGCATCGCTATCTAAAGTATCAGTTGATGTCTCAAGCCTCCACTAGAAAGCTTTCCACCTTTGTTACTATGTTGGAACCAAACCAGTAACAGAAATCCAACAAAACAATTTTAAGAACAATTATTAACTGGCAATACCATTTCCAATTGTGAAGTCCTACTCAACTTCATCATGCAATCAATCTCTTAAAAAAATTCATCAAGCCTCCTGTTGATATTGAAAGGAGGGGGGAAAGTACAGAAAACAAGCAAAATGTATACTAGTAGCACGCAGTACAATTCTTGACAGAAAAACCTAGATGATCCTAGCAGAGCATAGCGGAATGCTTCAGTGTATTCCCTTAACAACTGATACTACGGTGACCCCACTGACTCATAAGGTAGATTTGTAGCTTCGGTTGCCATCAAAATATCAAAGATATAAATAATATTAACACATATAGCAAACAAGACAAAAATATTTATATATTCTATGTACAACATAGAGACAGAATATATAGGGTACAGCCATTAGCATTATCTGCAAATAATTCCATATGAAGGTTCATAATTGCTACTCTAGAACAAAAAGACAAACAAAAAAAACAAAGCAAGCGGAAATTCAGCACTGAAGTCCATGTTTTCATTTGCCCAACATACAGTGGATGCTGGGAATAGAATATGTGAAAAGTTTAATATATGGACACCAAAACTTCAAAATATAACATACGGTCAGACTGCCACATATTGACATTTGCAAATTAATGAATTTTTCTTGGAAGCAAAACAACATGAAAGTTTCTTTAAGCTCTCTCCTCACTGGCCTTCATAACTAAGACAACTGTCGCCTTAGTTTATACTTAGGCTGAAGATATCATGCAAGCTATTCAGAGAGCGCTCTCGCTCCACGCTTTCTAAAACACAGAAGATCTACAGGTTGTGACTCCACACCTGTTTTTCACATAGTTTATCACTTTTCTTCTTTCTTTCTTTTCTTTTCACTGATTTTTTTTTTACTGTAACAGAACTATGCCTGTGTCAAATTCAACTGACTGGACTTGCTTCCTTAAGTCAACTCCTACTTGAGCAGATCTAGATGAAAGAAGATGGAAGGAACAAGTTACCCAGTGTTGTCACCCATAAGTTCCTGGCCACGCACTGTTTGTCTTCAACCTATGGTTTTAAATTAATTAGATTTCTCTAGTAACGAACTTTAAAATAGTTTAAGTGACCCATTATGGACTTCCTCTACAATTCACCTTCAGCCTACTTGATGCCAATGGACTAGTTGGAGGGCTGTTATTTCTGGAAAACAAGTATTACGCATTTCTACTTATTTCTTCTAGCAATACATCAGTAATGTAATTACTGTTGTAATATTCCTGTAATAAACAATATTGAAAGATTCAGTGAAAGAATACATATAAACTCACCTTAAAAGTATTTTTCCTATTCCACCTGTCTGCTACAGCTGTCTGAACAGTAGCATTCCTAAATATCCCAAACTCTGCATGTTCATGATGCAAAAAGGGACAAAACATCATAAAGCACACTCAGGAAACAAATACCTGTCAAAGACAAAAGCACTGAGTGCAGCATTCCATTAATCCCAATTAAAAGGTCCTGGGATCTGCAACGTCTTGTAATTTTCTCTAGAAACTAACATTTAAAGGATAATAGTTTAATACCCTAGGTATGACACACACACTCATTCCCTCCCACAAACACTAGCTGAGGATTACACTCAGTAATATTTAACAGGGCACCTTAAAATTTACAAATGTTCAATGTCTAAAAAGAATCTTAACAGCTAAATTAAAAAGAAGAAATTGTGTTACACTTTAGTTTCAATTAAGTGAAACCCAGCCAACCAAACAATAAGTAGGAAAATACTTTATTTGTTTGTAAAAATAGAATCATGTGTATCTATAAAATAAAAATTATTATTTATATATAATATATAAATAATAATTATTATTTATATATAATATACATTTTTATGTATTAGGATAATGGTCTTTTACTTTTATCACGTTGATTTTTCAAAGTGTGCTATTCTTTTGATAACTATATAGCCTGTTTTGCTCTAGTCACTAGTCAAATAAATTTGTATGACTATGTACCCTGAATTCTGATTTAAGTAGAAACTACTATGTCAATGAAGGATTCCTGATACACCTCTTAAAACTTCCCATCCATTTACATTAATTGATATAATTTTCTCAGTGTTGCAAGATATAGCCAACACTTAAAGCCAACACAGAAGCAAAAGCTGTTTCTATCACCTAAAACTCAATACTTTAACTTACTTTCAGCCATTTACTCTTGACTGTATATTTCTTATCAATAGAAAAAGCTTTGTAAACTTCTAGTACCATTGTACAGACACATTTCTCAATGCTTCACAAAAACAAGAGGAGGGAAAACTGAGCATGTTAGTTCACATTTCTGTTCATTTCAAAGTTCAAGTCTCATAAAGAATCACAAATAGACCTCTAAAACAGGCCACCTTTCAATTTCTTTAGAGACTTAAATCTCAATCACATTAAAAAAATAAACAGTAGTCTTTAGATAAAACTTTCAAAGTAGCCTATGAATAAACTGGTGTCTTCCAACAATGTTCTGGAAAAGATCACCGATTCATCAGCACACAGACTAACCGTGCACTGAAACTATTATCCCTCATCTGATTTTCTGTCAAGAAACTCACTTTTATTTGGAAGATTCTCAGCTTAGTGCACCAAAAAGATTTTTTTTCTGATCAACGGAACATGAATACACAACTTCTTCCCAGAATGTATTTCTTATTGGCCAACTTTTATTCAAAAGCAAAACTTCACTCTAATCCTTTTGCAAAATAATTTGCAGGTAATTTTTTATAGACAGCCTGTAAACCAGAAAACTACCACGCTATTTTTCTGTTGAAGTTGGCACAGCTAGTGGACAGGCAACAACAGACATTAAAAGCTTATCATTCTTTGGCCACAAGTTTTAATACTGCATCTCTGCTCAGTCTCTACCTTTGTTCCCTGAGACAATCACAGTCAGAATACGCCAAACTAAAAAAACTGTATTTCATCTCAGTCTTAGCCCCAGGCCTCAGATCCTGAAATGTGCATTTGAAAGTATTTAATCCCCAGCCTAATAACTGACTCAAAGCTAACACACAAAAATAACACCCAATATCAGGACTCAGCAATGCAGTTTTCGGGTGGTTTTCTTCCTTTTTCACACACTAAAGAAGGCACCATAAAGCAATGGACAATTAGAGAATCAATTACAATCTGTGAGAACATGGTCACTTGTTAGATGTAGATCAGGGCTTGAATTAGAGGGAGGCTTGCTTGAGATTTCAGGCCCTTATTCAGCTTCCATTTCAGATTCCCCAAACCTCTGAAGAGATTTTTAATTTTGTCTCTCTTGGGTCAAGGAGACTGTTCTTCTCATTTTGTATCACATGCCATAACTTTATAAAAAGAAGTGCACTACTGGGCTCAGGCAGTAACAAAGGATTTTGATGTTGTTTCAACCACTGAAGGTGTATCTAAAATCTGGATTCGTTCCACGCAATCAAAAGTGATTTGCTAATAAAAGTTAATTACAATGTTTTAAAACACCGTCTAGTGAGTAAAATGCTGTCTAAAGAAAAGAAAAGCTTTTATTCAAGTAGAGCACCTTTTCTTTTTTTTTTTTAATTTATTTTATTTGTTTATTAGGGGCCCTTCCAGTTTTGGATTCAGCCTGGACCAAAATATTGAGGGCAGTGTTATTCAGAAATTCTAATCTAACACAATCATCCTTAATCAAAAGGTTGCTGGAATTTGAGATTCCATATTCAGTCAACTTCTAATATCTGAACTGAATGAAAATATGTGTAAAAATTAAACCCTCTGAAAAACCTCTGTCACAAAATAATCAGGAATTTCTTGTCTATAAATAAACAAGATAGTTAACACGAAAACATAAAGTCTATCAACTCCCATCTGCTACTTGTTTCTCAGTCTGGTTAACAAGATAAAAACAGTTCTTCAGCCACCCTCCATCATATGCACCTATTTAACCGTAACATTTATGAGCAAGTAACTAACCCACCTCTGCAAAAAGCCTGACATGCCAAGAGTGCCAGTTATTCTTAGAGTGAGACATGACCACAGTTTCACGTAATTAGAGATGTTATAAAACGCATCCCGCCCGCTCGCCCCATCCCCCTCCACCACTACCACCATTGCAGGAGTGACTTGTTACACATCGCGATGAGCAAGTAACATTCCCTGCCCGGGGAGAGAGCGGAGATCAGGCCATAAAAAGGGCACGGGATGCAAACAGGGATCCTCCCCGCCCCGGGCCGGCAGCCGAGGCTGCCCGCTGCCTCCCGTCCGCACGGCGCGGCCCGGGGGCGCCGCTCTGCCCGGGGAACCCCCTCGCCTTGCCCCGCGCCGGCAAGGCGGGCGCACGGGGGGTCTCGGGAGGGGGGGGGAGAGCCCCGATGGAGGACGGCAAGAGCTCTTTCTCCTTCTCCAGGGGATCGCCGGCGAGGGGGTCACCCACTCCCGGCACCCGCGGAGGGAGGGGAATGGCGGGGAGGGGGCTCGGACGACCGGCGTCGCCGCCGGTGAGGGCTTGAGGGGCGATCCCCTGCCTTCCCCCTCGGCGGCGAGGCGCCTCTCCCCTTGGCGGCGTGCGGGGGACAAGGGCGGCGGGGTGAGGCGACACCCGGAGCCACACCAGGCGCTGGGCCGGGGCGGTGGCGGAGACACGGGGGGCTCCGCTGAGGCGTCGGAGCTCTCCCCGCCCGCCCGCGGGGCCTCGCTCCGGGCGGCAGGGGCCTGGGGAGCGGGATACCCCGGCCTCCCGGGCCTGGGGGCGGAGGGCTGGGGCGCCGCTCACTCACCTCGGGAGGCAGCAGGCGCCGCCGGGTCTGCATGGCGAGGGGGATCCCCCGGGGCCGCGCTCCGCCGCCGCTCGCTCCCGGGCGGGCCCCGCAGACCCCGCGAGCGCTGGAGAGGCCGGCGCCCGCCCTCACCGCCTGCCAGCCGGGCTCGCTCGCTGGCTCCGCGGCCAAGGCCGCCGCAGCTACCGGCAGCCAGCGCCCCCTGGCCGGCCCCAGAGGCAGCGCACGGCACTGCGGCACCGCCGGGGAGGCAGTGCGGAGCCTGCCGCACCCCCGCCCCGCGGCGCGGGGGGCCGGGCAGGCCGCGCCGCCACCGCCGGCCCGGCCGCCTACCGCCGGGCGTCACGGGCGGGGAGCGGGAGGAGTCACCCGGAGCAGGGGGGCGCACCGCACCGCACCGCACCGCCGCGCCGCGGAGGGAGCCTGCTCGCTCTCCTCTTCTTCGCCCCCGCGGGGTCCCGCCAAGCCTGAGGGCCACCACCGAACCCTCCCGCCTGCCGCCCGCACACAGGCGGAGGGCGGCACCGGCGGGGGGGGGCTGCAAGCCGCCGGCAGGCAGCCCGGCGGAGGGGCTGCGGGAGGCGCAGCCGTGCCGCTGCCCACGCCGCGGGGAGGCACCGGTCGCTGCCCGGGCACTGCGCCCTCGGCCGAGAGACGTGCCCCGCAGCCGGCTGCGGCGGCGCCTACGCGCTGTAGGCAGAAGGGGAGCCGGTTTGTGTTTTATTTTGCCGTTTCATGTTGAGTACCTTCATAATCAGAGAGGGACCTGTGGGACACCCGCGCCCACACGGCCACCCTGAGGGGTGCACGGGTGCGCAGGCACGGAGCCACCCGCCCAAAGACACGTTAACTCTTCAGCAAAGCAGGATTCCAGG
>RSEF01000008.1:26322902-26419814 GCA_003993805.1 Himantopus leucocephalus | reverse complement strand
AAAAAAAAGGAAAGAAGCAGGCTTGTTCCTCACAGAACTGCGGTGGCACACTGACAGGTTATGCCAAACCGTAACTATGCGCCCGGAGTCTCACCGATCCTCTCCCTAAGAGGAGGAGGCCAGGGCGGCGCCCATGCCGGGAGCGGGGCACCTCTCCCCGCCTGGCTGCAGGCACTCGGGAACTCGAGGAAATGCCACTTCCCCGCGTGTGATCTGCGGCAGTGCTGCGGGTCCCACGGGGCGAGAGGGTGGGGAAGGGGGCGGCCAGCGGGGCGGAGGGCAGCGCCCCCCACCCGCTCCTCACGCCCCTCTAACGCCTCTCCCTTCCCGCGCGAACGCTCCTCGCCTCACTCCCTCGCCTCAGGAACGGCCCGCCTCAGGGCCGCCCGCCTCGCCTCGGCTCCCCCTCAGGAACGGCCCGCCCCGCGCCTGGAGAAGAGATAGGAGCCGCCGTCCCCTCACCTTCGGACACCGCTCTGGCCTCCTCCCGGCTGCTGCTGAGCGCCATGTCACCCCTAGGAGGGAGGGAAAGGCGAGTGTGGTGGCTGCTAGTGCAGTTGCACCGCCATTCCCGCTTCTCAGGTCTTCGCGCTTGCAGGCTGTCACTTTCCAGCGGGTTAGGCTTCTCCATTAACTTCCTTCATATGGCAGTGAATACGGTGTAATGAGCCCCAGTGATAAAATCTAGGCCTTCTTGCTCAAAGAGCACCAGCCCATCCCACCTGAAATGAAAGGGAAGCACTTAATGTTTATTCATTGATTCTGCTAGAACTATGTGCTTTTCAAGCAGAAAATACAAGATACTCCCAATCAACTGAATCATCAATCCATGGGCAAAGAGCTGAGGAGATAAAAAATGCTAATCAATCATAGCTGGTAGTAGCATGTTAATGGAAGTGGAGTTTATTTTCTCCCATAAAGCATTCCCGGTTAACCCCAACTTGCTATCTCTTTAGCAATTAGTGGTGTCATGCTTGTAAAGCACAGATGAGGAGTTCAGATCAGTCCAATACACAATTACTGTCCTCAGAACAATTCTCATGGAACGCCTCAGACTGCTAAACACATAATATGCCTGACAAGCAAAAAGGAAATAAATTAAAGGGTGAGCAATGTAATACTTCGTACCCTCTGGCCAAAGGCATGCAAGTGCATAGGTTTGCCATCTACGTGTCTCACAGAGGCATATCACTACNGAACAAAAAAGGAAATAAATTAAAGGGTGAGCAATGTAACACTTCGTACCCTCTGGCCAAATGCATGTAAGCGCATAGGTTTGCCATCTACGTGTCTCACAGAGGCATATCACTACCATAATTTTGTTCTACTTTAATCCCTCTGCATACAGCCATTCAATGGAATGTTTTCTCACCAAACACTGAGAGTTTTTACCTGAAGGATATCATAATTGGCTGTTTTGCAAGAAGGCCATCTTATGAAAGAATGCAAAAAAGAGGAGTTAGGAGCAATGGGAAACATGAGTTAAGGTGATGGGACATGGTCTCATGCTCTGTGCCTTCTCGAGTATCGGTATGTATCTTGGATGCTACATGACTTGTGCCCAATTAAGATGTATCTAGAGGAGCAGAAACTCGGCAAAACTCAGGTTGCTGCTCCAGGCAGTTGTGGTGCCAGACTCCTGATCTTAAAGCAGGAGGATTGCCCATCTTCTGTTCTCAATGTGCTCCCGCTTCTAGTGTCCAAACAGGAAACATTTGGGTATGGATAGTGAGAAACACTATATACAAACCAAATCAATAATTTTGATCCCAACCCCCAGGAAGGCTATAAGACATGGACCATGACCTTCTACTTGGCAGGTTCAGTGCAAGTATCAGAGTTACAAATTCTCCAAAAAGTATCTTCAGCTCTTTGCGTACACCAGCCTCACATCAGTGAGCCTCTACAGCATCATCGTAAGAAATCATGCCTAATAGTGTCCCACATGATAGTATGGACATTTGGTATTGAGTTTACCACTTCTTTTCCCAAGTCTTTTACCATCTTTGCCCAGATCTTTATGAGAAGGTGCCAAGGAAGAGGCATGAAGGAGAGTATAGAGGAGACTCCAATTTGCAAAAGGCAGGCAAGTGGAAAATGGGTGAGAAGACCATAGTTAGAAAGGTGAGGGGAAGCCATGAGAAGCCCTAGTTGAAGGGGGCAGCAGAGAGTTACAGGATCAATACAATGATGTGTCTGTAACAATGTAAGTACACTGGGAGCAAGGACTTATGGGCAATTGATACATTGATACAGGATTCAAAACGATGCGAGAGTAATCTATGAACAGCAGAGTTAAGGACAAATAAGGAGGATTTTTTTAACTACTTGGTGAAACTTGCAGAAACTTAGGGGAAAAGGAAGCTTAGTAATGTCTTCAGTCTGTTATGAGATGGGAATAATAGAACGGTTGTATGAACGTAAGAAAGGCAGAAGAGCTCGATAACTATTTCTGGTCTGTATTTGGGGAAGAGCCAGATGATATACGAATATCATATGATGATGATGAAATGCATTCCATTACAACAGGCACTGAGGAGGATGTTAAACAGAAGCTAATAAAGTTGGGCATCAGCAGGGCTAGGTAACTTGCATCCAAAATTTTTAAAAGCACTGGCACAGAGTATCTTTAGACCATTAATGCTGATTTTCAATAAATCTTGGAACACTGTTAAAGTTCCAGAGGACTGGATGAAATATTGTACCAATATTTTAAAGGAGTAAACAGGGTGACCAGGGTAATTACGACCTGCCAGCCTGACAAGAATTCTGGGTAATATAATGGGACATTATCTACATTACTTGATTAAAAAAGAATTAAAGGATGGAAACAAAATAAATGCAAATTAATGTGGAAAATAAATCTTGCCAAAATAATTTGATTTTTTAGTGGCATTATGAGTTTGGTTGATCAAGGTAAGTAGGTCTGGAAAGTATTTGTTTTGGTAACTTGCAGCATTTTAATTAAGAAGCCAGAATGATACAGACTCATCACAGCATGTATTAGATTCTTCGAACTCTGGCTAACTGACAGTTACAAAGTGGGGAAATAAGAAATCATCATCAAAGAATGTGTTTCTGGATCCTACAGCAATTAGTTCTACACTATATTGTATTGATATTAATGGCTCTAAGGAAAGCATCACTTACAAAGTTTGCAAGTGCTGTAAGCAACAGGGAGTGATAAATAACAAGTCATGATGTAAAATATCTGGGGCAGCTTGATAATAATTAATATGCACTTCTGTACAGCCAAATGTAAACACATGCACCAAAGAACAGAGACTGTGATTACAGGATGAGAGAATTTGTGCTCTAACAAGTTAACGCTCAAAAATCTTGAGAGTCATCACATAGAATCAAAAGAAAATGAGCAGGTAGTGTGGTGCTGTGGCCAACAGGCTAATGCAATCCTCGGTTTTATAAATGAGAATACAGAAAGATGTCTTTATTTTTATTTGGTACTAGTCCAACTGCTCCTGAAGTCTGATATCCAAATTCCTTAATTCCTTAATAGAAGCTGAAAAATAGATGGTTCAGAGAAGACCTATAAGAACAATTTAGACTGAAAGTGAAATGTTCAACCTATTTCAGTGTCAAAAAAGAAGGTGAAGGGGTGACTCAATCATAGGTTTTAAGTACTTCCAAAATTCAGTGACTGTATGCTAAAGGCAGATGTATTCAGCTTCCTGGTGAGCTCTTCTTCCAGTGAAGGTAATTAGTCACTGAGACATTTTAGGGAGGAGCAAGTTACATTTCCCAGCACTGGAATGTCAGAATCAAACTCAGGTGCTTTTAAAAACCATATTTTAACACAAGCAGGAATTCAGTCCTGTAAGTCTGTTACCCATGAGATACAACTACATGATCACAGCTGTGGATTCTGGTTACTAGTTATGCAAAAGTCAGTTTCCTTGGGCACTAAAGTAACAACCTGTCATCCCTTTCAGCATCATCTGACACAGATCATGTGTTCTTGAGCACATGATGGGAGCAGCCGTGTGGATGATGATGTTTACATGAGTTGAAGGGATGGGTGGACTTGTTCACAGAAGGCAAATCTTCTGAAGCATATTGCATACAAAGATAACATTTCTCACTCAAGAATTCTAAGACATACGTTGCTGGAAGCTGGGAGGTTACTCCTGACAAGTGTGACTATATGATTATGCTGCTACTAAACTCTTTCTCTGGCATTTACTTCTGGCCACTGTCACAGGCAGGATACTGATCCTTCTCATGCCAAGCAGTCTCTCAGGTCCATACCAAAGCTGACCCACCCCTGGTCTCTGAATAGTGTAGTGGGAGTTCTGGTGGGAGGAGAGAATAGCTGCTTGATGATAAGTGGACATAGGTACAGGAGAGGACAAGAACAGGGGGAGAGAAGAACAGGAACACTAGGTATTAGAAGGTCAAAGACAGACTTGGATAGGGGATAGTACATGACGCTCTGAACCTCTCCAGAATCTGGCATTCAGGAGCCTGCTGCTCTAATCTGTTAGCGTCATACAATTAGGAAACTTCACAGCAAAATGTTCATTACTCTTCTGATGTAGTTCCTGATACAAATACTCAGTGTTCTACTGATATGCAAGATCTTGAGTAGAAAAGGCCTGTGCTGTGAACCTAAGCATCCAAACCTCTTGGGTGACTGAAGCTTTTATTCATAGTTCGCTGGAATAAAATGCTGGTTTTTTCCATACAGTAGCTAGTAACTACTTGCATACCACACTCTGACAGAAACAATACTCTAAATGTTAATCACTACTACCACTGCTAATAGAGTGCCACTTACTGTTGTAAAAAAACAACTCTCTGATTATACCCTTAGAAAGATATCAAGAGACCTGCAATGAAGGTTACAATGCTGTGATTTTGCCCTCCAGTGGCTGAGTGACCAGTCCAGCTCCTGTGGTGTCTGTCTTGAATACATCTTTACTGCCTCATCAGCCTTGAATCTTTGATTTTTCTAAATTTCGTGCAGGCTTCATCCATTATACTCAAGTACTACCTGCACCAGAACAATCTGGATCAATAAACATGCTTGGCTAAACATCCTCAGAAACCTATCTTTAAGTTTAACTTGGTATTTAGTGAGTCATACAAGAAGACCACTAATACATGGGGACTTAATTAATCTATGATGAATTTTCCATCAGATATGACTTAATCTGTAGAAAAGAAAAAGACCTGCTAGGTCACCATCTCAATGCATGGGTCAATTTAGAGTCATTCCATGCTGAATACCTATTCTTATTTTGTCCAGTTTAAATTTTAAACATGCCGTGTATTCTTCGGAGTAAAAAAGATGGCATTTTAATCCTTTCCAACAGTACACTCACACAGGTTATGCATTTAAAAGGGAACATAAGTGCTTTACTGTCTATGCTGGCTACATCTTGAAACATCCATCACTTTTCTCTCCATATTCCAGACGCTGGCCCAGAGGCTCTAAAAGATCTGTGTCTGTATCTGTGCTGAACCTCTGTGTAAGCTTGAGCAAGAGCTTTGGACTTTAATTACATCTTGATTTTTTTTCTTTTTCTCTCCCTCTGGCACCCATTTTAGCTTATTAGCCCGAGCTTCATAAGGAAACAACACTTATTCAATTAAATTGTTTGTCTTTCTCTTCCCCTCCCTCCTTCCCGTATCTTTAGGATCTCTTGGCCAATTTCTGCCACAGCTGAAAAAGTGGTAAATCTCAAAGGAAATTAAGTTCTTACAAGTTTTGTGGCAACCCATGGCCAGACACAGAGGGGTCGAGCCAAAGCAAGTCCAACTCAGCTGCTACATATTCAGTGTGGCAGCAGTCAGTTTGTTAATCAGAGCATGCTCCGGCTGCTCAGGCAGTATGCGTGCACAGTCACGTTACTCCCAGCATAAGCTATTTTGGCCCAGGAGCATTGCAGAGAATGTGGAGGAAGCTGAGGTCATTGTGGTAGGGGGGTCATCATGGACGTGGCAGGGCTAGCGTCATTGCAAGGAAGAGATCAGAGAGTGAAGACACAAATCCATGTGCAAACAAGAGCTATTTTTCCAATACTGACAGGACAACTTTTCAAAGGTTGTTATTTGGACTCGGTATTTGAGACTGAGATGTGACACTTGGGTAATGTGAAACTATCGACTAAGCAAGAAGTCAAATTACAGGATTTAGTAGTCCCTGTTAACAAGAAAATAATAAACATTTGGATCATTTCATTCTTATTGTTTATTTTGCAATTCATCTGTATTTGGAAGCACTGGAAATAATTAAGTACCTTTCTGATTACATTCCTGGTCTGGCCAGGAGCTGGAAATGCCTTTAGTGAATACCCATGGGGTTCAAGTATTTGTGAGGGTGTTCCAGATGAACATGTCTGTACTCAGTAACAAAAGACCCGCCAAGATTCAGAATCGGGAGAAACAGGTTCTTGTTCAACTCCTTAGCTGACTTCCCGAGTGACATTTAACCCGTTTGATCCTCTCTCATTGCGTGTACGGTAGAAGTAGTTATATTTAAAGCATGAGTAAGTATTGCATGAGACCTTATGAAGGTCTGTGAAACCACTTTGAGAGTCTCCTATGAAAAGTGTTATTATGATGATTACATGAGAAACTATCATTGGGAAGATATGAAATCATCACCTAAATATGTGCTTTCTGGTTCACTGAAACAAAAGACCTTTGAGAGTCAAAAATGAATAAGAGTTTGAAAAATTAGCTCCATCTACAGAATTTCATCTTCCTAAAATGCTGAGAAATACACATTTTCCATTTGAAGATCTAAAAGTACTTTACAATTAGTTGAAACCTGTGAGTCTCCCTGTGATGATTAAGCAACCTGCTCCATATTGCTCAAAAAATTAGTTTAAGAGTTTGGACTAGAATCATAGAACTCCTGATTTTACATCCTATCCCATGTATATTGGGATATCGCTTAGTTGTGATATTATTTAATTTCCTCAATCATATACAACCTTCCATCTTTCAAAGATGACAGTACTGCAGGAATAATGTTGGAGCTGTGACAGAGGATGGTGGAAGGCAGGAGAATTGAGACTCTCACTGTTTGGATAAAAGTTATAATTCGTGCCTGTTTGGTTTAAAAAATCTGCCTTAAGTATAATATATTGATGAGAATGGAGGGACCAGCATATCTCGAAGCTTCTAGAAAGAAGTTTGTGAGTTGTTGATAGCCCTTTCTAAAAAGCCATATGCACTTTTCCATACATGCCACCAACATAGCTACACTTCATGGCCAATGGGAAGCACAATGGTGAACAATAGGTGATTTTTAAACTGAGATTCTCCAAATCTAGACCAGATATGGGCCTACAAGAGAGCTTACAAGCTCATAAAGTAGGTCTACATATATAGCAGTCTCAGGCATTTGTGTGGGCTTCAGTGAACATACTCAGTGCTTGATGCACTCACTCGTAGAGGCAAGACTTACTCAATATGCTGGCTGAGAACAAACTGCATCAGACACTTCAGAAAGGAATTCCACCAGCAAACAGTAGCACAGAGGATGTTTTGTGGAGGATTTTTGAATGACTGTTTTTGTGAACAGAAACCCACTCCCTCAAATGTCAACACTTCGGATGCAAAGAAAATTCTAAGAACAAAACAATTTTAGAGAAATCGAAACACTACAATTCAAACTTGACTCGATTTTAATTATATATGGTACAAAAAACTATTTCAAACTGAAAAATCGTATCAACATAGTTATTATTAAATAACCCATTATTAAGGATATTGAAGTGATATCTTTTGATGTGAGAGTCATTTCTTTTGTTTCTTCCAATGTAACTATATTCTATGACCAAAAAAGCTGTCAGATATTTTTACAGATTCAGTATACAAATTAAATAAATCAGTTCATTGTTGTACTTATCTAATATAAATGGACACACATTTAATACAGAAAAAAATCTAATCCTTTTTAAATGCTGTTTTAATCTGTGAAGTCTTGCAACAGAGAGTTCCATGCACTAATTGTGGTACTTTAAAAGTGTTTGCTTTCATCAAATGTAAATGCTCTACTGCACGATTTAACTGAATACCCTTTTGTTGTTCTCATATAGGAACAATCAATTTTACTTTCTCTGTATGATCCTCTATTCTGTTTATTTCCATTATGTTCCTTCTGATTCATCTTTGTTCTGCAAAAATTATGACATTTTCAATTTCTCTTTAAATCACAAGTTTCTCTGCATCTTTATATGGTGTCATTTTTCAACTTCTGGATCCTCAGTTATTTCCTTACGGACAGGCTGAGGGTTATGGTCAGAGCTGAGAGGGCCATGTCACCCAGTTAGAGAAGCACTGTCATAGCCTTGGTGTTACTGCCCTCTCTTTTGGGGGAATAACAGTTATAGAATAACAAGAAGAGCTATCCACATGTAAACTAGACCAGCAGAAAAATCAGTGTTTCTTCTTGGATGGTCAAACCTAAAAGTTAACTCAACCTTCTGGAACAGCCCTAGACAGCATTAACTTGCTTTTGTCAAAAACATTTAACATTCTGGAAATTCACCTTAAATATAAGAAAAAAATTCTGTACTGTGAGGGTGGCCAAACACTGTCACAGGTTGCCCATAGAGGTTGTGGAGGCTCTACCCTTGGAGATATTCAAAAGCCTACTGGACACGGTACTGGGCAACCTACTCTAGCTGACCCTGCTTGAGCAGAGGGATATAAACCTCCAGAGATTCCTTCCCACCGCCACCATTCTGCGATTATGTGAAAGGCACCTAAATATAAATGAAAGACCAAGGTGGGAACACAGACAAAGTAAACAGACTAAGGTCAGAAACTACTACTTCTGACTTCTTGTATAGCGTATGCTGTAAGAGCAGCACCAAACAGTGATGCAACCCATCTCCATGTGCCTTACAGACATTAGTGTGGAGCACTGGGGCCCTGAGAGGGAATGTTGCAACATAATTTTTTTCTCAGTACTTTCCTTCCTCCCCAGTTTCTCCAGATTTGCAGGTCTGTGAACCAGAGGGAGAAGAGAGAAGGATGCTGGTCTCTGTAGCAGAAGGGAGGACACAGAGGGAAGGAGCCCACTGAGTCCAGGGGCATAGGAAGGCAGAGGATAAGGCACAGCAGGAGCAATGAGAGCACACATCTTGCACAAAGCTTGTCACTTCTGGTTGAGGTAGGAAATATGTTTCAGAAAAAGTCTTCAGTTCAACTGTAGAGTTGTCAACATGTCCATGAACATGGTGTTACATATTTCCAATATAGTTTGGTTTGTTGTTTGAGGGGTTTCTTTTAAGGATGTAAGTAAACAGAAGTATAAACCTTTATGTAGAATACATTTTTTCTTTCAATGTTTATGTGAAGGGTTTGATCTGATATGTATATATGAATTTATCCTTTAAGTCAAAGGAAGAGCTGGGTTTTCTTTAGAAAGGAAAAGAACTGAAACTTACTTCAAAGGAAGTGGTAGATGTATTTGGCTCATTGTTATCTTAAGCATTTCCCTTCTTTGTTGTGCTGGAGATAAATTAATAGCTGCTATGCATGGACATACATGACTCTCAAGCTCTGGTTCATGATTTTTTGTAATTAAATCATTCAATGCATGATAGAGTCAAACTCAAGCAAAAGGGATTTTATTCTTGAAGGAATCTGGCAGGCGCCGCTTTTGCAACACTGTCTTGGGTGCATGCTGTTGGCATGCTGATTTTTTCCACCCTACTTCTCCTTAATGACAGCGGGTATGGTGGGCATCAAAACCACCATCTTTTGTGCATACAAGTTTTTTAAGCTAAGCCTTTTAAAGAAGAAAGGCTGACACATCCATGCTGCAGATGCAGGTACATCTTCCTTTCCCCTTAAACAATTCAGGAATATGTTGCTCAAGTTCAACCACACTTGAAAGATGCAGCTGGTGACTGCTATAGGAGAAAGTCACAAATGTGCTGCCACTACTGAGGGCACAGCAGAGGGAAGGCAGCCTCTGTAGTAGCTTTTAGCAGCAGGTGGCTTGTTAGTCAGCCACATGTAGGTCTAGACTTCTTTGTATGGTTATTTCTCCACTGTCAGAACTGCCACAGGGAATACAGTACCCATATCTCAGGGGAAAGGTGTGACAGAGGCCAGGAAGAGAAGGAGATGGTTAAAAAACACAGGCTGCTCCTGCTTTCGGTAGTTCTTTGAGCAGTGAAACCATTCGCACACACAGAGATTTGTTTAAGTACACCCTAAAGTATTCAAGGCATTAATGAAAATCCAAAGCATCTTGTTCATTTCAATTGCTTCTCCACCCACATTCTTCATTGAATTAAAGGATATCCTACATGCGCTTTTGTTTCACTTATTCCCCAAAGATCATTTCATCACACACCAAGCAAGGATCTTCAGCATATTCATAGTAACGTCTCAGTCACGGCATTCAGCATTATGATGTTCCTGGCACAAGGCATGTTATTAAGGGATTGAAGAGATGAATAGACGGCAGATTTCCCCGGGGCAGCACATCAGAAAATGGACATCAAAAGAACCTGGCTCAAAATGCAGTGGGTATTACCAGCTGCTGGCAAATCCTACTCATTTCTGAACAGTAACACTGTCAGGCTGTGTTAGGGACGTGTCCATCCTGGAATACCTCTGTAAAACTGTGTTTGCTTACCCAGTAAAAGCGCTCCCACTTCAACACCCACCCCTCTCGCTGAAGACAGCATAATCCTCATTAATCAAAAATATTTTGGGCCAAATACAAATACACTCTTCCTCAAATCATTAGCAATATCCCAGAGCAAACATGGCACAGGCTCTGTAGCCAGCAAAATTACCTTTGTTTTCTCCAGTAATTTTTCACGAACCCAACTGGATTGCCCTAAAACCCCTGCAGATCTCTTAATGCATTAATATCTCTTACAGGATGTGTAGGTTGTCACATCTTACACGTCATCTTCACAGACCCTAACAGGATGACAGGCCACAGTCTGTGACAGGAAATTTTTTTAAATTTCTTTTTCCTCTTTCACCAGGAACTGGATGGAATTTATTTTCTTTCAAGCTATGCTGAACCACAAGCAACAATTCTTGAGTAGGCATTGAGGAAGAAGCACATATACTGACATGATGTCACCACCTGTATTATGCTGGGATATAAAAATAGTTGGAAAAGCAGCATGGCCAAAATTACCATATCATTTAATTATAACCTACTTTCATGACAGGCCATCAGTTAATTAAGAGTGTCAAAATGCTGAATTGCCTCCAACTTCTACATGCTTTGCAAATGACATGGAAGTCATCTTTTTAAATAGCAACAGCTTAACTGAAAATGCAAAACTCCTAGTGAAACGCTTTGAAAAATGAGGCAGTCAGCTCAACTGACGTGAAAATCCCCACACCATAAATTCACTGGGGAAGACAGTTATAACCCATTTAATTTGCTCTCTGAAGTTCATATTCACATGATGATTTTTTTGTGTGTTCAAAACTATTTTTCTGAAATTGATATTTTAAAGAGTTATTAAAAAGGAGCCTTAAGTGACTGTGGTCTGTGCAGCTATGTACATGGCCTGGCTCCAGCACTGGCACATTCCCTCCGGACTGCTACAATACAGGCAAATGTAAAGCAGGAAAAGGCTTAGAGAAAGGTTGTTTTTTTTTCCTTCAGAAATAACTCACCTTCACTGATTCACAAGTAACACATATGACACTATAGAAAACCTCTGTAGGTGGAATGATGTTTGAATAAACTTGGAAAATGATGGAATTTTTACCTATTTGTTATACCTGGCAGCAGACCCCTTATTCTCTTTATAGGACAGTCTTTTTAAATAGATGACTTCATATAAATTATATAAGATAACAGTTTAATATAAGTTGTAGCAAGCAAAGCAAAAGAATACAGTGGAAAGCAGACTAGATAGAAAACTCACACCTGAACCAACCATTAAAGAATAAGAGCAGCGCCCAAACACAGAGTTAAGCTGAACATCTTGAAACCAAAATGAAAACAGTGCAGATGCTCTCCCGCATTCTCTCTTTGGTAACAAGGTGGTCCTTTTGTTGGGCAGTCAGAAAGAGAAGTTTTTGGGGTTTGTTTTTTCCCCCCAAGGAAAATGAGTGCTTAACACTGAAAAAAAACTGATGAGCAAACATCTCCCCCTATAGTTTGCAAAAAGCTGAGCACCTTAATGCAGAAAATCTTGTCTCTTGGCTGAATAATGGAACCAAGCTAAAACAAAGCCAGAACTTGATGTGGTATGGCAACATGGAAATGCATACCCGGGGGAAGAGTGCTTGAATGAAAAAGGATAAGGCTACAGAGAGCAACCTGAGAATTCAGCAGAATTGTGGCAGGCTCATAGCTTCATGACTGTGGCAGTGTCCAGGTTGTTAACAGATTAGAGGTTGGGGAAGAGACTGAATTTCAAGACAATTTAAGCATGGGACTAAGGGGAGTTTGTTAGACCTGTAAAACAGGCAAAGAACTTCAAATACTAGTAAGAAGTGAACGAGCTTCCTAAGCTGAGTTCAAAGTACTTTTTATTACTAAAGACTTTGATCAAGAACGTATTTGAGCTTGGTAAAAGTGCCATTCACTATAACAGGCCATGAAAATGAAAGCTGACCCATAAAAAAGAATGGTTCACTCTGCCAGGATGAGAAATATCTCAAAGCAATTGTCACAAAATGGTGATTATTCAAGAATTTTATATCTGTTTCAAAGGGAGTGTATGTTGGATGGATCCTGTTAGCAGTATCCTCTCATGCTAGGACACTATTGCTGTTTCTGTAAGGAAGATGCCCTGAGCCCTGTAGATGCATTTTACTGCCATTTACAATTACTGAAAATCAGTTGTCATTCATTTGACTATACCTTAAATGATAAGCTGTACAGGGAAAGGGACATCTTTTACTCTCCGTTTTTACAAGAAACAGTATAAAAAGGAGTTAGTATCCAGCAAGGCCCATTACACAGTATGATGACACAACATTAATTGTGGACTGTGTTCTCCCCTGAGCACTACCTTCAGCGTTTAACAGACAATCCAAGTATTAGCCCAACAGTGGCTGGAATGGCATTGGCTACACCCATTTCCACTAATGGTGGAAAATATCCTATCGGTGGCAGCTGCACTGGCTCAGCAAATGCTTCGGATATCAGCCTGTGCTAGCCTCCTCATTCATGAAAACATACCTAGAGTTCCCATTTGCCAGGTGTGGTATTGAACAAGAACTGGATGGCTCTGCAACTGCACAGGCATCAAAATATAGACACTAAATCACAGAAAAATTGAGTGAAAGAAGCAGTAACATGACTGTTATGTAAAGACCTCCTTGCTGAATACAAGTCACTAATTACTCCAGGCAGGTTGTGCCCTCTTGCCCATCAGTTCATTTCTCTTTCACTAGTATATATAAGGAAAAGAAAAAGCCAGACACATGCTCATCTCGATCATGTTATTTATTAGGTCAGCAGCGATTGCAAACAGGGAATCATTCAGTCTTACCGTCACAGACAAACCCCACTACTAAATCCGCTGGAAGTGTACACGCGTAGAGAGAACAAGGTGGTAAGTACACATGCTCCTTCTGCTTGTCCTATGAACTTGATGGCTCTGCTTGAACCTTCCTGTTCCCCTAGCAGTGTTTTGACTTCACAGCAGCGTGGCAACTTCCTGCTCAAGTAAAAGGACATTTCTTCACTGGGTGTAATTAAGCCTATAAAAAAAATCCCAGGCTTATTTATGCCTTGCTGAAGCACATGATTGAGATTTTGTGGAGTGGTGTGAGTCAGAGCACTTCAGAAGCCCTGACCAGCTATTTCCTCAACATCTCAATGAGAGATGTCTGTAAGTTGTTCAGGTTTGTAACTCAGAAGTCAGTCAGCTGAATGTTTTGAGTGTGCTAAAAAAGGTGGGTACCACATTTCAAACTGCCAGAACCCTTGCAAAACAATTTTGACTATGATACAGGACTAAGCACAACATTAGCCAATAGAATAGGGTACAGTAAATAATAGTCCATACAGCAGGGAGCTGTTTTCTTGGGGGGTGGGTGTGTGGGTGTGTGTGTAAGAAAAAAGCTCTTTGGCATCTCTGACATCTGTCCTTTATCTCGCTTTACCAAACCAGAGAGACATTCTGAGTATAAAACCAAAACCTGCAAATATTTTTGCTTTAACAGGATTACTTAACTATGGTAGGAACAACTGTTAAAGCTTGTTTTTATTGTGCAAGTAGACAATGCATGTAATACCTCCCACAGCAATTTTTCATGGGATTGCTTATGAAGGTAAGGCTAATTGAGGACAAGTATTTAATCACCTCTCTCTTATCTTGGCTTATCTGAGAGTTAACATAGAAGGGCAAAAATTGAACCAAGGCACAACTCACACAAATTTTAAAACAAATTAATGTCTTGGCTGAGAAACTAATAAAAATAGTTTCTCACCATGTTTACTCAATGCAAGTGAAGTCTCGTTCTGAATAGCTACCAGTTCATTTGTTCTTTCCTGACAAATACCAGCCATCCCAAACCATAATGAATCTGAAGGCCCAAGCAGTTTGAAAGTATTAGCATACTGTGATATCAGGCAGCCCAAACTCAACAGCTCTGTGTCTCAGACAATACTCACAACAGCTATAGAGAGACGAAGATGAACAAAACTAGCACTCTCAAAGGAAGATGCACTTGGTATACATTCCTGATGATGGTACTGTAAGCCATTGTGGAAATGGGTGTACAAGACCTCTAAGCCTTTTATTACAGCTTACTGCAATCTCATGGAGTGCTTGTGCAGATTAAAAACATAAGAAGTCCATGCATTTTTCATGGAGAAGTTTCCATCAGTTAAGATGCTAATGATGTGTCTCTGCTTGTTCCCCAAAGAACAAGCAATCTTGTTCAAAGAAGTCACCAAGTTCTCAGTGACCCAGACTGCACTATAAAAATCCTCTATAATTTAACAAAATCATCAGGATAGAAGACACATACCACTAGAAACAATAGCTAGATTATCCCTTCGCATTTGACTATAGCCTTTAAAAGAAAAAGAGTGGATGGAACATTTTTGTGGAAAACCCATTTCAAGGTTCTCAGGAGAACTGAGCTGGAAAAATCACCATGTAATGGGATAAACTATTACAATTTCAGGGCTGGAAGCGGCCAACGTGATTTCTCAGTGCACACTGCCAATTAAAGCAACTCTGCAATTCAAAGGGCAGTAGAAGAGATAGAGGTAATAATATCCCCGTGTTCAAAAGTTAATAATTTACAACACCACAGAAATCACGCGGCTGAGAGAAAGGTAATGTAGAAAAGACTAGAAAATCTAACACATTCCTTGGTCTTCAGAAAAGTGGTATCACTTTCGTGTCAAAATAGAAATCTCAGCAAAATACCCAAGTATCCATCAGCAGATTATGAGAAAATCTGATGTCTCTTAGTCAAGCTGAGGAGGCAGGCTGTAGGAAACTTCAGACAGATCAGGAAAGAAGTCCTTATTCAAAGCAAAAAATTATTTTAGGCCCTATTTGCTTTCATTCAGAAACATGCACAAATGCAAGCTATCACTAATTACAACTGCCAATCACACAGAGCAGACCCCAGTCTTCAGCAATAGAGCAAATGTTTCAAAATGAAGAAATTTTAGTTGCATCATTACTCCCTGGAGACTGTACAAATGCTGCAAGAAAGTTACAGCTATTTTCAATTAGACACCATGTGTCAGAAACCACTTGAAACCAGATCTTGTCACAAAAATGGCAATTCCTTATTAAAGATATCAGTAAATAACTTAAAAAGGAATATTCAGTGAAGAAGAACCTGCAGCATAAATCAAGACTTCAACAGCTTGCCCCAAAAAAATCACTGTTCATCTAAAGAGACATGCAAAACAGGCTCAAGGGGAAGGCTGTGTTTAGGGAGCAGTGGGATAGCTGGGTCAGAGGGTGGCTGTGGTAACAGCACACTGGGGTCACATGCTGCAGCTTATCAGCCCACGGTGCAGGCAATGCCTATGCCTCACAAGGCGTAGTGAAGTGTACTGAACCTCTATTTCACAATTAAAAGTTTAAAGACAAACAGCAAGTTACAGTATCTGACCAGATTGGTCGCCCAAGGCATCAATTATGGCAAATCCTTCCCTTCTTCCCAAACTCAGTATGACCCTGGCAGCAGCACCGCAAGTTCCCCCACACTGTCTTGCCAAGACAAGCCTCAGAAGCAGAGAAAGCAGCAGCAGGGTTCAGTCTGCGAGGACCATTTGCATGATGGTCGTCTCTACCAAGCCTACCCAGAAAGTACTGCGCACAAATGCTTTCCTTTTGAAGGGAGGTTACCATTTATTTGACAGAAATGTAAGGCTAGCTAGCAGGCGGGAAGGCAAAGACAACCAACACAGGCCCCAAAGCTGCAGCTTCCTCTGCAGGCACCCACTCACACAGAATGAACTGTGGGACCTGCAGGTTCAAATGCTGCCGCCACAACAAGGACGCAGTTTCACAAGCTGGCTAAGCCAACCAAAGCAGGCTGTCAGGAAGAGGAATGGTCGAGCTTTTAGCATGTGCCAGTACTACTATGCACAACTGCATGGTCAGACTTCACACTAAAGCGAGCTGAAAACCATCTGAAAACTAACTTGGAAAAAAAAGTCATCTGCAACCAGCTGAGCAAACTGATCCAGTTGAGCTCAGACATCAGCTACCACTGCTGGCGCTTGGGAAAGCAAAGGAAGTGGAAGACTTTCTCCCTTGGTGGCAGGGAAATCTGAGATTGTTGAAGGCCTTTTAGGGAACTTCAGTCTTCTGTACAAAGGTCTGGTACCTTGCTGACCATCTGTTGAAATTTTAAGTCTTCACTTACCTACATCTGGCAATGATTTGCATTGCTTGGAAGTTTCCAGCTTCACACACAGCCTCAAAATCAGATCTGATGTTCTCAAAGTGTAGTTTGCGCCACATTTCCCAATGTCTGTAGAAAGCCGGTCACATGGCACGGGCTCTTCTTTGTCAGCTAAGTTGCATTAGACAGAATCTAAAAATACATTCAATACTTTCTAATATTACTTTTTGACATGAGCAGTTACTATAGCTGCCACAAGGATGTTGCAAGAAAGGGCAAGAGGTCGCATAACTCCTTTTATTCAGCTGGGATATATGCACTGAAAGGTCAAAAGGCCTTGGAATATCATTTTTTGTTTAAATGCTCGCCTTAGCATTGATACTTCATCAAAAATATCAGAAACAACTTCAAGAACTCAAATGAGCAGATACTCTCCTTTTACTCCATCGAAGCAACTAATTTAGCATAGTTACAAAATCCATCTGCAATGCAAAGTTCAAGGAAATGCCACCTAATATTTGAGAATCTGACAGGTACCAAGTTGCCAAGAAAAAATTGCATCTGAGCAAGCTGTTGTTTAGTGAGAGGGTGTTTAATGGTACTGACAGCCCACCAAATTGTATGTGTTCATCACGTGGAAGTAAAGTAGCTTTTTATACCATTTGCACAGATGTAGCTCTTTTCTCTCAAGAAGCATCCAGGTTTTGTGTTCATTAATTTACATACTACATACTTACAGCAGGTAGAGCTGTACTCCTGAAATAAAGGCAAACCAAGGCACTGGAAGATGTACTAGTTTGTTTTTTCTTGCCAGATACACAGTGCCAGAGTCTGAAATGAAAGCCCAGTTCCCAAAAATCCTGCTCTAGATATAAGCCCAAGCTTCCACCCAAACATACCAAGACCGATTTTAGAGTAAGTCTCTTCACTTCTGCGTGGCTACCTTGATTGACACTGCAGCCCCCATGTTTCTGAATAAATCCATGTTCTTCAGTGTCTGCAAAGTGGTCTTTGGGGAAAAAAAAAAGGGGGGGGGAGGAGGGAGGGGATAAAAAATAAAAATTACTCGATGGGAAAGCAAACAGTTGAACGTGAATAACCATTCCCTGTACTTCTGCTGTCACTTCCATAAAGTTGCTCTGGCTAGTGTTGTGATGTGCTTCTGTTCTGCATCACTTCATTTGCCCAAGTACAAAACACGGATCGTTTAATCAGTGTACTCTTGATCTCCAGAACAATCCATCTGTTCACTTTGCTGAACAAGCCAGCACTGTCTTAAAACAATAAAAGACTAATCTTAAGGGCCAGTGGAAGAATTCACTCACCCACCTTCACCTATGGGGCAGTTTGCTCAGCCCCTTTGTGCATCCCTACTGTCTGGAGCAGCGCAGTCTGATTCCAGGGAAACTCAGGAGAATCCTTCCTGGGACATTCCTCAGTAGAGGCATGAATTCATCTCTTACATATAGCACAGATTTACTGTGCTGTTAAAACTTCCTCGGTTCCTTCCTGTTAACAGCAATACATTGGTCAATCAATACACTGCTCAGTAATTAAATCATCTGTAAGACCTCCAGTACTCATTTTGTACACCCGAAATCCAAAACATTTGTGAAGATCCTGGCAGAAGGGAGTTCATCGCAACCCCTAGCTCCCACAGAAGTTGACAAATACTAGTGAATTATCAACGTATTTCAGTAGAGCTTCAGTAGCAGTTCTAAATTTATCCTTACTCTTGTGCACTCTTAAAATATTCCTACATAACAAAGATAAAAACACAAACTCACCCAAACCCTATTCCCCCCCAAAAGTCCATATTGTATTCTTTTAATGTCAACTCCTTCCACGCTACCAAGACTCTTAGCTGCAAACTTAGTTACTGAGTACTGCACAAGAAATCCCTTACCAGCACTCAGTACCAAGTCTCCATCATCACTGACTGTACTGTAATCTCTGCCACCCATCATGTGTCAAGTGTTTGGGGTTTTTTTTTTTTTTTTCATAGAGCAAATGCACCACAACTGCAGGTTTTTACAGACTTGTTCTCTTGGGAGAAGCCATCCAGCTCCAGGTTTCCTGTCCATAAACTCGGGAACTACACAAGTCTACTAGCAGTCAGGGCAGGAAGACTAGTATTTGCAGTCTTACACATTTGCCAAGTTATTGATTCTTTCAGTCTTCACTGATTCGGCTTTGATTCTCTCGCACACAATCCAAGAGATGTTTCAACCTATGCTCTGCTCTATTTTCAAATCATTGTCAAGATCTTTAACATTCAGTATCTTTAGTACATCAACAGTGTTTAAGTAGTGAGCAAGTAACCTCAAGGGCTTCAGAAGTACAGTCGTTATCATGCTTCAAGCCAATCAAAGAATATTTTAATGTTTACCTGTTCACCTTCATGTGGTGAGTTTTTATTGTAGCAACACTCCCCAAAACTACTCTTAGTAACTCTGCGTTTCCATCAGCATGTACACTGTTTTGAGTTACACCGTGAATGAATATGAAGAAAAAAATAGCTTTTCCCACAACAGCCTTGATGGGTTACTTTTAATTAAAATCAGTTTAATGATGGATAAGCTCTAGTATTTCCAGCAGCAAATCATAAGTGGTTGACTGTTTTCAGATACAGTGAAAAAAGTGAAGATATAACTACATAAGCTAGCATATTTAGTTAGTTTACTGGTTGTCAAACATAGGAAAAAGTGAGGGTTTAACATGTAAATTGTCATGACCAAGAGCAAAAATTAAATGAGTATTTTGTAGGAATCAGAAAGTTCAACTATATAAACTTACGGAATCATTGCTTCCAATGCTTACTCTTAATCTCTCACAAAGTTACTTTTGACATGCTTCCTACATCAGAAACCAACGAGCATGAATTTTCAGCATCTGATTAGTATTTGGGGGAGGGGATGTCCCATACATAAACTCAGTACAGTTGCTATTTTGAAACATTCTTCACTCATTCCCGTTAAGCAAATGGAAGAACACTGCAAATACCTGTTTCCTAGTATCCTTCATTTGCTCTTTGAGCTTGCAGAGGCAGCAAAAGGCAATTCAGTGTGCCTGTGCACATGTTAATCAAGACATCTCTTCCTCATAAACAGAACAAACACATCTACAGCCAATTTATGATTAGCCATACAACAAACCAAAGTTTCATTCAACACCACAGGGAGAATAGCAGAGTGGGTATATGGGAGTGTGAAATCCTGAAGCTCTAACAGGATCCTCCCTAGTCCTGCATGTATCTTCCCCAGTCACTGTCAGCAAGGATTTGTGCTGTTTGAAACAGCTGCTGCACCCACCTGTCGTTCCTCAGCTAGTGCTGGTGGGTGGAGGAGGCAACACACAAGAGGGAGCATTTCCTCTTTTGTATTGTTATTTTATTTTGTAGTAAGATCCATGTAGTATATAAAATATAACAGGAAAAACTGAACAAAGCCTATAAAATAAATGGAGGAGTTCAGATGACAAACCACTACAGCTCTGCTTTTGTGGTTTTATGATGTCACCAGAACTCACGTACTATTTACCTTGTACTTTTACAGTTCTCTAGCGTATGAACCTACATAAAAAGCTGATATGTTCCAATTAAGCCATAGTTAAGTGAGAGATGTAGAGGAAAAATGGCTTTCTTAAGCCACAGCTGCCCTTGACACAGGTTACAATGATGTCTAACTATACCATAATGCACATTACATCAAGAACCTTGAAAGAGCCTCTGAGAAAACAGGTTCACATTAAGCATTTTAAAGAAAGGTCATAAATACTGCACTGTACCAACAGTACCTCCCAATGTCCTCCTTATGGCTGAGGAGCATTCGTGGTTTTTAAGAAGCTACTACGTAGATGACACCAAACCTAGAGGTAGGTTATAGGCAAAGGTAAGTTACAGGCAAAAAAAAAAAAACAAACCCAAATCCCTTTAGAGCTAGTCATTGCACAAACCGCCCAGCAGGACGCAAGGCAAAATGACAACTCTTTCCTCCCACCTTGAACATTGCTCACACGGTGCATTTCGTTTCTAGTGCCCTAAGAATGACAGTGGATCATCAGCTGCTAGTAAATGCAGTCATGCCAAGAGAACAGCTTGAAGTTATTCAAGCAAAAATCTGTTACTGTGCAGAACTGGTGCACTGGACTGTTACCAACAAGACCTCCAAGTTCAGGAAGTGATGGTAGAGAACCATCACATTGTTTTCCTTTTGACATGGGAAATACACTACATAATCAACAGGAGAACACACTGCTAAGCCTATGTGAAAGGAGTCAAACATCAGCTTGTCTCAAAAGGTCAGAGAGACAAGAAAAAAGAAAAAGTTGAGAAAGGTTAAAAAAAGCACACTTCTCTGAGACCAAGTTTTCTTTTTTAAAAAGTTACTGTACCGAACAAGCTGGTAAAACAGCTCATCTTCGGTATCATCTGGGATCAACATAAAGTTGGTAACAAGTATCGTGTGTTATTTCAACAGGGATGAGAAACATCTGCACATACAATAGTTAACCGCAAATTAAACCCAAGTTTTAATGGTGTAATGCCTTCAGGTCATGAAACGTGGACAAAATTTTAATCTTAACCACCTTCTCTGCACTATTTGGTGATAATCAAAAGCAACAATGCTGAAGATTCATTTTATTTCTACTTCCAAAGGAAAAGGGGAAAAGGTTAAATAACTGTTCTCCAATTTGTTCTCCACTATATGTACACCCACACACATACACACACCGCACATGCACACACCCCTCAAACTGCACTGACATTTCTTTTTGACCAAAAGAGTAGATCCTGGGAGTAAGTGCAAAATGCAAAATCAACTGACAGAAAATGCTGAACAAACAGCATCATAAAAATACAAAATATTTATATTACTGAACTATTAACAGATGATGTTCTCTGTTTCTTTAAAACTTTGGAACCACATAGCTGATTTCTTAAATCTAGTCCATGCCAGCTTCCAGAACTATTAATGATTTAGTTAGCTTCATTCTTTGATGCTTCATCAAAGTTTTCTACGAGATCTGAAAGAGATGAAGATATTTACTACAGTAACACCCAGTAACATTACCTTCGTAAGTTTAATGAAAACACATATATTATAGGAAAGGTTAAGTAATTCTTAACTAGACTCATGTATACCATTTATTATGGGCAGATTTCAAAGGGCTTTTGAAAATAGGGTTTGTTTGAACATACACAAAGAACTAGAAATGCAGAAACACTCAGAAGAATGGAAGTTCTAACATGAGGTGATTAAGATGTGATTTTCAGAGGTGCTCCACTAGCTGAAGTTGAGTCTTGAGCCATCAGCATTCTTTAAAGAATGACTGAAGTCAGGCACCCATGAACTGTTGTGCTCCAGGAAACAGAAAACTTTGGAGAGCACTGAATTTTTATGCGAGATCAAAGAAAAAACAGTGCCAGAGCATTAGGAATTGAACTTCTGGGTCCACTAGTCTGTGTTAGCTAAAACACCATACTGATGGATATAGAAGAGTCTGGTGATTGACAGACAGTTATCAATTGACAAATTAAGAACTTACAGTATTTAATGAGAAACCGTCAGACACTAACATAAGCTTTGTTTCTTCTGCTACAGAAATAAAAATCCCCACCTTAGACTCTGATTTAAAGACAACCTGATGACTATGGCAGTCATGTCATTTTGCAGCCCTAAAACCCTGTTTGGGCATTTAGATGACATGTTCAACCTCCCTGGAAGTATTTTAACCTATTTTCACTTAAGAATTAAGCAATTTGCACAAGGTAAACCTTCTTTCAAAAGTTGGGATCCAAAATCATCAATGTTTTAATACTACCTAGTATATGAAGCCTTCCTTCATAATTAAGAAGTATAATCACATCAAGAGCTAAATATTTAAATGCATTAATCGAAAGATATATACATTAAATGGTGTGTATGTGCCTACCTGGGACATCATCATCTTCTTCATCAATATCTTCAGATTTTGGTGCTTTACTATCCAACACTATAAAAAGAAATTTGGTGCTGAGTTCTTATTATACAGGATTAAGGACAATCACACAACAAAATAAAACCCATGATATACAGGTGAGGAAAGAATTATTATTGGTTGCCCAACCCCCAATAATACTGACAAACACACAAGTGACTGGGTATCAACAGTCCTCAGCATGACCAAAAGGTCTACTTGTGAACATTCTTATACCAAAGTATTAGCACAGCCATTTTAAAATGCTTAGGGGTGTTAAGGCAGAGCTAGCGAAAGATCAAATGATACAGAAGAACCCCAGCATTGACTAAATCTTCTAACTGAAGTCATGTGTTTCAATGCAATGATAATGTGGTACCAATCAGGGACCAGCATGTCATACTATTCAATTGCCAAGGGGCCTCAACTGTAGGAAAAAGTATTTCTTTATCAAGGATCCTGCATCAAACCTAGTCTTCTGTAAGTCATGGAAGTCAGAAAATGCTACAACTAATCAAGAGAAATGTAAGAACTTAAAAATAAAAGAAAGCATTTCTTCTCATTGGTTTGACTTCCTGTACTATCTAAAGAAAGCACAGTAAGTATCTCTTGGTACCAAGGTTCTGTCAAAGAAATATGCTTATGATGATGCATCTTTCTAAATTTTGAAAGGTATTTTACATGTTAGTAAAGAACTAAGAAAAATAAACCCTTTACATTCAATTAAGCTCTGAACATGAACTAAAGAAATTAAGATGTCCAATTACAGTCTTTTTAATGACCA
Organism: Himantopus leucocephalus; assembly: GCA_003993805.1. Taxonomy (NCBI): domain Eukaryota; kingdom Metazoa; phylum Chordata; class Aves; order Charadriiformes; family Recurvirostridae; genus Himantopus; species Himantopus leucocephalus. The sequence continues at coordinate 26,396,269 of RSEF01000008.1, read as the reverse complement.
TAACAGTCTAAACAGTATAAATATGAAAACCCAAATTTTTTTGATTGTCCAACTTCAGAGCTTGATATTAAGACCTAGTTTTTAGCAATATCCAACATGAAACATGAAGTCTGATATGACTCCTTGTAATGAAAAGTGTACCTGTTCTACAGTCTAAGAAAGCTTTTACAAACTCGTATCAAAGTCAACAGACTGATTACTTGCATGCCTTAAAGTACTCTCATGTTCCAATTTCATAACATACCCCATTGTAAGAATAAATTTCCATCTATTCTTAAATTACAGAGTTTGCTTGGGGACAGTAGTTGAGACCTCTACAAAACATACTACAGTGCTTCCCCAAGGAGGGTGTTATTCTAAAAGGGACTGTCCCCAGACTCCATTTCTTAACTGTAAGATTACAGTAATAGCTATACCACATATACACAGACATCATGCTCCCACGGTTTTAAAATTACTAGAAAATAAAGAATCACATTAGAAACTTTCATTATGTTTTTTGTTACTTTGAAGCAAATCTTTGATTTTGAATTCATTTTTAAAAGTCTTGGTTTAATTCCAAAGGGAATTATAGAATAGAAGTTAAGGAACATGTTTCTTCTTCTACATCTGCAATAGAAATATGTTTAGTATGAACAAAGAAAACAGACTCAATTCCCCAACAAAAAGAACCTGTTGAGTTTTTCCAAGTAAAACCATGAACTTGCTTTCCTAAGTATTTTGTCATACACAGTTGTACACCTGGAATCACAGCATGCCTGATTATCAGTTTTGGTTGTTTGGTTTTTTTTTGTTTTGGGTTTGTGGTTTTTTTTTTTTTTTTNCAAGTTTAAAAAAATAAGTTCCCCCCCAATATTTCCACAGCAGTGGCAAATAAATAAAAGCACATATGCTTTTGATCACTTTTTAAGCTGCACACGCTACTGTTAAATTTGGGTTAAAACTTTTAATACTTCATGTGTTCTTTAAATCAGCGATGAAATATTCCAAAAAGACCTACCTTGTCTTGGGAACTGTTCAGCTAACTTCCTGAGACTTGTTAAGCTGTCAGCACCAAGCTGGCTTAAGATGCCTGGAAGCATTTCTGTGATCGGTTTAGCCTCTGCGTGACCAGTAATTGCAAAAGTGTTAGCAGAGAGGGAAGCTTGAACCTTGGGGTTGTTGAAGTGAATAACTGTTCCATCATCTTTTATCATGTTCACCTGTTTAAATATATTAATAACATTTACCAAAATGTTGCATCTTGTTGAACAAGCATGATAAATAATTAATTCAAATCTAGATTTTAAATATTAACATATAAAAAAATATTACAAAGCTAGCACTCCTCTAGAGAAAAATATAATCATGATAAAAAGCACCTGGAATTAATACCACCTAAACTGGAAGTAAAATATGAGTTAATGGTAAAATATGGGTTCATACATACTATATGAAAAGGTAGAATTTAAGACCTATGGTTCCTTCCTACAATACACTTATGCAAATACTAAGTAATAAATATGCAAGGATTATATGTTATCATGCAGTTTGTGTATGTTTTTAACAAACAAAAAACACACATAGGTTATTAGACTGAAAGGTATAAACTAGTTACTATCAGGACTGTCTAGGGAAAAAAAAACACAAGTAAAACCTTCAGCTCTGTGGTAACTCTTTACAAACTAATAAAGCTCTAACAGAAAAACCTTGCCACATCAGTTTAAGACATCACCATTCACTATCTGTGTCACCTCTCAGGAAAACATTGTTTCTGTGAATCTTGTGCCTTTGCCAGTTCTGCAATCTGGCCTACTTGCTGAAGCTGCCCAAGACAAGGATGCGTCTTACGCATACACACGCAGAACTGGAGGTTTACACACCAGCTGCGCTGGAAGAAGCTTCTACACCTCCCCAGTAATTCCATGACTCTTAAGACTACGGACATCATAGAGTGGTCCTGCTCTTGTTCTTGCTGGTCTTCTGAATCACCAAGAATTAAGTTTTATAGCTAGTACAGCAGCTTGCTTTCCTCCTACTGCTAAAGTTTATACTGGCATATATGTATGAGTTTATGTTATGTTTTTCAAGTTAAAGGGAGACAGAATGGAAAGTTAAAAAGTTTTTTCTTCTGGGCACAGCTAAACTATGGTTATGCGGAAAATAATTTTGTCTGAAAAAAGGAAGAGAGTTACACCCATTCAAACAAACAGTAGTAATAAACTTGTGTCAAAACTCGTAAGCATTTTTTTAGTAGAAGTTATAGGGAGAAAATAGAAATTTGGAAACTAAAGAAGAGATCTAAAATATAAAAACATGTAAGTTATCAATCTTCACACAGCAGCAGTGTTCAAAAAATGTTTTGAACAGGAAAAACAGGTGTGTTGCTTTCCTGCAAAACTAAAGGATGTCCTGTCCTTTGCACATGGGGAAATGGTAAAGGCTTCAAGCACAGTCATCCTCTTACTTAAAAGCCTCTTTTTAAAAAAACACACAGATGAGTTACTAATGGTTGACTTAAGATTACTAGCCTCCCCAAACTCGTCTATCTACACAAAGTTTACCAAGCTCAACTTGTGCCCACCCGAATACAACGTACTGCAATTATGTACCTATCAAGGTAGGAACATGTTGCATTATCTTCCTTCACACATCAAGACATTTACAATCCTTAATAACTGCGCCTGAATAAAGATCTTATGCTCTGCGAGGGGAAAAAAAAGCCAAACCCAACAAAACAGAACAAGAACTGTGTCTTTCTTTGGATTTGTATAGCTCAGCATATACACATCAAGCTTAAGTAAACAGACAAATTGAGTTGTTTCTGTAGCAGAGACATGAAAACTGACACACAAACCAGGCTTCTACACTGAATCTGTATTTGCCTTTGGAAGAGAAGTATGTACCAAGTGACCTCTGGAAGCACCTTGCAATCCTGCTTAAATTAATTAATCACAGATTAAATATTACGCTTCTTTAACAAAGTACTACAGTAATACTGAGTTTACGATGAAGGAACACCTCCTCCTCCCACATATGAGCACCACTCTACAGTGATATGGAAATGTCAGTGTCACATGTAAAAAAAAAAACCTTTATATTCCTACTTACATTTAACACAGAAGCTGGGTCTGTAAAGTCTTTGCTGTGTTGTAAGAAATGCCATCTCCTGTGACTACCTGTGCTGGTTTCAGCTCAGATAGGGTTAATTTTCTTTCTAGTGGTTTTCAGATTTGGTAGGACAGGTATGTCAATAATGCACACTGGTTTAGTTGTTGCTAAGTGATATTTATACTAGTCAAGAACTTTTTTCAGCTTCCCATGGAAGCTGAGCAGGAGCATAGACGGAACAATGGAATGGCCAACGGAATATGCCATACCATAGATGTCATGCTCAGTATATAAAATGGGGGATGGCCAGAGGGTGGGGGGTGGAAATTCATGATCACTGCTCAAGTCAGGCTGGGCAACCAATTCACTCGGCAGTGAGAGTAACTTGCGCCTTGTATATTCTTTTACCATTATCATTTTCCTTTTCCATTATTGTTCTATTAAACTGTCTTTATCTCAACCCACAAGGTTGGGGTTTCTTCCCCTTTCCCCTCCTTTTCTCCCTACCCTTCTCGGGGGTGGGAAGAAGGGGTAAGCAAGAGCCTGCATGGTCTTAGTTGCTGGCTGAGGTTAAACTACAACACTACCACAAACAATTCTAGTCATTTGCATGCATTTAAAGGACCTAATTTTGATAATACAGACTTGCAAGTTTGTACTTCAGGTATTTTTACTGTTTTCCTTTATATTCTGCACCACACAACCCTTGCTTTAGATGTGCCTGCACAGTAGATGTGCATTTACTGCTCTTTTCTTTAAAGCAGGTAATCAAGTTCATGAAGTCAAGAATCAAGAGAAGTTTTGTTTTGCAATGTATGCAAGACATATACATGACAGCTTACTAGCTTCTACAATCACTATCTGGCCAGCAGAACCTTCTCCCTTCTTTCTCTAGGTATGTACGTGTTAATGTAAGTGACACAACAATTAATCACATAACTTTACCTATAGGTAACCAGACCTGTAATTTTTTGAGGGAAAGAGAAAGCTGTAATTAAAAAAAAAAAACCACACAACAACCACCAGAACACCAGATTAAATTTAATTTCAAACAGGAAACACTTATTTTATCACTATACCTCTTCGATGCCAGCAATGTTATTTACTGCCAGTTTTTTGAGAGAACTCTGAAGTTTTTTGTCATCAGCTGTAGCTGTTCTGTGCACCACCTTCTTCTTTCTGCGAGCTGTTCCCTGGAAAAGAGTCAAGATACAGTCAGCTAGTCTCAAAATCTCACACCACTTCAATTTTTGAAAGTCATATCACACTCTGAGCAACCTATCTGTGAGCTGTCCACTTCACCTACATCTTTAACTGTCAGTCCCAATTTTAAGGTTTTTCTGAAGTGCAAAAGACCAAAAAGACACCAAACAGCAGCAGTAATCTCCTCTTCCCACAAGCTAGATTATAAAAATACTATTTACTATTAAGCAATACATAGTTTCCCCAAGAACTCTATTTTTTTCAAAGATGAAGCATGAATACAGTGATTTTAAAAAGTCACACTTTTGTAACCAAGTAATTAACATTTTTAAATGTTCCATAAACAGCAATTTTGGAATTCCTACTCAGCAAATTTTTGTACAACCCCGCCCATGGTTAGGAGATGAACACCCACACTGAACAGACTACATGCTTTTTTGGGTCATATTAGCTACCTGCTGGCTCAGAGAAAAGAAACAGCTCAGTGCAGAGTCAGATAAGCCCTGGAGCTGGAGCAAAGGAAAGAACTCCCCAACAGGGAGAAGAGAAAGGCAGAACCGGAACAACCAACAGGTTAGCTTAGCTTGAGCTTTCACAGGTCACAACAAGTCACTGAATTAAAAAGAAAGCTTACACCCTGTGGAAACTACTCATCCAGCAGTTGGGAACTGAAATAAAATTGCATTTCAAGTAGCAGATCACAAAAAAACCCTCTAAAATGTGTTTTTCGGGCCTCAAACATGTAGCAGATCACACAAAAAAACCTAAAATGTGTTTTTCAGGCCTCAGACATATATACTTTTCTTCCTCCCTCCCATAAACTAAAGCCTATGTCTTGAAAAACAAATTTCAGAGGTGTTTCTCCTTCAACTTGTAAATTACAGGAAACAGTGCCTCTCTGTTTTCTTACCTTTCCTCCTATTCGGACCTGCGCTTGAAGCTTGGCCAGTTTTTCTTGGTTCATAGTGCTGCGTCTAAAGAGGAAGGAGATACAAATACAAGTCAACTATCAAAATATTAAGAAAAATTTTTCCACAGTCCATTTTAAAAGTACTCTTAAAAGTTGCAGTGGGTTTTTAAACTTACAGAAAATTCGCCAAAACAGTGCAAACAAATACACATAAACAAAAAGCTTTAAAGCCACACCACCTAAATAATACAAAGTCCTCCAGCAGATGCCCATTTAGCTGAAGTGCCTGTACCATGATGAGGCAAATCAACAGGACATTTGATTTTGCATTAGTCTGAGGTACGAACTGTGATTTTCCAGGTATGCCACTTTACTGTCGGAACCATTTGACTAAACTACTGACTCAGAACAGATCCAAATGAGCACATACAGCACAAAGGCTTCTAGGAAAATACTTTTATCTTTAAAAGAGCTCAGGGAGAGTTTCATCACTACACTACTTTGAATACTATTTCCAAATAATGGATCTCCAATACTTTTAACTAAAAAGCCAGCTCCGAACTCAGTGAAGTTCGTATCTTGACAGGTCTCCTCTATGACCCTCTGGCAGCTATTCATCCAATTCAATGACTGGGAAGTTAGTCAAGTGGCTTCTCCAACGGGTCGGGTGGGACCTTTAAAGGCTGGAAGACCTGAAAATCTGTAATGGGTGGAAGGCTTGAGGTGTTTTTCCAACACAAGGAAGGCATTTCGCTGCTCTGCCCCAAGAAGTCACCAGTGACCCCCCAAATGAAGGGGAAACCCCCTCTGCATTTGCAATTGTACTGGGGAAGCCACGGGGAGGGGGAGACGGGGCTCCCCGCGGGCGAGCGGAGACCCAGCGCGGGCCCAGCGCCGCCGGGAGGATCACCACACGGATGGGGACTGCGCCGGGGAGGCGGCAGAGGCGACTCGGGCCGGCGGGGCGGATCGCTGGCCGCCCCCAAAGCACAGGGAGCGGGAGGGGATCGAGGCCCCGACCCTCGGGAGCCAGGGCAACCCCGCCCGCCCTGGGCACCGCGGGCCACCCGAGCCGCGGCAGACCCCACCACACCGCGTCCCGGCTCACGGCCTCACTCCCCCGTCTTCCCCTCGGGGAACGGCCGGCGCTTGCGGCCCCGCCACGGCCCAGCGAGGCGAATGGGGACGAGACGGCGCCCAGCTACCGCGGCGCCCCGCCCCGCCCCGTCTCGCCCCGGGAGGCGGCAGGGGAAGGGGGGGTGGGGGGAGACCCGCACCGGCGGAGCGATGCCGGCGGGCGCGGAGAAGGTCTCACCTGAGCCCGGCGGATCCCCCGCAGCCCAACACGCGGTGAGAACAAGATGGCGGCCAAGGAAGGAAAGAGAGGCGCACAGAGAAAGGAAGCTTCGCGCCACGTGACGGCGCCAGCCCGCCCGCGGATTGGCGGCGCCGCGGAATCGCATTTGCATAGCGGCGGGGGCGGGGGCGCGGGGAGGCGTGCGCGCGGCGCGCGGCGCCTCCTGGGAGTTGTAGTTGGGACGGGAAGGGACCGGCGGCGGGTAACCCCGGCCCGGCAGGCGGCGGCTCCAAGCGTGTCCCCAGGCTCTGCCCCTTTTGTCGAGCCCTCCTTCATCCGCGAGTGGGTTTTACCTTCCCAACCAGCAACTCTTGAGAGTAAGGGGACAAAAGGGTTTATTTGGGAGGAGAAAATAAATCCCGAANCTCCGGGGACGGGAAGGGACCGGCGGCGGGTAACCCCGGCCCGGGAGGCGGCGGCTCCAAGCGTGTCCCCAGGCTCTGCCCCTTTTGGCGAGCCCTCCTTCATCCGCGAGTGGGTTTTACCTTCCCAACCAGCAACTCTTGAGAGTAAGGGGACAAAAGGGTTTATTTGGGAGGAGAAAATAAATCCCGAACCGAACCCTTTCTGCGGGATCCCTTCGCTTTTGTTCAGGGGAGTAACCAGGGTTCTGGGGACCCGCCGTGGCTGAGGTACTCCTGCCCCAGGGGCCTCGGCTACCTGCGCGGAGCAGAGCCGCTCTGACCGAGAGGGAAGCGGCTGAACCCTCCCTCAGAGGGCGGTGGAGAGAAACCCCTCACAGCGGTCCCTTCCCACCTCCGAGCCGAGAGGTGAGGGCGGCGCACCGCCCACATCCGCCTCACATCACTTCCTGGGCTTTAAAAAAGGGGGAAAAGAAAAACCCGAGGAAAAAAAAATATTAATTACCTAAGCTGGTCCGGTCCCGTCTCGGAGGTTTAGGGACCGTACCCGGGCTACCGCTGCTGCCCGCGCCGACACCATGAAGGCTCAGCCCGCGGCAGCCTCCATCTTCTGCCTGTGCCTGGTGCTGGCGGCCTCCGCAGCCTCCGCCACGGAAGGGCTCGGAAAGGGTCAGGCAAACGTTTTCTTCGGGCTTTCCTCTCAGCTTTTGCCGTTGCGGTGACTGGGCGCGCCGGGACGGGGCCGGTTCCCGGGGAGGGGGACGGGGGGAGGCCGGGCCGGCCTGGCGCCGCCGCCGCGGCTTAGAGGGAGAGCGCTGCCTTTTGACTTTTAAAGGTGAGGGGGGTCTTTAAGCCGTCTTTGCCGTCGCGGTTCCGTTCCGGCTAAACCCCCCGGCGTTTCCCTTTGGAGGGGTCCCGCTTTTACCTGGCGAAGGCCGGGAGGGGTGTGGGGGGGCAGCCCCTCAGTGCCCCCCCCGCCCCGTCAGCCCTGCCCAGCCTCCGCCGGCTCCTGCCCGGCGATGGACGGACGGCTCTTCCCTCCCGCCCTCGGCTTCCCTTCTCCTTCCTGGCTGCTTCTCGCCTCTCCTCTGGCTCGCCGGGGCCTCCTTGTGTAATTGCCGTGTCTAATAGCCTGGTTCAGTCAGGGGGCGCCGGGGCGCTGAGCTTCCCCCCAGGTGGTGGCTTTAGCCTGTCTTAGGGGTAAGTCTCCTCTTCAGGGCTGGCGGTAACGCAATCTGATCAATGACAGCAAAGCTTTGTGGTGTGGATCCCAGTCATTCCCCTTTCCGTTGTACAGTTGATTCCTCGGGTGACTTTCATTCAAAAGAAACACTCCGCAACGCGTTGTGTAATGCTTTTAAAAATACACTGAAGCTCTCCACAAAGTGAGTTTTCGTTTTAAAAAAGAAGAGCTTTCAAAAAGCGTTTACTAGCTAGAACAATAGGTTTTCCCTGTTTTTAACATGTGGGCCTTTGAATGAAATAGCTGACGTGTCTATATTGTGAGTAAACATGACTTCTGCTAACCCAACCGTTTTTTGCTCTGCTATGTTCAGCTGGTACGAACATAGCCTTGTGTCTGAAGCTGCTTCTTGTGTGATTGGACACGGACAAGGCATCCCCACCTTACTGCTAGCACAACTAAATATTTGATGTGTTGCATCATATATGTTCACAGTTGTTCATATCAGGAAAGAAGATAAGGCAATAAAAATACTGTGCCAATAGTTCAGACCTCCCGGATGCTGAACTAAGGAGCCACGAAGTTTTGATGACCCTGTTCTTGGCTTTCTCCAACTTTTTTTGCCATAGTTGTCTGCTGGAGGCAGTGTCCACTTTCCCCTGTGTCAACACTGGGCAGCCTGTGGCTCCTGACCCCTGTGTAGATCCCAAAATTTGCCCCCCTCAGCACCCTGGGCACTAGGGTTTGCTGACTAATCCAAACCCTCAGCGCTGGGAATGGGCAACCGAGGCTCATGTTTGGTCATCCAGCAGAGCCCTATGTTACTGGAGTGATGAGACCTGAGGAGGTCTTCCAAGGGAGTTCCCCTATGAACCATTTCCAGATCTCCTTCGTCTCAGCTCTCCATGGCTTTCAGCCATGTGAGGTAGTGCCGTGTCAGGTACAGGGTCAAAAAAACTGGCAGTCCTTGCTTTATAGTTGTTAAACGTACGCTCGCTCACTCTTATCTCAACTGACATAACAAGACTTGTTATCTGGGTATGGGATAAAGTATTTCCTGTGTTGTTCAGTCATTGTAACATTCTGAAATCTGTGTAATGGTGTTCTTTCTTACTCTACAATGATATTATCATCAGCAGTAATACTTGGCATAATAGTTTTAGAGCACTTAATGATCATATGTTGGCCTAGGACTTTTTAAGTTTTGCTTTAGTTCACATCCAGTGGGATTTAGGAAGCCAAATGCTGACATGTTTAATTTGTCACTAATCAGTTAATAAATGTTCACAGATTGAAAGAGAATGGGGAATAATGAGAAGACCCTTCAATTTTAATCTGTTTGGGGGATTTTGGTATCATTTGCATATATATATAAAATATTCATGAGTGTGGTATGTTTTTGTTAATTAATTTCAGTGGGATTCCTCATAAGACTATGTAGGTTGTAAGTATTTGTGGAAGTCTTTCCAGGACTGGGATTATAGTTGGCTTTAAAAAAAAGAATATAAAATGCACTGAAAATATTCTTAAGGGTTGGACTGTTTTCCTCTGTTAGTTGACATGTTAAATTATGCAGCATTTTTAAACCCTTCTCTCTGGCAGGTTTTGGAGATCATATTCATTGGAGAACACTAGAAGATGGGAAGAAAGAGGCAGCAGCCAGGTATGTTAGGTAGTTCTAAATGCAGAAAAGTGTCTTTAAAAATATTCACAAAGGTTCTGTATCGATCCTAAATTTAAGTGCAGAAAATAGTAATTATCAACAAACATGAAGGTGGTTTAGGAGACTGTTCAGATCCCTATAGCTTATTACAGCGAAAATACAGTTTTGTTACTTCGCTGAGGCACCACCTAGGTTTAATCACTGCAGTCTAATTAAATGATTGAAGTCCTAGCATGTCTTCGGAATGAGAAGAAAATAACTATTTATCATAGTAAAGAAAGATATGGTTCTCAAACCTACAAATGCATGTTTAAGTAGTATTCAATCCCCTGAAACTCAGCGATGCTAATAGCTGCGGTAAAATTCCGTGTGCCTGTATAGCTGAGGTCTCAGTGTGAGATGAGTTATTTTGTTACTATCTGCAGAAGAAGTCTGAAAGTTTCAAACTATAGCAAACTGCTAAGTTGTTTAAGTGAAGCTTTTCTGGGTTAAGCTTAAACTCTAAAAAGAACATGGTCTCTACGGAAAGGTAAAAATGACATTTTGACACATTTTTTTCTCAGAATTTCTTCTGTTTCTTGTTATAGTGTGAGAAGGAAAATCGCATGCTTATAAATTCTACTTGTACTTTTGAATTTATAACTTAGGTCTGACAATGCTGACATGAGTGAAAATTCATTATGCCTTCCAGTTTTACTGTTTTATTGAATTCTGCTCTCAAACTGATCCATCTGGCAAGTTGTACACTCTAGCATAGGCACCAAATTAACCCAGATGGTGAAGTTCACAAGCCTTACAAGTATTTATAACTGGGTATTTTAGCATTTACTTGATATACCTGTGCAAAAAAATAAGACAATTTCAGTATTTCCAGGAATAATTGTAGCATTACTTTGCAGCGAAGCAGATGAAGCTTTTAAAATGAGACAGGGGAGGGAGGGAGGGCGAGCTCTCGGGTTTAGGCAGGATGAGTGTTTCTGCTCAGAAACAGCCCCAGAGAAAGTGACGGCTGTAATGTATGCTCTCTCCTTTCATAGAATCATAGAATGGTTTGGGTTGGAAGGGACCTTAAGCATAATCTAGTTCCACCCCTCCTGCCCTGGGCAGGGACACCTCCCACCAGCCCAGGTTGCTCCAAGCCCCATCCAGCCTGGCCTGGAACACCTCCAGGGATGGGGCAGCCACAGCTTCTCTGGGCAACCTGTGCCAGTGCCTCACCACCCTCAGAGCAAAGAATTTCTTCCTAATATCCAATCTAAATCTACCTTCTTCCAGTTTGACCTGCTCACCAGTTTTAGCTCAGCAGCATTTGAGTGTTAGTGAATTGAAGGTTTGGGAGAAACCAAACCAAACAACCAAAAAAAAAAAACCGATAAAAAGAGAAGAAAAAGATAAGCCAACCTAAAAAGCAGATTTTTGTTCTAAGTCTGACCTTGGGTGAGGAGATGAAAAGTTATACGAAATGATCTGTTGTGCAGCAAGTGAGATGGGTCAGCGCCAGCGGTTTAGGAAGTTCCAAGACTTTAAATCGATTTCAAGTCTGTAAATCAAATCTGGATGTGTCGGAGATGCCGGAGACGCTTGGTTTTGGGTTCCCGGTGGGCGAGGGCGGGGATCCCGCCTTCATACAGTTACTGGGGGTCTGGGTCTCGTCCTCAACAGTCGGACGGTCGCGCTTTTCGGCAGACGCCCCGCGGGACGGTGTCCCTGTGCCGCTGTACCGAGGGTCCCCTCACCCGGCCGGGCGTCCCGCCGTGGCGGCTCCGGCGTAGGCCGCGGTTGCCCGGGCGACTATAGCGGGGGGGGGGGGGGGGGGGGNGCGGAAGTAGTCGCCGTCTCCATCCGGGTCAGCATGGCGGCGGGGCGGGCGCGGCGGGGAGGATGCCGCTGGTGGTGCTGTGCGGGCGACCGGGCAGCGGGAAGAGCCGGCGGGCCGCGGAGCTGCGGGAGGCGCTGGGCGGGCCGGAGCGGCAGGTCCACGTCGTGGCCGAGGCGGAGGGCGGTCGGGCGGCGCTTCGGGCCGAGGTGGAGCGGCGGTTGAGCCGGCGGGACGTGGTGATCGTGGACGCGGGTAACGAGGTGCGGAGCATCCGCTACGAGCTGTACTGCGCGGCGCGGCAGGCCGGCACGGCCCGCTGCCTCCTGCACTGCGCCGGCGGCCCGGGCCGCCCCGACGAGCCGTCCTTCGAGGCCCCCGACCCGCGCAACCGCTGGGACCGGCCGCTTTTCACGGTGCACGGGGAGGAGCCGCTGCCGCTGGCCGCCATCCGCGCCGCCCTCTTCGAGAGCGCCCCGCCGCCGCCGCACCGCGCCACCCGCACCCAGCCCCTGCAGTCCAGCAGCTTCCTCCACCACCTCGACCGCGTCACCCAGGAGGTGGTGGCCGCCGTCATGGCCGCCCAGAGGAACGGGGCGCAGCCCGGGGAGGTGGTCCGCGTCCCCGGTGTCGCTGAAGGGCTAGTGCTGAACCGGCCCGTGAGCATGGCCGAGCTGGGCCGTCTGAGGAGGCAGTTTATCAGCTACACCAAGATGCAGCCCAGTGATGAAAACTTGCCCCAGTTGGCCAGCATGTTCCTGCAGTACCTGAGCCGCAGCATCCAGTGAACCCTGTCACCTGTGCCACGTACAGCAGTGGCCGTGGTCCGCTCCCAAAGTACTTACAACAGTAAGAACATGCCTTCTAGCTACAGACCCCATGGGGCTTCGGTCCCACCTATTGCATATCAGATCATAGAATGTCTCAAGTTGGAAGGGACCCATAAGGATCATCAAGTTCAACTCACGTGGCAACAGCAGCTCTGGGAAGATGGATGCCATGTCCCTGCAGTGCCTGAGCAAGCTATATTGCTAAGAGGATCTGTAGGGATGCTGTTCCCCCACCCCAGCATTCTCCCCGCTTGCATCTTTCAAAAAGGAGAGCTACTGTTGCATCCCTGAGCAAGTGAAGTCTCCTATGGAGACCTAGACCCCAATAATCAAATAGCGTCTCAACATGAAAGCCCAAAAGGTGGTGACCGTAGGGAAGACTCTTCCCCTCCGCATTGCCATGTGTATGTCTTGAATAAGAAGATTGTTTTTCCAAGGCTGTCTCCAGCTAATGTCAAACTGCAGAGGGGACTGCAGGTCCAGAACTGGAACAGGCTGTATTTTAAGGATGTGACTGTTTCAAAAAATACTACTGAACCCAAGAGATAGATTTGCAAACTCTGCGCAACAGAAGGGTGCTGGCTTAGCAAACTCAAACCCCTCTGTTTCAGGTTTAACAATAAAATGTGTGCCTTAAATGGAGTAAAGTCTTAATTTACCTGCAGGACTATTTTATTGAAATAACTTGCTATGTCTTTTCTCTGCAAGGTCATCATTAAATGCCTTTAAAAACACTTAATTGTTTAAGAATGAGCACTTTCATAGGAAAAGTGAGCTAAAATGACAGTGTCTGTTCTGGGTGAAACTCTCCCGTAAGTCTGTACCAGCTGTGATGGGTAACTTAGCTTCAACTAGTTTCAGTCTTTGCTATAAAACATATATAGCTTAGATAAACTTTTCACTTTCTAGGGGATGCTTCAGCCCTCATTTTAATAAATTGTGGCTTTTGGTTTTAATTATATGTGTACATGTATGCTACCTGGGAGGAAATGGTAAAGTGGGGCAGGAGGGGTTACTTCAATTACGGTGGCTGTTTATCTGACATACCCACTGCTAGGTAGACCTATGTATTGCAGAACTGAGAAATTACTGCAAAAATGTTTTGATGTAAATAAGTTTATTTTCCCAGTTGAAGTAAAGAGAATAAAGCTGAGAAAATACATTCAATATCTCTAAAATTTCTATGAGTTCTCACTGGCTAAGAGTTGGCATTTCAGGACTGTGAGCACTTGTATTTAAAATCTGGTTTGAAAATCTCTCTTTAGAAGAAAAAAGTGTGTTGCAGTATGGATTACCAGATGACTGAGGTCTTCTGACATGAAGCACTGATCCTTGATCATAAGAGCAATGTGTATTTTCCAGATGTAAATCAGCCTCTCCTCAAGAGACGCCCTCCCATCATCAGGGAGAGGACACTGATGCAATACAAGCTTTACTAGGGAAATGTGTATTCTTGCTCTGTACTGCAAACAGAGTCCTACGTAAAGATGATAACGTATTGGTTACTTATAAATGGCAGACTTCTGTTTGAACTACTCTAAATGCTAATTGCTTCCTCTCCACTCTTTCCTGGTTCTGAAGGCCATAACTGAATGCTGCTAAGTAGAGATTTCCTTTCATACCTGTCTACAGCTAAAGAAAAACTTGTACTTCAGTTCTGCTAGTGATTGATTTAGTTGCTGTCATGTGCAAAGGTCTTTGTAATTTCTCTGTTTGTGAGAAATTCACTTCATTTTTAACGCCTCAAATGCTACCAGAGTTTACAATAACGGAAAGCTTAAACTTTTCTTTGCTTGGCATATCCTGAAAGAAGTATCCATTTAGTATGTTCTCGGTGTGTCTTTTGTGATTCCTTCTTTTCCTTCACCTAGTTTTAGGCAGTTCTTACTGTTCAGGAAGCTATATCATTATTACCAACTTCCTGTGGATGCTCTTCCAAAGCGAAAGGGGTGTATTGGTAAGAGAAAAGGGATGAGATACCCAGTTCTTGTTCTTAGTCTTTCTTAGTTTATTGCCGTACTCAGCTTTCACCAGTTCAACTGTTGGACGGTGGAAACAATGATAGTCTTAGTAAGGACTTCTGCATGCAGAAAGTGTGGAGGTAAGTGTTGTACTACCTGGATGTGCTCAATAGAAACAAAAATCACCTGTAGTTGTATCAGTTTCCTTCTTAGAAAGGTAAAATTAATGCAAAATAGCAAGGAGCAGTGAAGTGGTGGATTAATTGAATCATCCTCACTAACAACAGGAATTTGTAGTGTGTTTAAGGCCTCTATCTGATCACATAATGCAGCCTGAATATATTATAAGAGAGCTTAGAGAATTGAACTTGGTAAGCTTGACGTAGTCAGAAGGTGAAATGCTAACGGGATTTTTGAAGAACAGGGTTAAATAAAACAAACATTGGGCAATGGAAAGTTAACCTCTAGGTAGTATAGGTCAAGTGAAGGTCAAGTGAATTATTTGGGGAGAGAAAAGAATAAAGAATAATTTTGGTCCTTTTGCATTGCACTTAATTTAGGCTGCAGTTCCACGCAGCCCCCCCGCCCCCTCTTCTCAGTCCTGGCACTTGTCAGCTTTGTCACAGATTTGTTTCAGCATACCAACATGTAGGAAACTAGCCTGGCAGCCGGCGGGTTTGCTAGGTTACTGTGTTTGATTATTGCTCAGTGGAGCGTCTTAGTCATAGGAAGTGACTGAAACATACAGACTGTAGTGGGGAGAGGGGCAGATGTATGACTGTCGTCCACTGGATTGCCTCACGCAGCTACAAAAATCCATCCTGAGATCTCAAGCAAATGGTGTCACTAACCATTTCCAGTAAAAAAAGCATGACCAGTTGTGTATCTGAGCAAATGTAAACTAATAAAAGCAAACCTTCCAAAGAGAAAGTCTCCTCCTCTACAAGAGCAGTTATTGGCTGACAGTTATAATGAATTATTACTATACATGTTTTAAGTTTGGGAAAACTTTTTGTAAGATAACCTTAAAACACAGCAGAATCTCTTTACATGTCTTCTTTTCCATTACATTTAGCCTTTGTAGAAGTCTTGACTGTTTAAAATGTACATATAACAGAATTTAGTTTATGGGGTTTTGTTGGTTTTTTTTTAGTGGTTTGCCTCTTATGGTTATCATCCACAAGTCTTGGTGTGGAGCTTGCAAAGGTAAGTGTACTTAATACTAGAGCTCGCTGAAATTTCTAATGAACTTTTTTATACAAATCACTTAGCCATGAGAAACATGAACTTCACATTCAAAGTGTAGCTAACGGTATTTGTATTTCATTTAGAGCGGTGTAATATTGCACCACTTTACCTGTTAGCACTGCCAAAAGTCAGCCATGCCTAAATGCCAGCAAACTAACAGCTGTCATGCTGCACTTCCGTAGTGCCTGCAATTTCTCTTGCGTTGGCTATAAAAGATGGAACGGAATGAATGATCTTAAAGAATTATGTGTAAATTGCCTTACTTTCAGCTGATTGTTTGTTTGAAGGTGAGGCTTTTTCAGTCTCGCAAACAAACAAGCTGGGCACAATGGCTAAGTTTAAAGGATGAGCTAGTTGAGCGAAAACTGGTGGTTTACCCCAAGCTTTTTGCTTCTGTTCCATTGATTCAAATATGACCGTGTGTTGGCCAGGCTTCATCATATGGCTGCTCATCAAGGATTGCTTCAGCTACCTGCTGTTCTGAGCCTGAACAGTTTGATACATACATTCCATTTACTCACTGCTTATTGAAAAATACCAGCTCTCCAGAGGGAGGGATGAAGTTGAGATTTTGATGCTGACCTGAAAACCTGAAATCTTTTCCACTGTTTTTAGGCATCTCTTTTTCTTCCCTTCCCCCCATTAGCTTTAAAGCCAAAGTTTGCTGAATCCAAGGAGATCTCTGAACTCGCCCATAATTTTGTTATGGTCAACCTTGAGGTAGGCTGCCCTCTGATTTGTATCCATGTTACTGCCTCGTAATTAAGCATTTGGAATCCTACTTAACTGGTTGCATCCTGTTCTGTGTACATCCTAAATAGTGCACTCCTGAATAGGTATTCAGGATTGATTGATAATAGCTGATTGTTTTAAAAATAATTTTCTTCAGTCTGGTTATTTGGTTATTGTAATTGTGTTTATAAACCTGCCTGTCTGCCATTGTCTCTTTAACAATTTGTACCTTGTGTCATTCCATTGCCACGATAAAGGAATTTGTATTCATTCTCTCATGACATATCAAACATTCCTACACCAAAGTGGAGCATTTAATGCAAATTGACAGGACAGAAAAAAAATATTATTCTTTTCACAAGTTATACTTGTTTAGGTAAATATAACTTACTTTCCTTTGAGAGCGGAAGATACTGCAGTTACCTAGAGTCTATTCAAAATGTAAATTGCTCAGGATAAATGGAGACTGAAGGCAATAGCTTGTTTCTTTAAAATGACTGCTGTGTTTTGTTAGATACCTTGCTAATATGTTCCCTCTCTTCTGTCTTGCTTTGGTAGGATGATGAAGAGCCAAAGGATGAAGCCTTTAGTCCTGATGGAGGTTACATTCCCAGAATCCTTTTCATGGGTAGGGCATCCACAGCTGTTGTGTCCACTCACAGGACTGTGTTCTTAGTGTTACCACCTAAATTTCCTGTTTGATTTTTCTTGTTTCATAGACCCCAGTGGAAAAGTCCACCCAGAAATCATAAATGAGAAAGGAAACCCCAGCTACAAGTATTTCTATACCAATGCTGATCAAGGTATGTGCAAAGTAGTTTGAAGTGTGTTTTTAGTGAGATGAAACTCTGGGTGTGTTCTGACTGAAGGACACATCTTCACTTTTGAGTGCAGAACGATGATGATGCTTTACAGCATAACTGGGAGCTGTTAGATACAACGTAAGTGAGTGGTTCCCTTATGCCTTGAGGAACCATGTTCAGAATCATGATTCACCTTAACACCTACTATAATGTCTATAGGACCTAAACTGTGTCTCCAATTGTGGCATGAAAAATCATGCAATTCGCATGATCCAACTACAAACAGTTCGGAAAAGGGCACAGGACTGGTTGTGGTTTTTTTCCACAGGTTAATTTGTAGATCTACATTCTGTAACCGTGTTATTTTTAAAACACATTCATTACCAGGACACCTTGTTTTTTTCATCTTGAGATTAATAGTTGCTGTCTCTCTGTTTAATCTTTCAGTTGTCCAGGGGATGAAGGAGGCCCAGGAGAAGCTAACAGGTGACGCTTTCAAACAAAAACACCTGGGAGATGAACTATAATGAATACACTGAATGATGCTTTTCCATCATTTCAAAACTCTAAAAGGAAATGATTAAACAGACTAAGAATGTAGGTGCACTGGAGGGACATAATTCTCCTGTCAACAATGTTAGGTTAAACCCTGTTTGGAGTTCACACACATGCATCAATTACAGTGTTATCTCCTCCTCTGCCTGGCAGTTTGTACTGTATTGGTTATTTGCAACTAGGTAATGTGCAAGGACATCAATTTGTGTGTTTGAGCAACCACTAATATTTGGTGTTAAAAGGGAGGTGTGTAGGGCAAAATGTTCATTTGAGGACAAACAGTGTGATTGGGATAACTAGAAGTAGACAATGTTTTGACGCTTAATCAGGGTTGGATCCCTCTTTTCTCACTGGTATTGTGTGATCCCATTGTTTTTACTGGGGATTCCTATGAATGGGGCGTGTTCCTGGGCCAGGTGTTTTCTAGACATCCCAAACCATGAATTCTGCCACTAAGCCAAGTAGAATAAATTTCATGAATGTCCAAGTAGCATGTAAAATTATTAGCTCTGCAAACATATTTTTGTGTAAAACTATGTGTGATTCATCTTTATATGCCTTTGGGCAGAAATTTAACTTTTTCCTTGTGCACTCACCTTTTGATTGTTCTATCAAGTGAGGGTGGGTTGTGTTGAAGCTTTACGGGGGTTCCCCTTTCATTCTTTGAATGTTTTCTGGCGAATGCCTTGCCATCACATTGTACTGTATTTTTGTACCAGGGTGAAAAATTAAACCTTTTTAAACATAAGCATGCAGACAGTGTTTTGTGGTAAAGGGCGTAGCTTTCCATTGTTAAGGATGGGGAAATATATTTTTGTTTATGTTCCAGTGGTTATTAATGTTGAATGTCACAGCTGAAGAGGATTTCTCCTTTTTATAATTAAAAGACAACAGTTGTTTTTCCATGTAATTACAATTCAGTCATTCTTATACTACCTATACTGTTGAGGGCAGGGTAATACCTAGTGTTTATGTACTTGAACTGAAAAGAAAAATAGAGAGGGGAAAAAAATCACCTCTCTTGACGTGCTGGTAATGCTTTTCCTAATGCGGCCCAGGATGCTGTTGGCCTTCTTTGCCACAAGGGCGCATTGGTGGCTCATGGTCAACTTGTTCCCCACCTGGACTCCCACGTCCGCTGCGAGCTGCTGTCACCCCCAGCCTGTACTGGTGCACAGGTGATTCCTCCCCAGGTGAAGGACTTTGCATTTCCCTTTGTTGAATTTCCTGACAAGCCTCTCTGCCCATTTCTCCCGCCTGTTGAAGTCCTTCTGATGAATGGCAGCACAACTGTCTGGTTGTCAACTACTCTCCTCAGTTTTGTATCATCTGTCAGTTTGCTGAGGGTGGACCCTGTTCATCCAGGTTATTAATGAAGATGTTAAAGTATCAATCACAGTGGTACTCCGTTAGTGACGAGCCCTGTTCAGCCCAGCAGTTCTGTTCAGTTTTGCGTCCACCTCACTTCCCATTTATTTCATCAGTTTGTCTATGAGGATGCTATGGGAGACAGTGTTGAAAGCCTTAGTAAAGCCAAAACAACGGCTACTGCTCTCCCCTCATCCATCGAACTAGTCATCTAAAGGAAAAAACCCTGTCCACAAGGCACTTGCCATAACATCCCGTAACCAACACAGAGAGATAATTTTCTACAGATAATTTCTGAAGAGCTATCTAAGGACATTAGTTGGGGAAAATTGTTGCATACAATAAACCCATCTTGTCTACTGAGTCCATTTTGCTGTTCAGTAGTGTAATGAATTTTACTTTCCCAACTAGTCTGCCTTTAAGGGATTTTAGACACCAAAACTCAATTGGGCACTAACAGACAAGGACTCAGTGGAAATAATGGGATTATTGCACATTACAATTACCCTCCTCAGCTACTAAAAGTTATTCTACAGGTTTTATCCTCTGCTTCACTTGCAAATTGTCTAAGAAATTAACTATTAAATTGAACTCAGCAATTATTCTCAAGTTGTATCAGCCTTCAAAGCAAATAATTATATGTAAGTCCTGAAAAAGGATTTGTGTTTTGCAAAATTGTCTTTTTTCCCCCAGCTGTATTGGTTGACCTAATAAAAAATAGGTCCTGTCTGATGCTACTTATTTCATTTACAGCCTTAGATTGACATGACTGTGAAAAACCATTGATACTTTTTTTTTACTTGCCACCAGGGGGAGGACTCTGCTTGTCCATTTGGGATATGATTCAACAAATAATAATTAAAAAAACAACCTTTGATGAAAAATAGCAGGGTGTACCTCTGCGGTTTTCCAGGCACACTTTCGCAGCAGCTCTGCCCTTGCCTTATATCTGCAGGGAAATTAGAGCCTGTGAGATGTATGTCATTTGTCCCGAAGCCTTGTTTTGCCAAATGCTCTGATGTCAGAAGTAACATGGCCTCAAAGTAATTTTTAAAAAGTTCTCCATCTAGAGAGATCTCCCTTCAGTGACAGATGTGGGAAGTGTGCTTCATCCTTTACATTTAAGACCATCCTGATTCAAAATTACTCTCCTTCACCTCTTCTCTGATGTATCTCCCTTCCTTCAGCATTTTCCGCCTTCCAGACTTGCTACTTCCAAAGGAAAAATACCCCATAATCCTTTTTCCTTTGTTATGTGGCTGCCTCCTTTCTCTCTAATCCTTTCTACCCTCTCTACGTTCAGACTTGGTGAGCTGCTACAACTTCCCCAGCCTCCCTTCTACTTGCTTTTTTCTAGACTGTGCTTTTCTCCTCTGTAGCACGATGGAGCTGGGCACTTGCTCACCTGCTTGGCCTTTACCTGGGGTCTCGGTAGAATATGATGTACGTGCTGCCACAGCTCGATTGCTAGGGGCAGCTAGTTAACAAGCGTAAAAGCTGTTTCACATCTCTGGATTGCAGAGCAAACTTACTTTTTGATTACTTAAATATTTTTCTCTTTCTACTTGTTAGTTTTAGACATGGGCATTTTAGTTGCAGATCCTTTACACCCTTCTGCTTTTTAATCCAGATCAGGTGATACCGCTGGTTGGCATTTTCTCCGGTGCGGAGGGACACATCTTGAACCTTCCATCCAACAGCTGCTTTATGTATGTTGTGTAACTTTATGCACGCAAGCAACTCCGCAGGGTTTAGATGAGCTGCTTACAGGTCAGTGTTTGTTGTAGTTGCGTTTAAAGTTAATTATACACCGTAGCAGCTCAACAGTGCGCAGCAACCAAAGCCTCAGATTAGTTTGCCCCCATCAGCTTTGTTTCGTGTGCACGCCCATCTGTATATGACTTGCAATAAACTTGCATACTTACGTAACTTCTTCAGATACATCCCAGAAATCCCCTTGGATTCGCAACTTCTGCTCCTTTTACGGTGATAACAAAACCCAAAGACACTTCAAAATGCTTAGTATAGACCCAGGGAACTGCCAGGCCAAATCAATCTCATGTAAACAAACATGCTGTCAGCTCCCTTTCTCCCAGAAACAACCCACAGAGGGGAAAAAACCCCAAGTTAATTAAAGAGTGAATGGATTGCAGCTAGCCATCTGGCTGCCTGGGAGCAGAGGTTGCTTTGTGCACCTGGGGCTGAACGGGCTTTAAGGAAGCGTCAGCTAGAGACTCAGGAAACCTTTCCTTTGCGATGCTTCGCAGCAGGGAGGAGAAGTGCAGCAACCATGAGTGCCAGCACGGCCAGAGCGTCCCGTCCATCATCCTGGCATGCTGAGTTTAGGAGTCATCTACTTCAAATGCACTTCTGTCCCCGTGGCTGTTTGTCTGCTATCATATCTAGCCTGTATGAAACAGTTAATGAGCTTCATTCATTGTTCTCACTTACAGCTTGTGTAACGAGTAGCTCTGAAGTGCGATATTATTAAACCCGTATGAATGCAAGGTCATATATTCTTCGAGGTGATGAAACTTTTCTTAACTTTTGCCAAGAGGAGAGGCATTTGCATCTGCATTATGCTGTGATATTTATTTGCAGCTGAGCCAGTATTATGCCTGGTTGGGTTTGCCCAACCAGGAAAACCACTCCAGGGCTATTCCTTGACAACTGTGGCTGTACATGGATCAAAACTTGAGACCTGGGGATGGAGATTGAGAGCAATAAAGGTGGAATTACACCAAGCAGAACTCTATCCAGAGAGTGGAATAAAACGGGGAACTTCACTGCAAGTTCACGCTCATCTCAAAGAAAGCAAAGCCCAAGGATGAAGTTTATTTAAAAGGTTGCATCCCACTTCCAGACAGCTGTGTAAGTCATCCTTGGGGCTAACTGGACAGGGGAGCTTGCTGCCTGGTGGGAACCAGGAAACAATCATGAAGGTCTGTCAAAATCATAGAATCATAGAATGGTTTAGTTTGGAAAGGACCTTAAAGATCATCTAGTTCCAACCCCCCCACCATGGGCAGGGACACCTTCCACTAGACCAGGTTGCTCAAAGCCCCATCCAGTCTGGCCTTGAACACCTCCAGGGACGGGGCATCCACTTCCCTGAGGAACCTGTTCCAGTGCCTCACCACCCTCATTGTGAAAAATTTCTTCCTAATACCTAATTTAAATCTACCTCTTCCAGTTTGAAACCATTACCTCTTGTCCGGTAAATGCCCTTGTAAAAAGCCTCTCTCCAGCTTTCTTGTAGGCACCCTTCAGATACTGGAAGGCTGCTATAAGGTCTCCCCAGAATCTTCTCTTCTCCAGGCTTAACAGCCCCAACTCTCTCAGCCTGTCTTCATAGGAGAGATGCTTCAGCCCTCTGATCATCTTTGTGGCCTCCTCTGGACCCACTCCAACAAGTCCACGTCCTTCTTACTTTGAGGGCTCCAGAGCTGGGACGCAATATTCCAGGTAGGGTCTCAGGAGAGCAGAGCAGAGGGGCAGAATCACCTCCCTGGTGGTGAAAGTAATGGCAAAAGTCACTTTGTCTCAAAACTATTTGGCATATTAACTCATTCCCCCTTTCTTCCTCCAAGAAACAGGTGCTGATTTGTTAAGCAGTTTAGTCAAATAAACTCAGTTTGCTTTTCCTTTCAAAGTTTGTCTAGCGTAAGGAGTGGCTGCATACGGTTCCCAGGCCTGCCATTGTCCAGGGAGCACCACTCCTAGGAGAGGTGGTGATTCAGTTTTGCAGCGCCAGCCCGGTGCCACCACGTCAGCATGCCCCAAGGAGGAGGAATCTCCACTGACAGCTGCCGGCCAGCTCCTGTGGCCTGTCATGGGCCAGGGGGACGGGGTCCAAGACATGTGCGATCCTCTCCAGGATGTGACAAGTGTCACGGCACAATTTTGCAATGGCTAAATACGGGGCGGGTTCCTTCGATTAGGGACCAAAAAAGAAAAGACCCCAAACTTCTCCGTTCATAACTGCGCTGGAAGCAGAGACTGGCTGACCTGTGCTTACAGCGTTCCAGGTTCTGACTCAGAACAGCAGGAGTGGCTGTTACACACTACCCCGTGCTGGCACTCGTCCCAGGACGGGGCAGAGCAGCCCATCAAGCGAGGTGCAGGCAGCAGGCAGGGTATGGCCCGGGCATGGGATCACCGAGTGGGTGGGTGCTGTAAAAACAGTCAAGCGTTTCTGAGCTATTCCCACGTTCTGTTTTCCTCTGACCTACACAGATGTCTCCTCTTCCATTTCCCATGTCCCTGCCATGATGTGGGGGGTGAAGGGGAAACAATTTCCTAGAGTTTCTCCCCTCTCAAAAGGACGTGATCCCATTGCTGCCACTCCAAGCCAGTGCAAGAGAGTGGAGGTCCCACAGGAGCTGCGTGAGGAGTCAAGGCAGGGCTGCAGGGGCAGGACAGGCTGGACTGAATCTGGCTAAGGCTGTAAGTAACTGGTTGCCGGTTAGAGATCATTTGTTGGTATATACTCATTTCTGGACCATTTTGCACATGCACACCATGATGTAGATAGACATGCTGCAGAAACATTAATTGATAAGAACTGTAGATGTTCTCCCCACTTTCTGAGTGTGTTTCAGGACACAACATAACATGCTGTGCATAAAAAAAGCTCCACTGGCAGCACAGTCAAATTTGAATGTCACTTTATTGTGCAATTTTCAAACTCAATTGGTAAGGATTTTGGTGCATTAGCCCTGTTAAAGAGAATGAAATTCGCACACATCTTGGGGACACAGCATGGGGCATATATGCTGTTTATTCCACACTGAAACGAAGAAGTGCCTGGGTGAGTGCTACCTATCCAAATAAGGAAGATTTTGTTTTCTTCTTGCAGTTGGCCTGTTTTCACCTAGCTTCCCTGGACAACAGCTGGTTATGAGCTGAAACCGCTGCCCTGTGTGCAAACTGTGCTTCTTTGGGATACAATCTTGTCTATGTGTGACCAGTGCTTATCATGAGCTTAGACAATGGGTCCTTTAGTCTCAGGGCCATTAGTATTATTACCACTTAGAGCATCGCATATAGCAGGCTATCATCCTTGATTTATGTGCTTTGGTGCTGTTCTTGCTGTAGTAATAAATGAAGCAATAAATAAAATACTTTTTTTTTAGAAAAAAGGGAACTGAAAAGATTAAAATTGTTTTCTTAGGTCAGTTGCACTGTGTGAGGATGCAGTAACTTGAATTAGAAATGTTGGGAGAATAGTAGAGTATGTATATTGTGCTTGATAAATGTGCTTGCATGACCGCTGTGAGAGAGTCAGACAGATGCACATGTCAGAAAACAAGATAAAGCATAACATCTGCTCTTCCCTTCCACCTCCCTGGGCTTGTGGGAGTTCTCTCCTGTTCCCTCATTTGCCCATCTATAAATCTAAAATAATGCAGACTTCCCCCCTCACTGGCAGTTGTGTAAGCATCTCATGACTGTACAACGTTAAATCCTGGAAGGGAAGTGCACTAGGAGAGCTAACAATATTCACTCCATACATTATAGAAAAGTGCTTAAACAAAATGATAGACAGAAAGAATCACTACGAATTCCCCTGTCTCCCAATTACCTGGGTGCACCCCTTCTTCTCTTGGTTAGCCCTAAGAAAGGGCTTTTATAAGGCTCCAGTACAGCTGGATATAAACACGGGCATCTCAGGGATGGCATGAAATCTGCAAATGCCTTTGGAAGGTAAGCAGAACAGTGGCTCTGGGCTTGTCATGGGATGTTAAATCAGGCAATCACTAAACAGATGCCCAAGTGAGCCTCAGTTATAAGGTGCCCTTTGCATCAAAGGTGTAGGTATCCGCCCACGACCACTTGCCTTCCATGTTGGTGCTTTATAGGGCTGTTGGCTTGCGGTCAGCAGGCAGAGGGAAAAGCATTATCACCGTCACCTCAGACACCGTGTTGGGTGGAGTGGAAGTCAGGTTTTGGAAAAGGCAGAGATCACGTTTCCAGAGCAAGGAGAGGATTGCAAGGAGCTAAAAAGACTTTTGTAGGTGTCAAGCCCATTAGGCTGTCTTTCAAATAACTATTGTAATGAGTCTGGGATTTTGTTACACTATGGATTATTTCAAGTTGCCTACACAAATCTGATACCTTGATTAAGGCTTAAATCAGGGCCTGGCTTATATAACAATAATTCTAGTTGGGGTCTTGGTGGCAAATGGACATTGTCATTCTAGATGAGGGTAGAAAATCACTCCGATACTGGGTAGACTTTTCCCGTGGACCACCTAGCAGATAGCTCTGACTTGAATAAAATGGAGAAGTTGTATGGCATCTCTGATCTGTGGTGAGGTGTTCCTTAAAGCTTCTCTGCAACTTTCCTGTGGGTGCCCCTAAAATGCAGACCTTGGCTATACACTAGGTATATAGCACTGCCACGGTCTTTGGATTTCTACATTCTCACAGTACTGTTAACTAGTCAACTCCCCTGAGGAAAATGTAGCAATAAAACCAATTTACAGACTTTCAAGTGGCTGATCTGTTACGAAGCTAAAGCTTGTCCAAGGGCTGGGTGACTTACAAGCCAGTCCAAAGATGGTTACTGAAGATCACCAGACGTGCAAAAAGCTTTTACAAGTAAACAAAGCGATCTCTGTCCTGTCAGGGCAGTGTCCAAGCTGAGTCAGTGCTGTGCATCAAACACAATGGCACACCACGATGAGATGGGGCGGGAAGGGAATGGTGCTCTGAGGGACATGGTGGAGGTGCAGAGGCACCTGCACCCCCCAATTTTAGAGCCCCAAGTTCAGAGGTGGTCCCTGGAGGCTGCTTAGCTAGTCAGCAAGGGAAGTTAGGAACCCTGCAACTCCAGTTTGTTTAGTTGGCTCCTGTGCTGGCCCCCCCTTGCAAGGAGCCACTCTCTCCCAGGGCTGATCAAGAACCTCATCTTGGGGCTTAGGATCTTTTTGCTTAAATTCCAGCAGTGGGAAAACACACTGCCATCTCTGCTGGCTGTTTGGGAAGCACCTCAATAGTTATGTCAGAGAGATATTTTAAACACCCATGGTTTTGTTCACTTTCTCTAGGGGATCACCTCTGAAGGTGGTTTTGGTTTCCCACTGAGGGACAGGCCACAATTAGGTCTCTGATCTTGTACTTGGGATCTATTTTAGGATTTTAAAGCCAAGAGGGTCTGCTGCAACCTCTCCATCAGACCTTCTTCAGATCAGCAACTTAGAGAGATCGCAGCCGCTGCCTCGTTTTTTGTCTTCTCACCAGCAGAGATGTAGTTCCTGATGCCACAGCCGCCATCACTAGACTTCAGAGTTAACAGTTCCACCGAAGTGAATTCCAGACCGCCTAGAGAGTGCGACAAGAATGGCAAGGTAGGGTGTCAAACCCGGGGCGGCGTTCCCCGCCGCCGGGGCTCCAGGGATGCCTGAGGGGACCCACACCCCCGGGCGGGGCCCCCGGAGGGCCTGGCCCCCACTGCCGGCTGGGGCCCGACACGGCCGGACACCCCCTCAGCCCCCGCCGGGGCTCCCGCGCTCCAGCCCCGCCGATCCCAACCGGCTACCGCCCCCCGCCCTCCCCCGGCCCCGCCGCGGCTCCGCCCCCGGGGCCGCCCCAGGTGCCGGCGGGGGGGGGGCGGCTCCCGCCACGCGAGCAGCGGCCGCGGGACCGGCACACGGCTCGGCTCGGCGCTGCCGCTCCTCCGCCTCAGGTAAGAGCCGTGGCCCCGCGGAGCGGGAGGAGGAGGAACAGGAACAACGCGGGGTTCCTGTGGCGGCGGTGCGCGCCGTCGGGGCGCAGCCTTCCCCGTGGAAAGTAACGGTGAGGGGGGACGGGCGGCCGGCGGGGCGTCGCCCCCGCCTCAGGCTCGCGCTGCGGGGCGGGAACGGCGCCGCGCCTCTCCTCGCCTCACTTCACCTCAGCGTTCCCCCCCCCCAAAAAAAAACTCTTCCCGCCTTCCTCGGTGCCCAGCGTCGGGGTTGTCCCCGGGCTCCGCGGGACGGCGGGCGGAGCAGGGCGGGAGGCCAGGGCCGGTGGCAGGAGGTGTCCCGGCCCCCGAGGAGCCCCCGCGGGGCGGGCGTGGGCCGCGGTGGGCGCTGTGCGCCCCTGAGGTGCGGTGTGAGAGGCAGAGCCTCGGGAGCGACGGGGAGGAGGGCGTAACAGCAGTTACGGCTCTAAAATAAATATTTATCGGCAATAAGAGGTGATATAATACTGCTTTATCTTTAAAATATCCTGTGCGGGGGGGGTGTGTGGGGCTGGATACCGGGGCCTTCCCGGGTGTTCTCCAGCTGGTGTGTAACCTGTGTCAGTTCCCGTCACCCCGGGCGGTTGTTCTCTGCCGGGGAGATGGAGCACTTGGAGACTGTACGGCAGTCAGACAAAGTGCCGAGAAATGGGGGATTTCGTTTTTCTCGTCGCGGCTCTTTGAGAGACCCGCGGGTGGTGCCGGGGTGCACGGCCGCGCCCGGCGCTGGCTGCAGAGCACCCACCCGCGGATCTGCTGTTGCGCCGTACAGGTGGAAGAACGGACTCGCCAGCGGCGCGTACATCCACGCCGCCCTATAGCAGTAGGCAGCGAGCCTGCTTCAGGAAGCTGAACAGATCGATCATTCTGGTTTAATTCATAACAAGTATAAACTTTCCAGTTTCTCCAGTTTATGCTGTACAAAATATATGTGGTTTTTTTGCCATGTGTTCTGAGACTAGGCATGCCCCCCCCCCCGGTGTTTTCTCTGTGCGTGCCAGCAGCAAGGCAGTGTTGTCTGATGTGCACGGGAACGTCGTGCTCTGGGATCGCAGGCAGTATCGCTAACACCGGCGCAAGTGTTTCCACCTTTTTGCTTCCGAAGGTTCTGTCTCCACGATGTCCCTTCCTTCTTACGGCACGAGCAGTGGTGTGTTTGTGCAGTGTATCAGGTTGATCTGACCTAAATTAAGACTAACCTGACCAAAAAAAAAAAACCCCACCATAAAGGGGTGTGTGTGGGTGTTTAATTTTAACCTGGATTTTTCCCTTGGCCTGAGACAATATAAAACTGTGGCCTCAGAAGTTTAATTCATGTTTCTGTGCTCTTCCTTGGTGGCAAACCTGGTTTCAACCTCTCCTGCTTTGTCCCTCATCGCTCACTCCTGACCCAGTGCTGCACTCTCGGTTGTGCTAGTAACAGTTTGCGGGGCTGCATAGTAGCCTGTATTATCTCTGGGTTCAAATAAACCTCCTCTTTTGACTGTTTTTCCTCCCAAGGTAAAAATGTCAGTGGAACTATAGTCTTGATCTATGTATTCGAATCTGTACCCAGATCATGGGAGCACTGGTATTGGATTATAGTGGGTACAAGATGGGATCCATATGCTGCTGTATGTAAGTGTATAACTAAAAAGCTTTTATTTCCTGTTATTTATGCTCGCTATCCTGGAAGCGGTTGTATATGCATTTACTGAAACCTTGGTGTTATCACTGCCTTCAGGGCTGTTTTATCAGGACAATTTGTAGTGTAAGTCAGAAGAAAGGCAAATAAACTAATCTTTAAACCCAACTTCCTTTGCATTTTTGACAAAACTGTGCTGCCCTCTTTGCAGATCCGCTACATTTTCAGGTAACAAATTGAGACGACTTGCTAGCTTTAGATTTTAATAGCAATAGTTCTTGCTGCACCTAGGTATAGCAAAGCAATGCATGTAGTGTTCATCAGCATGCCAGTCATTGTCTTGTAATAGTCATGTTAGTTGACTTGCGTATGTTTCAGATAGTTTTTCCTACTTTCATTTTCATGTGATCTGATGCAGCCCCAGATCAAAATGGGCAGGTCACAGCATCACATTCCAGGGTCTTGCATTGCATTGCTGGCTGGTGGTGGCACCAAGGAAGGGCACTCGCAACCATCCTCTTAACCTTCCCCTGTAAGTCCATGTCTATTCTCTGTTACTGGTTCAACCTGAGGAAGTAGTTCTTTGTGAGGCTCTTCTCAATGGCTGATGTTGAGAAATGTCCTGAACTGGTAATTTCAGCTATACTGCATGCTGTACAAATGTATCTTGTGCTTAAAGTTCTGCACTGTTTAGTGCGGTCTTGTAAGTGTGTGCTTAGCTTACTGCAGTGTGGTAGTATTTGATCTTTGACGTAAGCAGTAAGACTTATGTTTGGAAGTATTAGCTAATTAAAACATGTGAATTGCGAGGGCGCTTGTTCTAATCCCGGTTAGCAGGTGGCCAACTCCACAGCATGGAGAACATAATAGCACAGAGAAACGAAATAACTTGTTCATAGCAGATTTTCTGCTTGGAGGAGGAGGACAAAAGGCAGCAAATTGAACTGTTCCTGCACTGCAGAGGCATCCTGAGCTGGCCCTGGTTCTGGTTTACAGGTGGTTACTACAAGACAACAGCGGTCTCCAGTCACCTGACTTGGTCAGGACAGCAGCTTGCTTTTACTTATAAATGAAAGGTTTTAGATCTGGTGATGCGGAAAAGTCTGTAACTCTGTCCCTTGTGCAGTGGTGGAGGGGTGTCTACCCAAATCTGCACGTGGCCTGACTCTAGCTCCAGATAGTATGAGTCCCATCATATACCTGAACTTGCCTTATCTTCCACCACTGTGGGAGGGCACGGTCATGGCTTCCTCTGTGGAGGGCTGGATCCCAATGCAGAATGTAGCTGTGTCCTGCCTTTCTGCTGGGGAAGGATCAGCAGGGAGTTCCAGGTGTCTTGTGTGTTGCTCTTTTACGTCTCTGCTACTTCAGTGTATTCAGCAGTGAGATATTCAGAAGTATTGCACTACTGCCAGTTCATTCTCGGAGAAACCGAGGCAGAACTGCAAGGCTGGAGAGCCGATGAGAAGGCGATTGAAGTCTGTTATCTGGGCCA
Organism: Himantopus leucocephalus; assembly: GCA_003993805.1. Taxonomy (NCBI): domain Eukaryota; kingdom Metazoa; phylum Chordata; class Aves; order Charadriiformes; family Recurvirostridae; genus Himantopus; species Himantopus leucocephalus. The sequence continues at coordinate 26,366,343 of RSEF01000008.1, read as the reverse complement.
TCGTTGCAATGTCTGTAACAGGAAGGAAAGGCTTTAATGATGGTGAGTTTTGTAATAGCCATCAACCTCTTCAGCTCGCACTGTTCCCTGGAGACAGGGCTGGATTCAGAGTCAGCCTCAGACAGTGGTTCTGTACGTCGAGAAATTGGCTGGCTCCTGGTGTTCCCAAACTCAATGAAATATTCAGGGAACTGTGGAAATCTTTTCTGCATCTGCTCTTTAGGTCATGAAGAGGATGTAAATATTGTTCTGTGCATCCTTTGAGAGAGAGCTGAGCTGGGCTCGGTTAGTGGCTTCCCTTTAGAAGGGGAGATCTTTGTACTGTGAAATATTTTCCTCTGTATCTTCTGGAGTAGTGTGTTTGCCAACAGGCAGTGACCTATGTGATGATAAAAGAGCCGCAATGAAAACACTCATAGTAGAGAGTGAAAACATGTGGGAACTTTTATTTCTTTACATTTTTTGCTATTGTAAAATTAGAGTGACTAATTCCTCCTTCCTGAGAGTTTTGTCATGGCTCTAAAATGGACTTTAAGGATGTTGAACATTATGCAGGAAATGGGAGAGGCATGGCTCTGGACGGAGTGACATTTGGCTCACGGAAATCTTTCTAACAACACTCCCAGCCTGCTGCCTAACAAAATGTAGTTGTAAAGTTAGAGAGATGATGGGAAAGGGGTGATATCCGCAGGTTCTTGCCTTTTGTTCCACACCCAACAAGTTCTTAGAAGGCTTTTTAAAGCCTGTGTTCCGAATCTGAATAGGTAATAATAATAATAAATAACCACCTACATTGTTTAGGGGTTTTTATCCTTCAGTTGTCATGCATATATTGAACTCATTTGTAGCATGTGAATTCCGGACCAAATCCACTACAGGCGTCTTCTTGCAAAGACTTCTGGGCTCATTAATAAATCAATTTTAGTTTTTGCTGTCACGATGGGGGGCTCACATTTTTAAAGTAGTAACCATAGACTTATTTTTTTTCTGTTTGCACAGTTAACTTAACTGGTAGATCCAGAACAAAAATAATTCATTTGGATGACACCTCAAAATCAAGTTCTGGACAGTACTGAAGTGTGAGCCAGAGGCTGTCACAGGGAGCAACTGCTGCAGAGGGCAGGGGTGTGAGAACAGGAGGAAACGTAACCGATACTGAAAAATGTGCAGTACTTTGGGCAAGAGCAAGGTGCTGTCTTGTTGCCAAGTGAGGTGATTGTCAATTGTGTGGATCGTGAGAAAGGATTTGTCCTTGTTTGATCCAAATTCTGACCTGAAATAGGTGGCTGCAGCTTGTTATTTACACAAGGTCTGAGGTTGTCCGTGTGTTTTGGCAGTCTCCACAAGGCAAGATAATGCAAGTCAAGATGACAAGCGGTGGTTGACCCTTGCTTGCTGGAGAGGAAATACACCAGAGACAAAGTTGGCCTGTAGGTTGTATTAGCCTTGAAAAAGAGAACTAAATTCTGTTATGTTTTTCTGCTCTAAATCTGGAATAACTATTGCTTTAAGGCAGTTATTTTGGTATGGAGGTGCTGTAAGGGGGGTTGCAGACATTTCCACATCCTATTGCAGTTTGCCTTTGCAGCACAGTAGACTTTGACCGAGGCTTTCTGTGAAACACCAATGTATGCAGATGTATTTCAGCTGCTTCTTGGTTCCGTTTACTTTGCTGCCTTTCTGCAGGAAAGGTGTTAACGACTGCTACCGGAGATTTTGCATCCACTTGTAGGATTTATCTGGAATTTTTCTTTTAGATTAATCTAGATGATGTCCCTTTAATAAATTTGAAACTGATGGCTCTGAATATCTGCTGTTATCTTAATACCTGTCACTAACTCGAGCACTGTTTCTGTTCTTTTTGTACGCTACAGGGCTTCCCCCTTTACCTTCGGTGAAGGAAGCTGAGACCTTTACACAGCAGTGTGTTCACAGCCTAACCTGCCTGCCCATTAGTCTCTTACATAATATTCTCATTATCCATCTTTACCGTAAACATTGTAATCCTTCTGCTTCTACATCGCAGGTTCAACAGTGTGACCACTCTCTTGATTCATATACTCACAGCACAGCCTCCATCTGTCTCATGGATTATAGATCTAAATTGGTAACTATCACTTGCTTGCAATATTTATTAGCAGTTATGTTAATTGCTCATACTATGTTTTCTGCTTCTGATAAATCTCTCTTGTAGTTATTAGCATTTGTATAAGACTCCTTAAGGTCACAGCCTTATTTCATTTATAAGCTTTATTCTTAGGACAGCATACATTAGCTGTAAAAAAAAAAGTAATTATTTGATAGAAATCTGATTCAGGATTTAATTTAATTTAATTCCTGAAAAATATTTTTTTTTTAAAATGGCAGAGCACATAAAGGAGTGAGTTTTTATAATAGAGAATTAACATAGATATGTAATTTGTGAACTAGAGTACATTTAATGTAGATGCATTTTTTTAAGATTTTCGGGCAAAAAAACCCCACAAGGTATTAACTCTTTTGAAAAGAAGTTATGCTGCATGTCAGTAATGTCTCTCGTGAATTACTGCTAAGCTGTAAATATTAGAGATGAAGAAATCTTATGGTTTAGCTACTTTTTTGTTCCTTCCCTGCCACATAACTTACAGAATCATTTCCACAATCTTTTACCATCTTCAGAGCTGTCTACAGTGCTCCTGTCCTATGTTTCTGTAAGAGCCTTGGCAGATGTGCGATCTATTTGACTTTAGCACAATGTATTGACTTTAGCACTATGTACGTGGGTTGTGGGTTTTTTTTAACTTCTACCTTTATTTAGCCTCATTATTTCTGTTTTTACTAAATGAGTGTATCTAGTAATCTCTCCTCTTCCTTCCACACTCCTCAGTGGCTATGGGTAGCCAGGAATCTAACAGGTACAGCTGTGTGTGTGACAGTGCCCTTTCTCTTGTTGCCTGCTGTTACCACTTACTGCGTCTAGGCTGATGGTCGTTAACTTCTTTCTCAGTTTTTCTTTGTTGGCTGATCTTGAGCACTGGAACTCAGAAACAATAAAATGGAAGTAAGAAAAAGGACGTTTGGACTCTGAACTAAAGGACTGGTTTAACACTGGCATCTCTGTAAGGCAGTAAAACAGTATGTCAAGAGAAACAGCAGAGGCTCGGTTGCTGAACACACACAAAACAAGGCTGGACCCAGTGGCATGAAGTAGCGTGCTGTCGTAAGAGCTTTGACTCTTAGAAACGTGGAGGGGCGGTTTCACCCTCATCTTCTCATCTGCCTAATAAAAGAAACGTGTGTGTGCTAGTAGATGATGATGAAACAGTCAAATAGTCATGTTTAAATTGCTGCTGGTCCTATAGAACACAAAACATATGTAGTAAATTTCAGTTTTGGCTTTAAAAATAAAGCCACGACAAATATTAAAAGATGTTTTTGCTGTGAGAAATGCGTGGAACTTGTAATATACAGAATACAGAGGTTCATAACATGTTGAAATTGCAGATATGTCTTTGCGTGTAGTTTGAAGTATAAGTTAAAATCATAGAGTCGTTTGGGTTGGAAGGGACCTTTAAAGGTCATCTAGTCCAACTGCCCTGCAATGAACAGTTCCATCAGTGTGACAGCCTTTCATGGTTAAGTGAGGTGACTGACAGCAGACAAGAAGATCCTTTTCCAAAGGCAATTCAGACTTCTTCCTCACAATGTTGTGAGAGAGAGTGCGATGTGGAAATGGCCATGTCTGTGAACAGACCCATGCGGTTGCTGATACAGAGATGCCTAAACTTCCCAGGTAATGATCAGATTTCTTGTTTCTCGTCTGTGAGCGGATAGAGAAGAACAACCCTCCATTAGTTTGTAGCCAAAATGATAAAGTCTGGAAACACTTGAATTCAACATTAGGGGTTTTTTTTGGAAGTAAATGGATGGCAGGATATACCAGTTGATTTCTAGCCAACACCATCAGCTTTAGACAGTTCATGTACTGCTTTTCACTGAAGTTGGCTGTAGGCAATAAATACTGCAGAACTGGGGCAGCGGTGACCACTTTTAGTGATTTGGAAGAGCAGTAAGACTTTAATGGTTTGTGTTGCACTACAAAACAGTTTGATTCTTCACCATGATGTTGGTCACAAATTAAAGAGCATAGCTGTGTGGAGCCGTCTGTGACACATTTCAGTGAGCACTGAAAGCAGTGAAGACTGGTTTCCCATGGAGGTGTCTTGCGGTGATAGGCTTCATTTTTTTAAACTTCATTAGGCCAAAATAGAAAATAAAGGCAGGAGAGACACCTTGACTGAGGAACATATTCTTTGGTGGCCAATAAGCTCTGATTAAGATTTTATTGCTTTAGAGCATTTGTAGCATCCTCCTCCTATGTGGTTTCTCTGTCTAATAAAAGACAAGCTCACACTGCAGGTTTTTTTCCTCAATAGGGAAATAATAAGGTATCTCATAGCTACGTAACTACCTATTCTCGCAAAACTAGCTGGAAGTGGATGTATTTGAGACCTTGTTCCCATCGCTAAAGCATATGGGGAAAACAGGTTGTCAATATTAGTATGCTCTTAGGCACAAAGAAGTGGGATACTCAGGCGAAGAACTAAAAGATGCAAGGTCTCATACTGAAGTGTTCTCAAGGACAATCTGATTGGCAGCTTTTTCTTCTCCTGTGTAATGGGTTTTCTGTAATGTAGCTAAATCTTTCCTGCTATAGGTATTTTCTTGAGGATTATTCCAAGGCAGTCAAAATGGAAACAGTCACGAGCCTTTCTTTTGCACTCTGCATGCCAGTCGTATTTGACTTGGTTTTCTGTAACAAAACCCCAGTTAGTCTGCACATGCTTGTAAAACAGCAGAGACACTTTTGTATTTGGAGTCATCCTAAGCACAGAGCGTATGTAGCTGTGTACCCAGGGAGCAGTGGGTTACACTGCCAACCAAACATCCTTTCACCAAGGAAGGAATAAAATCCTCTGGGAGCGATGGCTGCGCGAGCTGTTCTGGCGAGTTGGACGGGAGCTGCCCAACATCAGTGTGTTGTCGCCTTTTCCTTCCACTGCTGATGCTGAATCTCCGCCAGGTGCGGAGGGCCTGCAGGAGATGTGATTTTGTGGACCTTTCTCTCAGTAGCATAGCAACTGCCATCGCTTCCCACTGCTCGGTCCCCTCTGCTTGGCTCCCTCAGCTGTGCTGGATCAGGAACTGAACCAACTTTAAAAACAGCCCTGCAAAACAGGAGAAGTTGTAGGAGGGTTTATTTTTAACTGGTATCTCTCTGTTCTGTGAAGCAGCTCTCTGCACGGTCCTCGGGACAGCCATAACTAGGGAGTGCTTGGAGCAGGGGTGGGACAACAAGTGGGGAAGAGGAAGGGAGGGGAGGAGAATTGGGAGAAAGATCTACTGGTTCCTGGCTTCAGGGTTCAAGCACAAACTCAGGGGCAGCCCTGTGAACTCTTCCAGCCCAAATCCTGGTGGAGCACAGCTTCAGTAATGATCTGCAATCAGAGGAGTAATCAGTAATTAGTACTAAAGTCCTTTCAGTTTCACTCTGTTGACCAGAGGAGGGGAAAGGGAGAAGTCAAATTTAAGCAAGGGGATGGAATTTGCTTTGAAATTTTTGTGCTCTGATGCTGCCTCTAACGATTCAGGGAGCTGGCCTGCAGCATCTTCAGCGTAGCACAGTGGCACGCGCAGGCCAGCGAGTGTTGTGCTTCTATGACAACAGCCCCGCGTTCTGTGCAAGTATCATTGGATCCTATTTTCTGCATTGTGCTTCTAACAAAGCTTCTCTAGCTGGCCGCATTCTGTAATTGCTTTTTTAACTGAGCTCTGAAAGTGGCATTTGTAGCCAGGTACACTTTTGATTATAACAATCTAGGAGGGGTTAATAGAAGCAGCAGTGTTTCATTTAAAAGATCAGCTTGGAGTGTGCAGATGGATTCTGCGAAGGCAGGGGTAGAAAGAAGGTATTGATTCCTGTATGATTAGTGGAATACTTCTTTGTTAAAGGTCTGCCTCTGAATCTTTAAATGACCAGGATTCAAGTGATGAGGGCATCTCACTTTTTCAAGCCTCTGTGAGTGGAATGGAGAACTAGAGATTTTTTTATTTTTTTTTCTTCGTTAGCAGGTGCACATGTGTTCTCAATGGCACTTGTGGAAGTTATGCATGTGTATGAGGAAGAGAAATTACTCAGATAACTTCTTACCATCTTACAGCTTGGTGATGGTACAAATCAACTAATTATCTGGATTCATAATTTTTGCAGCTGAGATTTCTAGCATTTGAACTGAGGCAGTGAGTGCATTGGTCTGAGTGTGCGTATGTGTGTAAGTCAGTTGGGTGTTGAATTCTTCATTTTAGAAATTCCTGTTATGAACCACAAGGCGTGAACAGAAGAGCTGTTTTCTGATACACTGGTGAGAAGAAACTTTGTACTTGGGTTTTCTGGAGTGCTTGCACAGGGCTGCAATCTTACTGAATAGCAGCTGAAGTTCAGAAGAGTGAGTGTCTGAATTGTGTTGTATCCTACAGAGAATCACTTGTGGGAAGATTTTACTGCATTTAGTGCAGCTGTTGACTATTGAGCTACTGATAAAGTTTTTCAGAAACTGTCCTTGTTAATGCAATCTGTGAACGGAATGTCTGCTGCACCAGCCCTTTTCTGTGTGAGAAAGTTGCAGGTGTTTAATCAGAGATAATCATGCATATTTTACTGAAGTTTAAACTGTGTTGTTTTTGGTTTGTTTCCTCTCTGTTGGGAATTTAAGTTAAACTGTCATCCCAATTTAAATTGCCTTTGGAGAGCATTTTGGTTTATAGCCGTTTAACTAGAGTGAGTTTTGAACTGTTTGTTTTGGGTTTTTTTTCAGTGAGTGAGTGAGGTTCTGTGTGCAGGTGAGACTTGCTAAGAAGGAAAGTGCTTGGGCAACTGGTGGGAGTACACATTGGTGGGAGTTTTGTTCCCAAAGGTGCCCATAAATGTGAGTTGAGGAGAAAATTAACTTATTTCTTTGGATGCTGGGGGAAGAAGAGACTCTGGTCTCTACTCAGTGCTTTCTGACACTGTACACAAGTAGCATGTGTCCTGGTTTGGATGAGTACCTGCTAATCAGACCCATGCTGTTATTGCCTCAGTTTGCACAACCCCAGGACTGGTTGTAAGGAGCCGAGACCTTTGCTTGTTTGATGTGGGATAGATTTTGAAACAGCATTAGAGATTAGAAGTGTGGCATATCTGTTAAAAGGTAAAGTTTCCTTTTTCTCCTCTCTGTAGTAATTTGGTCTGTGTAGTTGTCTTCTGTTCTGTACAAACAGAGATGAAAGGTCAGGGCCTTGCCTTCTATGGAGTGTCTGAGCTGTGTATATTAAAGCAGCCAGGGCTGCTCAGTGAGTTCCACCTGTCCTGATATTTCAGATGTTGCAGCTCTTTTTTGGTTTCTGAATCCAGTTCAGGGTTACAAGAGATGGAGGGATCTCTGAGGCTGCATCTTTGCCCCTCCCCACTCCACTAGTCTCCAACTCTCGCATCCCCATAATAAAAAGGGATAACTTATCTGTTCCAAATGCCACCTGCAGGCGCACTGAGCTCTCATGTTTTATGCAGGTGCTGTTTATTTTAATTGCAGTCTTGAGAGTAGATACATGTTGGATGGATTCAAAGCTTTCAGTTGAAATTCCTGATGTTTCATCATATCCTGTTGCTTTTTTTTTTTCCTGTAAATGTTGAGGACAGAAGTTTTCTACGGATAAAATTGTGGTGGCGCCTGTGCTAGAAATGCAGATTTCCCCTAATAATCATAAATGGAATTGTTTAGGTTTACCTGGAGGCTGCTTAATGAATTGCATAGCTGGATGCACTGTCAAAGATCTTAGTTCTTGGTTGAAGTACTCCAGTTTATTGGAGCAACAGAAGTGGCATCCTGCCACTGGAGTAAAGAATGCTGTTTCCCCACTACTATTTGAACAATCTGCAATAGCCATCTGTTATTCTTTTAACACAAAGTGGTACAACAGGTGTATCTCTTGGGTTTGGAAATCTTACCAGTACAAGTGGATAATAGAAATTTAAAGCAAGGATTTAAAATAAGATTTTAAGGTGTGTTCTTCTTTATTCAGCAGATACAGTGGTTATGATATTAGAAAGAAGAGAGGTAAGCTAAACATATGGTACACAGTGAAGGAAAACAAATGGAACTGCTCTTAAATCTGTTCTTTTTCAATGTTTGTCATTTTCTTAGATGGCTTCAGTAACAGATGCCAGATACAGGCAGAAAGATACTTCAGATCAAAATTTTGATTACATGTTCAAACTCCTGATCATTGGCAACAGCAGCGTGGGTAAAACATCCTTCCTCTTCAGATACGCCGATGACACTTTCACACCAGCCTTCGTTAGCACAGTAGGAATTGACTTCAAAGTGAAAACGGTTTATAGGAATGACAAGCGGGTGAAACTGCAGATTTGGGTAAGTGCCAGCATTTTCAAAAATGTTTTATATTAATCCCAGTGAAGATATGATCGTAAAAAATAGCTTGTTTGGAAGTAGGGTTTTGGATTAATATAGATTTTAATTGTTCATTAAGTTTTGTGTGGCTGTATCATTTGCATCTCTTCAGTATAGCTGAGTTTTCCTTGTGTTGCTGTCTTGCTCAACTGGTGGGACTCCTGACATGGTCTTAAGCAGCTGCTCTATGTTCTTAGGAGTCAGTGTACTATTAAACTGCAACAAACCCAAAGCAGGTCTGGAGATCTTTAATGTAGCGCTTTTTGAGTGAGCACTAGTAGGTAAAGAAATTCAGTGAGCGCTCAATGAGTGAACCCTACACGTAGCTTCTATTGTCAGCTTATGTCCTCCAAATAACATACTAGTATGTTCCTGCAACTCGTGTACCTGCCCAGCAACACCAAGCCAGCACACTTCATCCATCCAGGATTCCTCAGGGGAAGACAGAGATATGCTTCAAACCATCTCTGCTGACACGACTTCTTGGTAAATCAAATGGGAAGAGAACTTGTGCAGGTAAGATAGAGGCTCTTTCTGCTCAAACACCCAGTTATGGGACATTTTCAGCCTTTTTGAATTACAGCATCCTAACCTAGTTTAAAAAAAAAAAACGTTCCTGACCTGCAAAGTGGCAGACCAAGGCCAAGCAATTGTCAGTAGCTCCTGATGTTTCTTTTTATGGAAAATAAATGTTTCCTTTTATTCTGCTGGCTGGCAAATGACTTAAACCATATGGTGCAAGTGCAGTTTATCCTGATGGTGCTTAAACCCTCTGTGTCCCAGTGAATTACTCAGTGTGTTTAAAAAGAAACTCGGATTACTGTGTTTTAAAGTACTGCATGGCTCCAGCTGGAATTCCAGTTAGCAAGATTCTTGTCTTCTGTTTTGCATACAAAGAAGAGATCTCAAATAGAACATATGAGGCTAATATTCTCTTAAACGAAGTCAAAGGAGTTAGCTTACTAACTCAAAGTAGCTGCCTACTTAGTGCCTACTTAGCTTAAAGTTCAGACTTGAAGATGAGTTGAAACTGTACAGCATTTCTACCCAAATCCTGCCCCAGCTAAGAGCATAGTCTTCTAATTGATCTATATACACCTGATTTATAATTAATCTTTAATTATTGCATTTAAATGTAATATTATAGTAATCACATTGGGTTTTGTATTTATTGTGATGATCTTGAATAGTCACAATAAATTTGTGAGAATCTGAAATGAGGAACTTTTTTTTTTACTGCAACAATATGATTCATCTTATTTCTGTGCTGCTGGGTACAAGGTACAACAAATTATTTAATAAAAGATCCTTTTAATGTTGCAGAATTCTGGCATTGAAACTAATGTAGATAACCTGACATAAAACTTTGATTTAATTTTGGGTTTAGGTAATAAGAATGTATTGTACTTCAGGCCCCGTAAGCAACTAAAGATGATTTCAATCCAGTTTGTCTGTCTTGGAACATGAAATTCTCTAATAAGTTGTGTAAAAGCAAGACAGAAAGCACCATGAAATATTTGATTTTTTTTTTTCCAAGGATACTGGGATTAAAATGAATTAAGCAATAATCTTAATTAAATCTATTTTGAAGGCTTTGGGGGGAAGAGGGCTTTAATAACCTTAAACTTCCTATGAAAAGAGATGTCGGGTGGATTCCTCAGAAGGTGGTATCTATAGGACCTGTAATATTGGTGTTACCAACAGCATTGTTGATTTAAAGTTTGTTTTCAATAAAAGGTTCATGTAAGTGTTTGACAGTTTCCAGAGTGACTCATGTTCTTTTCTTCTCTCTTTCTGTGTTCCTTGCATGGATCCCTGATGTGAGTCATGATTTAAGGACCTTAACAAACACAATAAGTGTGTACCTCTATAAAAAAACACAGTATTTGAACTTGTTTACCTCCTGCCTGTCCTGGACTAAACTTGCTATTTCAGTGTATACTTCAGCATATATGTAGTAGTAATGGGGGCCATTAGCATACCAAAACCATGTGTTCCTATGTGTAGGAAGGAACAGTTTTGTTACCAATGTGTCTTCCAATTACTTTTTAAAATGATTTACAGCTGCTATTGAGTTTCTGAGTGTGGGACCCTGTGGCTCCATTGAACACTTTGCTTTTACTTACAACTTTCCAGTTATGTTGACTTTTTTTTTTTTAATTATGCTCCCCCCTAAGCTTGATGTTAAGTCTTACCTGAATTGGGTTTAATGTGAAACTAAGTGAAGGAGGAGAAGGTACAAGTGTTTAAATTAACCACTTCAAATGTCTTTATAAAATCCAGAGAGGAGCACTTCTAGGAACTTATAATGTTCTCTGGTCTGTGAAGCCAAGCCAAGTTTCTTTCAGTTCGTGGGTGCTTGTGGAGCTCTTAAGTGCATGCAGCTGTGGCAGACTGGCGGTGCTCAAGGGCTGTGCACAAATAACCTTGTTTTGGGTCCTGCAAATCTCAAGGTTGGGGGGAAAAGTTACTACTGCTGTGCTGCGATCCAGAGAGATCAGTGATCATTGGGACTTTCTACATTGACTTTTGCCTGTGTTGAACAGAAGAGCAGAACACTTGAGTGTAGGACTCCACCTACAAATTGCTCCTTGGGTTTTCTTAAATCTAAGAAAAACTCACACAGCTTCAAGTGCCAAGCAGCTGCGTGTAAAGACTAACAGCTTGTCGCTGTGTCAGTGAATGTCTTTCTGGTCTGTCTCACAGTTAATATTTCCCATAGAAATTGATGAGCGTTTTTAAGCTAGAGATCTAGCTTTTCTGTTTATGCTGAGTTTGAGGAAGTCCGTATTTTGCGAATCAGGATTTGACAAGCTGTCAGGTGTAATGATGAAAAGAGAGTGCTGCTCCGTTCAATTTTGATGTTGCTAGTGGGCCTCTTGCTTTGTTGACATTAACATGTCAATCACCCAAATTGATATTTTAATAAGATTCTTATCAGTTGTGCTAGCGACCTACCAGTCTGGGAAGTTATCTGCTTTGAAAAGACTTGAAAGGAGTGTCTCTTTCTCTTGAGTTCAAGAGGAATGGGACACAGCAGAAGATATTAATGGTGTTTTTAAGGTAAAATTATAGCTCCGCTGCTAGAGAAGAAAACAGAAGAATGGTCCAGAGAGGTTATGTGAAATAATGTTTTGTGGTGGTTGTTTTTTCTTAAAGAACTCCAAGATCAGTTGACTGGTTTTTAATTTCAGGTCTTCTCTGTCTTGTTTAGGAATGGTGGTCTTATGTAAATTGAATAAATGACTTTTACTGAGAAAGTTCATTTTGTAGTTAGATGAGGCTTGGTAACTTAAACTTTTTTAATTTAAAATATTACTTATGTAAATATAATAATATATTAAGTAGATATTCTAATATCTACATAAATGTAATTCTTGGATTAGAATTTTTTTATGCCCTGCCATCTGTAATAATACTTTCATATGAAGCATCTCCCTTACTATAAATTTGTAAGGAGCTGATTTATAATATCTCTCTGCATGTGGGGTGTATGTGTGGATTATTTGTTTCTTGACCAACAGTTTTGTATTCCCAGAGTTGCTAATTACTGAAGGAAAGCTATTATATTTTCAGCTAGGTATGGTTTTTTTATTCTAAATAAATCTCAAAGGTAACATTGTTATGTTCTTAGCAAACACATACAGTTAATACTCAATGCAGCGCTCGGGTTGCCTAGCAGCTAGAGAAGGCCACTTTGTCCAGATCCAGATGGAAGCAGGGTGAATGAATAAAAGTGTTTTTTTGGTTTTAGGTGAGAGCAATGTGAGATTTCTTTTTTTATTTTTTCCTTCTTCTGTGTGTTTGTGTGTCTCTTGGTGGTAAGTAATAATGGCGGTAAGTAGTAATAACGGCAGAACTCTTGGGCAACGTAGCATTGAGATCAACTGCTGAGGGGCAAACTCTGGTCCTTCACGCTGGCCCAATCTAGGTTAATTCCATGAGCTCTTTGGATAGCAACACAAATTTACTAATGGAATATCATTGGCAGTGTTTAGCTCAAAACACTTTCAGGCCACAACACTTTGCACACAAGATGTGCTCTGTGTGAGGAATTTCATTACACTATCATTATACTTTTGTAAAACACGCTACACAGTGGAGCCTCGTCTTTGTTGCACATACCACAAACATCTATGTGATTAATAATAAATAAAAATAAAAATTAAATATAGGGTTTGGTAACTGATGTTACAGTTGAAACTACTTTCAACTCCCTTTTTTTAAAGGTAAATAGAGGTTAAATTTAACTTCAGGTTAACAGGCAGAAAGGATGTGATGTTCAGATGGAGACAGTGTGTTTAGAGTGCAGTATGATTTTTCATTTAAGGTGCTACTTATCAGATTTAAACTGCTAGGATAAGTATAGTTTTTTTTCTTTCCCATTAACAAAAAATGTTTCTGTGGCTTAACTGCTGAAACCTGTATGGGTCTGAGATTAGCTGTGGTGGATGTCTGAAACACGTGTTGCAGCTATCAGGCACAGCTGGGGAGAGGGAGCAAAGCAACATCACTCCGTTTTTGTGGGAAGGTTCTTTACAAACAGAAATATGACAACTGCTAATTATGCTGAGTGGCAGTTACCATTACAAAACAACAAAAAAAAGTGTAAACCAAAATAAAACCCAAGCTGCCTAGCCATCCAGAAGGCAAATATGCAGTGTTTTTTAAAAGCTTTTTTTTATCAGTTGACGCCTGGATGACAGGATGTTACTGTGCAGTTCACCTCATAGGGAAGGGATTCAAAGAAGCAACACTGGTAACTAAGTTAATCCTTTCATTTAAAGGAGGTAAATTTAGAACACCATCATACTTGATTGTAAATTTTAATGTTAATTGCACACTTAACCAAAAGCTAATTATGCATTTCAGATGAGAGAATCATCTATTCCCCTGGCATCCCATTCCCATCATGTTTTTGCGAAGTTCCTTATAAGCACTGACTTTAAACTTGAATGCTTGCACAAAATGTGCTTCTAAAAAAAGAAATAAGACCTCTGTAATTTAATATATAGATGCAATAGCAGTAGGTGTCTCTAAAGATCTAATGGGCCTGATTCTGCTCATCATTTTCACAGCTCTTGTGAAATCCTCTGATTTGCTGTTCAGACAAAGAACTGAAGTGGGCAAAGTCATGACAGTAAAAAGAACAGGTTGATCCTTATAAGAGAGGCAAGGATCATGTCTTATTTGCAGCATTCAGGATTTACTGGGTCCCAGGAATGAAAATCATCAGGGATGAGTGAACGTAAAGCACTACTTCTGATGTTAAAACACAATGCAGAATATTTGACTGGAGAATAGATTCAATAACAGTGTCTGTAATTCAATTCCAAGGTCTTGGTTGTATCTCAAGAAATAATACTGCTGCTTTGGGAAGAACTCGTGCTTGTGCCACTCTGAATGGTCTTTAAGATTAGAGTTGCAAGAGTGATACAAGGGACAAAAACCCTTAAAAATAAAATCCTAGGTGGTTAGTTATCCCACTCACTATTGAATTTATTTAACAGGCTAAGCTTGCTGAGCAGGGCATTCCTGTATTTGCAGTTAAACAGTTGACATGGAAGGTTTATTTCTGTTTATAGTTAATCAGCTCAAACCCATTGTTATCTCATTATAACTCTACATTACAGTGAAGGCCAAATTCAACTTCAGTCTAAGCTCTGTTACTGCTGGAGTTATTCCGGTTTACAATATTGGATTTAATCTTACTGCAAGGTGTAGTATCTCTTTTCATGCTACATCTTTGCAGAGTTACAAGGTACATGGAGCATTTGCCCTTGTTTGGTGCATTACAGTAAAATGAAAAAAGTTATAGTATTGCTTTCAGAGGCACCATGCTGTATCCAAGAGCAGGGCCCACTATATTTGTTTTAGATTAAGCTCTTGATTAAGAGCTGCTGATAATCCAATTGTTTGGACCTTTTCCAGAGAAAATGGGCCAATGTTAACTGGTTGTCCCGTAGGGGAAAAGTGATACTTGGAAGATTTCAAGGGAAATTCATCAGTTGATGTAGTAAGGCAGTTAAGCTTTGAAAGGACAAATGGGTTGCTGACCTCCTGACCTTTTGCGTTTAATGTTTTTTTACAGCCGAAATTCAGAAAAGGATATTTTGGTACTTTCCAGTAATCATTTTATGCAAGGTCTTAGACTTATGTGCCTCAAAACATTTTCCGGTTGTTCTTGTCTTATCAGAATCACCCTTACTATGATTTTCTTTCACAGTATTATCTTCTACATAATGACTAGGAATATTCTATATTTAAATGTTCTTGGTTACACTGTGATCAGTTACGAGATAATGCAGTGCGTGGAATTTATGAATTCTCATGTTATTTGTCTCAAATGAGCACATACTTAAACTGTATCATAAGTTTTTGGTCAAATGAGAAAATATAACTGTTTGTTGAGCTCACATTAATAACTTTCATGCATTGTGTTGTTTACTGCAGTGTCATGTTGATGCAACACTTATGAGTAGGCTGTATGGCTGATTTCAGATAAAAACAGGAACCCGAGACCATAAAAACTGGTTTTCTGATGTGAGAAATTGTACCCTGTAGCACAACTGGAGTACCCGGGAGTTTAGCAGTGGGGACTTTGTAATTTATTTTCTTTTGTCTAGCTATTTAATGTCATCCTGATTCATTAACCAGCGTGAACTAAGCTCCCAGATGTCGAGCGCTGTATTTCTGTATTTCTGTTGTCAAGGGCTATTTTCAGTCACATTGAGGGAAGGTCCTATGAGTATCCCTGAAGCACCTTTTGATTTGTTAGAAAGGCAAATGAGTGATGATCCTTCCAGCACAGGGGAAATAGTGATGTTATTCCCTCTCTACAACATAAAATCATCTCTGTGTGGTTTTTTTTCTTTTCCTTTTAATAAACAGGTCCCCAAAACAACCTCTTACCTGATTATTGTAGTTAAATTGAGCTGAAGCTGCAGTGACGCCACAGTGTGCTCAGAGATCCACCTGACTGCTGTGTGTAGTGGTGTTGGAAGGCAGCAGCACTGGACTCTGCCGATGTGTATGGTGCTGACAGAAGAGAACACTAGTGAGAAGCACCAAAAACTGGACAAAAATGCAGCACGCTCCTGCAGTGTGGAGAACAGGGAGGCCTAGGGCTTGCTGGTTAGTTTCTCCCATCTGCAGAACAGCATAATGTTTACCAGGAGACACTGATGTCAAATTTCTGGTGAGCTGTTCTGGCTGTCCAGCAATTATTGATGAGAGTGGCAAAGTGGGAAACGTATCAGTCCTCTTTGGGGATAGACATATCTTCCAATAGCAGCTTAGCACCTTGCTGCAGCCCAAAGGTGTATCCTATGCATCCTAGTGTGTCCTTCTCTGCTTCTGTCACAGTCCAGGCTTTGCTGTGTTGCTAAGATGATCCTCCTTCCAAATGGAGCTGCTGGTCCCAAGTGTTTTACCTAGCTCACATGTGGCATCCTGTGCTTCTGTTGTGCACTTTTATCTTGTTTGAGAAGTCCTTTGTTTTTGCTGATTCTGCTTCTTATCCATTTCTTTGCTGATCATGTATCATATACTCACTGCTTTGCTACTAATTTATGTTAGAAGCTGAAACAGTAGGCAGCAAGAGAGTCTGAAACTTGGGAGGAGCAGGTGTGAGTGGAGCAGATAAACACACCATGTTATGAGCTGCTGTGCTTTATTAGCTGAAATAACATCATATGGTGTAAGAGTCAGGTGATTAAACTTTGTATGTTACTTAAAGAAGGCTCAATGATATTTTCTCAGCCAGATTCTGGCTGGCTAGTTGCTCTGACCAACTGATACAGACATCTGTACCAGTGCTAAGGGGTAAAGTCATGGAGAAAGAGCAGTGTGTGTAGATATGTGTGCACACATATGCTACTGATGCCTGTCAGGTATTACTGTCTCTCTGCTTTTCTTGTAGTCAGGGCGATAAAACAGATCATATAGGGGATCTGTGCATAGGATGTTTATTAGGCAGGATATTCATCCTAATGCTGGTTTTGCCTTTGCATGTGCTTATTCAAAGATCCACCTGCTGCTTCCTCTCCTTTGGTCCCTACATCGGTGATAACGCTGTGGCAGTTCTGAAGTCACTAAGCGTTCGAGTGCCATGGTAACTGCATCCTGCTCCACTGACTGCCAGCGGGCACAGAGCCCTTCCCAGTTCTGAAAGGCAGTAAGTGCTCCAAGTGCCAAATTGTGGTAGACTGGTGTGAGTCAGCTTTGATAAGTCCGTGGAAAGTCCTTTACCAAGTGGTCTGCAGGTTTCTCTTTCCCTTTTTTTTTTTTTTTTTTNNNTAAGAGGGAAGAAAGAGAAATAACTCCCATCAAATGTGTTTTGGATTTTTTTTTTAACTCTCAAACTCTCCTACATTATTGAAAGGCTAAAAAATGCATTCCCATTGGAATCGCCACCAAATGCTAAATTGCTTCCTTGCTGTGCATTTTAGCTTCATGCCTACACATTTCTGTAAGGCTATACCACTTTCCTATAGTTTTCTCTTGGCTCTGTGCCGTGCAGCCTGGCTTGCTCCTGGTGAAATCAGATAGCACCTTTGTAAACACTTTTGCATTAACTGTAGGGATAGTTCTTGCAGAGTACTGTCATAACAGAATTTGAAATAATGGAGTTTTGCGTAAGAGTGAACAAGAAGAGATGGAAGAATGAGAGGAAGTCAATTTACTTGTTTCCTTTTTAGAGAAGAAATATTCTGACTGTAATATACCACACTGGTACATCAATCGATTGCATGGAATAACAACACTGGAAATTTACAGCTAAGCAAAGCTAATTAAGGAATGCGTTTTCTACATTTTTCTCGCATAAGAGTGGAATGATGGACCTCAGTCTTTATGCTTCTCTTACCCTCTCAGCCTTTGCTGGGTTGTAGAACTGCCAAGACTGAAGAAAATCAGACTTTACCATGTTCAAGTGTATATGTGTGTGCAGTTTCTAAAAAGACACTCTAACTTACTTCTGTTGTAGTTACTAACTTCAGCTACAACAATGGTGACAGCCCTGCAGAGGTTAACTGAGGCTAAGTGTGATTTGAGGTGTGTAGTCACGTAACATCTTGATGACTTGGTGGACAGAATCAACGCGTTCTGGAGTTGTTTCCACTACCATCAGTTGTAAACACTTTTGTTTGTTCAGTGTTCCTGTAAAATACAAACTTCTTCAGCTGGAATTCTTTTATACCTGCTTTCCTGCTCCCTTTGTAGAGGCATAGCCAACTAAATGGAAGGCAACAGAGGACTGGGAAACAAGAAAAGAGCTAGTTAGGTGTTGCAAGGGGTGATTAAACTTCCTTTCTCTTACCCTAACTATATGCAAACTGCCACTTAGCTGCAACACAGCATGGCAGCTCCAGTTCCCAATGGGATGAACACAAAGTGCTAGTTTCAGTCCTGCTACATGTCTGGTTTATTCCCATGTTATTTCTAAGGTGCCCAAGGTTGAAGGCTTGTGTCATGCATTGTTGGGAATGTTGTGCTATTTCAGAAATCACTGCTTGCAGGACTGTGGAAACGTCCTTCTGATTGCCAGAGAGCAAGTTTTGGCTGTGTACAGCCATTAGGGAGAGAAACTTAAGTGACAACTTAAGGCATACAAGTTGAAATGCCATCGAGCATTTGGGTTTACACTGTTTTTTCTCTCATCTCCAATCCCAAAGACACAGTGCTAACAGTTACCAGAAAAATAAGGAAGGTCTTCAGATATGATTCTAATCTTACATTGGTGCAAACTCGGAGGATCTACAGGACAGGCTTATGTCACGTGTAGAGTTTAATGCTGCAGTAACCTGGTCCGGTGCATCCAGCTGCTCAGCAATATAGTAAAGCACTGAGGGAAGATGCGTTGTCTGAAAGCAGGAAGGTTGTGCTTGGTGCAGCATGGCAGGGGGCTTGCAGCAAGCCTGATTTAGCTTAAGCACAGCTTTGTGCTGACACAGCTGTGCCATCTCCACTTCTGGAGCTGGCTCTGTCTCTGGTAAGTGAGGTTCTTCTATTCAGACAACTTCACTGCGCGGTGCTGACATGCCCTAAAACCAGTGAATGGAGTGAAAACTGGCACAAAATTAGAGTAGAACAAAAGCAGGATCATGAAATGAAAAACAAAAAAAACCCCAGTACCTTTGATTATTATGCTAATTACACTGGAAGGCAACACCAAAGAAACAGTGCTCATAAACGCTGGCTTGCAAGCAGCAAGGAGTGGTCCCGAGCGGCAAGCCCAAGAGGGCTGAATTCTGCAGGGATGGCACTGCTGTCGCAGAAGTGTCAGTCTGCATGAACACCATATGGATTCCAGCCTTCCTGCGAGGTGGTTGGTGTCTGGGCTCAGCGCCTCCTGGGATGAGGAAGGTATGCATTTGGCAAAGCTCTTCAGCCTGTTTTTATACACCCCTTCCTAGGTTGTTTTTCCAAGTGTGAGACATGGTGTAAAGCACAGAAGGGACTTGAATGGGTTGGCTGGTTATAGGAACTCAGGGCTCCAGGCGAACGGTATTTCTATACTGATGCTCATTCGAACTGTTGTGCTATAATTATGCGACAGCTGAAAATCCGTACCTGTTTAAGGCTCCTTATCCTAGCTAAAATGGATCTCCTCTTTTAGAATAATGCCCTTCATCTTGAAAAGTGCATGCAAGGAAAGTCACTACTGCAAAGCTATTAAATGAGGTAAATTTGTGAGAACTGCTTGGTCCCCCTGAGTCTTCGGATGCTGGAAGTGTAAAATTAATAATTTCCTTTCACTTGTGCTCATTAATGATTTATTTAGGGAAAAGTGAACTCTTCCAAGGGAAGAATCTGCATAAAGTTCAGCCCCTGTAAGGTACGTGCTGCTGTTCTAAGTTGCATATGCCCTGTTCCACAGTAGCGTGGTCAAAGCTGTGGCTGTCATTCTGAAATCTTGGACAGGTTTCGTGCTAAAATTCTGATGTAAATATGAATGGGAGCTACTTATTATTCTATCAATAGACTGCAAGAAGTCTAAAGGGAGCAAATTCAGAAAAAATCATCTACACCATTGTCACAGCAAAACTGTGATTTGAATAACCTTTCACCTAAATCTGGAAATGGTCTTGGTTTTCCAGATATTTACCGTTTTAATGGGAAATTTCACCCGAATCAGTGGTACTTGCAGAATTTGGCTGTAACTTGCACACAACAGCATCTTTGCATCACTGCGTCGTTGGCTCGAAGTCATGTGGCAGTTCTCCCACCTGCAGCGCGGGCTGTGGAAATCCTCTCCGCACAGCTGGGAGACCGGGAAGCACAGTAGCTCCACTTGCGTGTCAGAGCCTGATGTTGCTAAGTGATGGCAAGGTAGTCACCTGCCATATTGTTTACAAAATCCAAGTGCTTAAACAGAAGGAAACGAATAGCTTTATTTTCCACTGACTGGAAAATAGAGTTTATTTGCCCTAGTACTGAAAGTATCAAACCTATGCATCCCTTTTACTCCAACTGGGATATTCGGAGTTTTAAAGTTCCTGGAATGGCAATGGTTTATCCTGCCTGAGAATGTGCCCTCCAAACATATAATATTATGTTATCCCACAACTGCGAGAAAGTCAGTGCAATCAGTTTGATGATCAAAAAAAACCCCAACTTTTTTTTTTTTAAAAAAAAACCAGAACAAAAAACCTGCTTTTTATCAACTAATACAAGGGCAGAGAAGCGGTGGTATTTGTTTTGTTGATTATAATGTCAGAATCCATGCAATGTGGCCCTCTTCTTTTTTTTTTTTCTTTTTTTAAACTATAGTCTACATGCCTGAGAAGTATTGTAGCATTGATTTCTTTTTTTAATGTATTTTTCGTGAATGAAGGTGAGAATAAATCCAAGCTATCATATTAGCTAACTAGTCTGGGACTGTTAGTAGGAAATATGAGAAGCAGGAGATTTTTCATTTCTAATTTGTCTACTTATTTTATGGATAAAAAAATTGATAAAGATTTAATTGCCCTCATACCACAGGTGAGTCATGTGTGTTCTGCTAAAATCTGTCTGCTCAATAAAGTATTTGTTCAAAATAGTCCCTCAAAGGGAGATGCTGAGTGACTTTTTCAGTCATGACTCATTGGGTCTCCACTTTTTTTTACATGAAAAGATTCCCAAGACATGTTAATTTTAAGATCACATCTATTAAATTCTTGATTAATAATAATAAGAGTGTTAATTTGACAGCGTGTCAAGGCTTGAGGGATTCATATAACTGGTTTTCTTGTTTCGGAAAAGGGATAGTTTGTCTTACATCAGAGGTGGACTTGCACAGACCCAGGTTTGGAACTAGAGACGACCATCTGAGAGAGTGGGAGTGTCGCAGTAGATTGTCTCCCTGTGAGGTGCAATCAGGAATGCATCTCCCCATCTGCATGGTCGGTCTTCCCTTCATCCAGAGGATGTACAGTGCCTGCCTATCTGCAGAGGAAGGGACAGGGGTTTGCAAGAATGAAATCTGTATTGGCATCAGTGATTACATACTAATTCCTACTCTTCAGAAATTATCTCTTCTCAAGTTTTACACTTCTGTGCAGTACAGACTGCACTTTGAATTCGGACTTGCAATCTGGAGCTGTTTCCAGCAGGGACTTCTGACTCTAGAGGAGCTTTCTCCCAGAGCTCTCTGTTTAGAGGCTTGATGCTTTGTTTCTTTGGTTCGGCGGTCCCAAAGTATTGCTAAACTCTTGCAGGTTGCTGCAAAAGCCTATACATTTAACATCGCTTTTGTGACTAACCTCTTCATTCACTATGAGTAATGAATAGAATAGAAAATTGTGTTTCTTTGTTTTATTAAGTAATGAAAGAGAAAATTGCGCTTCTTTTACCGCACAATCCTTACCAAAAATAGCACCAGACTATATTTTCTCTGGCTCTTTTTCTTTACTATTATTTTACTATATTAAACACAACCTTTTCTCCCCTTTGGATTTCTTTCCATCTTTGTGCCCTGAAGCTTCAAACACCAAATTTTGTGAGTCATATAAATGTTCTGAGACATCAAATTAAGTAGAAACTGGAGAATGAGTTCTCAAAAGGTTGTGAATGCTGCTGACGTCAATCTCAGATTGAAATAAGAAAGAAGATATAGCTGGTGGATCCTGTGAGCAAGACTGTAAGGGCACTTATGCTAATTCTGTTGTTGGAGCAGAAATTGTGTTTTTTATAAATGAAGGCAATAGTCCCAACTGAAGATTTAACAGGCATTCATCTTAGTAACTAGATGATCTTGAGCTTTCATAC
The DNA here is from genome assembly GCA_003993805.1 of Himantopus leucocephalus. NCBI lineage: Eukaryota > Metazoa > Chordata > Aves > Charadriiformes > Recurvirostridae > Himantopus > Himantopus leucocephalus. The sequence continues at coordinate 26,344,603 of RSEF01000008.1, read as the reverse complement.
TTTACAGTGAAATTTGCCTTCAGCAGATTCAAACAAAATTGCTTGGAAGTGACTAAAATGAATGGCAGCATGCTTTCTGCTTTTTTCAACTTTTAATACAGTTCAGTTTTTCAGCTCTACTTTTGCAGAATTCCTCCTTCGAAGTAGCATTGCAAAGTATGTTGGTTTTGGTTTTTTTTTAACGAACGGAAGACTGTGAATTTATTTAGAGATTTTTCTTGTCTGTGGGAGAGGACTGAATTTTGAAAGTAGCAAGGAGTCATGAAAGTCAATATATCTTAAGAATTATTTTGATAACATGAAACATTTACCTTTTAGAAAGTGGTTAGTAATCCTGTTTTTGAAGTTAAATGCATGCAGATTACGTATCTGTATTGATTTAATGGTGCTGTTGAAACTTCCTGTAGGTGTAGTGAGAAGAGTGCAATCCGTGACTAAAGGAAAGGGATGGTTTCCTTCTGGAAATGACAAGGAAGTAATTTGCTATTGGCTTATCAGTGCAGGATGCTCTTTTGTGAGTGCATGTTTTGGCTTTAACAAATATGGCAGTTCAAAGTTGACCAATAACTGGTATACTTGCTGACTATTTTATGCTATTTCCAATCAGACAGTTCACTGGAAGCCTGCATCTAATTATTAGTTAACAGTGCTGCAGTGATCACTCTGCATCTAGATGTGTTTTGACCGAAGGTATGTTTCCACTGGTGAAATAGGAGTTGAAGATGTTCATCCCTTTTGTAAAATCAAACTACGGTTTGGAGAGCATCTTACAGCAGCAGACAGAATGCTGTCAAGTTCAGAGAGACCAAAGTGAATTGAAGTGAGCCCAGAGGTATTGAAGGAGCAAGGTAATGTGATTGCCGGTTAACTAGATCGGGACAGCAAAGTGAATGCCTCCATCAGGTTATCTGTATTGCTGTGCTCAGGTGCCTTTCTGACGCTGTGAAGAAGACCTTTCGACAGATTTCTATGGGAAGTCAGTTTACAGATTGGTGGCATAGCATGTACCTGTGCATGAAATATTGCGGTCAAGGCCAGTATGAAAATAAACAAGTAAAATTGCTTCAAATTTAGAGATTAAATACAGGCTGGATATACCCGCAGGCAGCCAGTAGGAGCTCAATGGGAAAGTAATGAAGAGGGGCTGTCTAGCTGGCTGCTCAGTGCAAAATGTACTTTTGCTTTGAAGCTGAGAAGAGCGCAAGGGAAGAGGTGCTGGCTCTTGAAGCCTGTGCACAGTGTTCTGTGAATAGAAATACCAAAAAAGAGCAGCCCCAGGAGCTGGCGCTGCTGTCAGCTGCAGGGGACACTGGGGTGAGCCCATCCCAGGACTTGGTCTCCAGCTGCAGGCTCCTTCTGGGAGGGGGACCAAACCCCATCATTTTACAGTCCTCCTGCCATAACTGCTTGGTTACCATTGAAAGGGAGAGGCAGGCAGTGATGATAGATAATTTGACTGAAAATTTATCAGCCAGTGGGATATAAGATAACTTGCCTGATGTAGGTGATGACAGTGCTTTTCTAACGCTTACATCAAGAATGATCAGGCAGCATCTTGTGGTCACAGTATACAGTTTTACCAGGGAGAGGGGGACCTGTGAGGGGTGAGGTCCTTTAAATTAGACCTATAGGGTTAAGAAAGAGTTTTAAACTGAGAGCATCATGTCATGAAAAAAGTCTGTGGAGTTTGTCTGATTCTGCATGTTTGGCCATACAGGCAAGGGAGGAGGAGAGGTTTCAGTGTTGCAGTTATACATGAAATAGTATTGAAAAGGAGGTCCACCACAAACTGGTTTATTGGTGATTGGTTTCTAAGTGAGGATGATGTTTCCCATGTTGGTAAAGTTTTACATAATTGTACTTCACTGCAATTTTGTATCCATTCCAGAAACATCCATTTCTGATCGCCGTTTGGATCAGAAGCTTGTACTGTTCAGGACCAGATGCTGAAACGCTTCAACTGCTGATCTGAGATGGCATGGTGATTTCTCTACCCTGTGGTGAATGAGCACAGAGGCAGAGAAGCATTTCTGTTTTCTGAAGCTGCCTGTTTCTGGTTAACTAGCATAAAAATGAATATCTGCCGAATTGGTGCTTATCAGAATTCCTAAACAACTCTTCTGCCTCCAGCAGTGACACTTGATTATGTTTCTCATTCCTAAGCCTCTTAGAGGTTTAGCATTTATGAATCTCCTATAATACTGTTTGCTTGACACATTTAGTTAGGCATATGACAGTGATCGGTTGAGAGAAAAACAAGTCGTCTCATCGAGTACAAATTGAGGCTTCTAGTAAGGAGGGTGGAGAGGCAAGCAAAGGTTTCCTGCTGTTAGAAATCAAGTTAGAACAGGGCTGTTAAAATAACTGAAATGGATTTAGTATAAAACCGGGCTATATGTCCACTTCCCAGCCAACTTCAGACAGTCCACTACAGCTGGTTTTTTTAGCAATTGCAGTAGAGAGGCTGAGTGGACTATAGGGTGGCTCAGCTCTCGCCTAGTCCCTCAGGATGTGCGAGCACACTGGTGGTGTGTAATCTTACACTTGATATTGATTTTGCAGCTAAATTGTGGGATAAAACCCAAACGTGGATCTGCAAAGAGCTCTCTGCCCAGTGTCTTCTAGACTGTTTACCTTGCGTTCACAGTAGGGAGGAGGCAACTGTAGTGCTCGTTGGGGTGGTGGTTCCTGCAGCTCCATGGCTGTGAGCGCTCGCTGGTGATCCTCCTGGCCAGATGCGCCTCCAACAATGGCTGGAGGAGGTGCTGCTCAGCCAGTGTGAGTTACCTTTCTGCAGTGGCTTCACCGTGAAGGGGTCCTAAGCATTCTTGTAATATAAATGATGTTAAGAAGTAGTTGGTATTGTAAGCAGGTGCATTCCAGCTCGGCGTACCTTGAAAATTTGACAGCAGCCAGATGTTTAACTAGGTAGAGTAACTGATTACTCTAAATACCATCATATAAATCTTGCAAATGCTACTGAATCTGAGAATCCAGATACGCCTTGTGAATTGTGATTTCTCAGAGGCTCTGTTTGATCAGAGAGTAAACTCTTGTCTTTGACCCCTGATTGGACCCAATAGAGACAGCACGTATTGTGATGGGTCACTAATGACCAATTTCAGCAAGTCAGTTAATTGATTCTTTGGAGCTAAACAAGGCAGGTTGAAAGTAGTTATACAAAGATTTTTTATTTTAATGGAAACTGACCCAATGTTGCTGTTAGATGTAGCTGCAGAAAGAAGCTTTCTACAGCAGCACAGTCTTGCTTTGGTATACATTTCAGCCAGCATATGGTATACATTTTAACTGAACACATGGAGAATTAACTTGATTTAAGTTGATTGATTTTGATTACTGACAGGAGGATATGCTAATGAGAAACAATCCATCATGTCTAAAAGACTGCTTCAATTTCTAGCACAGCTGATACATAATGTTTGTATGACATGCATGAAAAGTACAGTAAAAATGTGTCGGACTACTTTGAAATTTTTCTCAGTGGTTACTCCTTGATGAACAGGAGAAGACGCATTATTCTGATAGCAGCTTGACAACACATTCTTCTGTCAGTGCAAATTAAGACGTTGAATATATCTAGCTCAGATAGATATATCTATATTTTTGCCTCAGGAATTTGGTAATGCTGGTAGTTGTTTAAAAAAAAAAAAAACAACAAACAAACAAAAAAACCAACAACAAAAAACCCCACCAAAACCCAACAACCAACCAACCAAAAAAACCCAAAAAACCAAACCCAAACAAACAAAAAACCCAAACCAAAAACCTGTTAATCTGGCAGTAGCAGAGAGTTTGGGGGCTCACAGCTTTGCACCCTCATGCTGAGGTGTGTGAAAACCTCCAGCTGCTGGATTGTAGCAGCCTTCAGCTACCACAGTTTGTGGTGGAAGAGGGTAACCCAGTGCCATTTTTTCAGCAAAGCTTCTGCCAGTGGGTCAAGAGGTTGCATTGTCTGGACAAAGTGCCAAAATAACCTCTTGTATCTAAAAAGTTTCAGAAAGGTTGTTGAAATGCAATACTGAACTCCCACTATTGGTGTGTGAGGTCTAGGCACCCAGCTCAGACCAGTCTTTGAAATTGGTCCTTTAGTTTTTAGTTTACTGGAGCCTGCTCGTTTTAGGTGTTTGTGTACATGTTGCTTAGGAAGAAAAAGTGTAATATCATAGTGGAGAATTTTAAGAGAAAGCAGATTGGTGGATGCAACATCTCAAACCTGGGGGTAAAAACTTCTTCTTGTAAGCATTCAGTTATAGGTAGGAAGCCTGTTGTATTGCATGGTTATAAATCAGCCAAGGTATGAAGTGCTGTTCTTTGTAAAGTAACTAAAAGTGGTAACCCCTTCCTTGATGTAGCTATTTCTCCTGTGCTCCCAAAAAGTCACATCAACTTATCTATGTTGTGATGCTGCAAATGCTTAATAAACATGTCCAGTGTAAATATACAAGTTAGAACAACCAGTTCTTACTCGTATGAATATAGTATTCAAATAAAAATTTTTCCGAATGGCCGGTAAATTAAGTCGTGTCATAGCAAGTCAGCTGCTCTCCATATGGAAGACTTGGCTGATGTCTAGGCCCTAAAGTGTTTTCCACCTAGCCAAAAATACCCACTTTGTCAAGGAGGTAAAAACCTCATATAAATAAGAACATTAAGTGATAATCCACTATATAGTCATTGATAGCAACTGATCTGAGTGACTTATGCAAATAATCACTATAGACACAGCTGCTGCAGGAGAAGAAAGAGCGGGATGTTTTACAGCTATCTCTGCACGATGTTTTTGATACAGCACTTGAGTAATTGTGCTGCCTGTGCTACCAAGGTGAGCCATACAAATAATATTTAAGTAGACAAGACCCTCCTGTATTGAGCCTGAGCCTGAGCAGGAGGAGGGGAGCTTTGCTGCTTCCCCCCTCAAAGTCCCTCGGTGGGGTCAAGCTTTGTGCTTGGGTAGGAAACTCTTCCCTGTGGAGAAGAAACTTGCAGGTAAAGGAAGCTGGTGAATGCCCACAGATGGCAGAACTGCAATGGCTTTCTCTCAGGGCAGCTCCAGGGCGAGCGCAGTGCTTGTTGCACTGTTGGCAGCACAGCTGGCAGTAGTGCCAGCGAAGTTGCTTTGGGGACTCTGGAGGTGAAAAAGCTTTGGAGTTGAAAAAACTCTGGAGTTCTTTCGCCTTTAGCCAATATGATGTGTCGAGAGGAGGAGATGGCACTCCTGTGAAGGAGAGAGTCCCGGTGACATATGAGGGGTTGCTCCGTAGCTAAGCGTGGTGTTATCCTTGGGCACAGAATGACGCAACCTGACTGTTCTGCTTTCGCTGTACGTTTTGCAGGAGTCATTTGTGTGACGTGAGCACGGTTGCTAAGATCAGGAAGGGGTTTGCTGATATTTAGACTGCTCCTGTCAAGAAGCAGGGTGGCATCTCCTCTTAGATGTAGCAGATGACAGCCTTGATATGTCCATGAGGCAGTTTGTATGTGCAATTTGGAAAGTATAGCTTGTCGACTAACACCTATATTCATACAGGCAGGTAAGCAGACAGGCGGTAATGGCAAATGAAGTATACTCTTAATGTGAACCTGTGAAACCTAATGTTTCTCTGTGGCAAAACCAATCTGTATTTCGTTGTAAAATGAATAGCTACCTCCAGGCTAGTGTTTCTTCTTTTTTTTTTTTCTTTTTCTTTTCTATATCAACTCTTCATTCCTTGAAACTGAATTCCTGTTTTACTTTAGGAAGTACACAAAGTAGTCCTGGATGTGGCTTTGCCATACCTGTGTCTATAGCTGTCTGTCTCTCACAAATTCAAGTCTTCTCTGCAAGGACAATTTGGGACACAGTTAGGTCTAGGGCACTGAAGTGGTCCGAAGTAATGGGGCACGAAGGCGATTGTATAGTTGGGAGGAAAACACTTGCTAGTAAAAGGTCAGTGAAGAGAGAAGGGTCCTCACAAAGGCTCAGCAGGGCTCCTGACAGGTCCTGGTGATGTGCCCTTGTCTCCCTTGCTTTAACAGCATATGACATGCTTTTTCTCTTCCTGTTTCCGGGGCTGCCCCTCTAGCGCTGTCCATCTGGAGTGACAGGAGCATGCTTTGTAACTGGCAGGTTTTTGTCACTGTAAAGCAAACGAATAAACGGTAGATCTGCTGCTAATCTCAGCTGAGATCAGATAAACCCAGAAAACTCCGGCTTCTACAGCAGCATACCCGAGAGCAAAATCTGGTTCAGATGCTTTGTCTGAAGTTACATTGGAAAACTGCATCCAGAAATTATTTCACTTTCAAATTGTGGAAACTATAATGAATTATGAATAACAAGCTGGTGACTCCTGTGAACAAAGAAATTCTGAAAAAATCCGGTGCTGGTTATTGCAGCTTCCCACAGAAAAGGATGAATGAGTTTGCAGTGGAGAAAGTACAGCTCCATGTTGCCTTTAAAGTATTCAATTTTGTGTTGAAAACATGAAGCTGGAAGGAACAATGGTACCATGGTAACTTGTGATCTTTTTAATCTTTCCTATAAGATTGTAGAGCTGTTTACCATGGCAATATCAAGTTAATATAGCACATTCTTTCTGAATTTCTTGTTTTCCCTTTTATTATAACTGTGTGTTTGAAAACTCTCTGATGCTGTATACTGCAATTGAAGCTCTGCGATACCTTCAGTAAAACAAAGATGGTAATTATGAGCTTTTTTATTACTGTGCCTAGTTGATTTTCTTCCTTCACTTGTTCATTTTTTTGTTTTAACAATCCTAATAATACCTAAGCATTCTGACCTAAGCACAAGTCTAATTGAGACACAATGTGAAGCCTGTAATTGAGTTTCTGTTTTCATTAGATAATTTCATTAATTGTATTTCCATCATTTGCTCTTGAAATCTGAAAATGATGTCTGAGAAATGGCTTTTCAGTAACCACGTGGATGTAGAGGTAGTGACAACTCTGCTTCTCCAGAGTGTGGTTATAATTCTCAGTGCAGTCTCTGCACTAATCTGTGTTACATGCTATGAAGTGGTTCAACATTCAGACTATGTCACAAGCTGACAAAATGCAATGAATAAAATGCATCTTTGACTTTCAATGTCTTTAAGCTTTACCAGATTTCTCCTCAACTCTGCGGGTGCCCAGTTTGGCCAAACCCCTGGAAGCGACAGAAGAAACTCTACGCAAAAAGTCAAAAAACAAACAAGCAAACAAAAAGCCCAACAACCAAAAAAGCACACCAGCAGAAGCAGAGGTCTGTGATTATCCAGTAAAGCAACTGATTGAAGAGTTTTTCTCCATTGAAAATTTAAACAGTGAAATGGGCACAAGTCCTAGACCCAGTTAGATGAACAGCAGTTCTTTTACCTTATTGACTATGACAAGGGTAATATCATTTTATTGTCTTTAGTTTCTAATGTTCCTTGGGAGCTGCAGAAGTAGACTCATTCAAGCTCAAAGGAGAGACTGCCTGAAGACCTGGTCCCTGNGAAATGAACAGCAGTTCTTTTGCCTTATTGACTATGACAAGAGTAGTATCACTTCATTGTCTTTAGTTTCTAATGTTCCTTGGGAGCTGCAGAAGCAGAATCATTCAAGCTCAAAGGAGAGACTGCCTGAAGACCTGGTCCCTGCTGATCTCTGGCACAAGCTGAAGCAGCCTGTTCCCTGCCCAAGGAAACCGCTTGTTTTGCCTTTGCTGAAGCAAGCCTTGTAACCTCCTGGGATGATCGTTGTTACTTCGGTCATCCAAACACAGCTCACCTTTCCAGTGTTTTTTAATAAGCCAGCCCTCCCATCACCTTTTTTGCTGTTCTTCTGGCTCGTTTCAGTTTGTCCCTTTTTCTCCAGCATGATGCGTCACAAGGTGTCTCCTTCCCAGTAGTGCAGTCTCTGCAGCAGATCCCATTCCCTCTGGAGAAGTCCCAGTGTATTTCTAGTGTCATCCCTTCCATTGTCTTTTATGGGCACAGAGATGAACATCTGTGTTTGCAAGATGTACCTTTGATACCTGCTGGTTTTCTTCTTTCTGCACAAAAATGCAGCCTCTTCCATTGTTGAAGTGGCAGAGCAATGGACGTAGCACTGAAGCAAGCGTGGATGACAGGTTGTTCCGTCAGCTCTCGTCAATAAGCTGCTTTGAAAGACAGGGCATATGTGGAGGTTGTTTATGTTTACATCTCATTTCATGAGATAGACTGCAACTAGTCTGTTCATTAATTAAAAGGAGGGAAACATGTGCCAGAATGTTGCCTGTTCTTATCTAACGAATTTTATATAACATTTGCCGTCTGTTGACCTAACTGTCCTAATGAATGCAGGGCTGATTTGATATGGTATCATTAGTGGTGTGGAAGGACACTTTGAGATTAGAACAGAGCGTATATTCTTTATCATCTAATACTTATTGTCTGACTCTTTGATTCCAGGAAGAGTACATACCATGGATGAACCTTTGCAGCATATTTATTTATGTGCTACTTGATGAGGATAACTAGAATCTAGGAAAGTTTTAGTCGCTAAGCATCAGGAAGGCTGGCACAAAGTACTGCTTAGCTGTGGCAAAATTTGTTGAGGTTTAGATCTTAGCATTCCCTTTCCTCAGCTGCAGGTGTTGGCAGGAGATGAGCTCTGATGCTACCACATGGTCTGCCAAAAAGGCCTGGTTAAAGGTGTCTGAGATTCATGGGAGTTCTCAGTTTATAAGGCTTGTCTTGTAAGCACTTGTCCTCACACATGTGCTTTGTCTTTGTGCAGTGAGTGCTGGTAGGACAGGGCTGAAGTCTTCTGCTTCAGCCCTTCAGGCTTCATATGAAGAACTAGGAAAAGGAGACATATAAGCAAAGAGATCTGGATATTGTGGCTTTCATAATTTTTTAACTGACTCAGAAGATGAAGAGAAGACCTTTGGTCAAGGGAAATTACTTTCACTTTGGTACACTGGATGGAGAAAGAAGACCTTGGTGCCATGTGAGGACAGAAGCTGGTTGGTTTTTTTTTCCCTTTCAGTTCTTTGTATTAATTTTATTAATGCTTTAATTTGGGATATGATTTGTTCTCTGGATTCTGTTGTTTTGAGAATGGTGATTGTGGTATGGGTGCACCAGTGAAATGGAAACTAATTATCTGTTTCCTGCATGACCAGAAATCATTCTGTTCTGCAGAAAGGCCAGATACTGTCACTGCCTGAATCTTGATATAAAGCATTAGGGTAAGGTCCAGGCAGCTAGCACTAAAGTTTCCCCTGCTGCCCTAGAGCGTCCAAAATTGGGTCGAGCTATAATTCTTTGACATTGGAGTAAGGCAAAATAGCAGCAGGCAGAAAGTGCAGTTCATTTAAATGTAGTTTCATAATGCTTTGAAAGAATTATCCTGTTGCTGAAGTCCTGTCCCCTTAATGTTAAAATGTCTTTAGCTCATTGGCAGATCCAGTTCTGCTCACTTACATGTTATGTCTTGCTCCAGAGTTTGCTTTTGCACCCTTTCAGTCAAGGGGAGTGATTTGGACTGGAGTGGGACTAAGAACAAGTCATAAGAGCCTTTTTTTTTTCTCTGTCATAGTAAGTAACTTGTATTCCTCAAAACATCAACTTGTTGCACCTTCTCTAGACAAATCACTTCGTTCCATATGAAAGCAGAGGAGCTCATTCTGCCCAGAGGTTAGTTCTCGCTAAGGAAGCTGGTTTCATTTGATAAATATTTCAGTATGTGTTTTCTCCAATGTAACAGGACAAATTCATTCCTAAGCTGGGAAGTGTTTCTGAAAGTGCGATGGTAATGGAGTGTAGAATTGCCCTTTGCTGAACTGAGCTGCTGGTCCAGAGAGCCTGTTGTCAATTTTCTGCTGGCGGACAGTCTGGGTGATTTAGGAAGCAGCATAATGCTTATGCATGAACTTGTGCTTGTATTGTGCCTGATACTATGATTGCTTCAATTACAGATTTGTTGATAGACCTTCGCTTGCTTGGGGTGATGCTGTGCAGGTTCCCTATTTTATGAAGCTATATTAACGTAAAATTGATAGACTATAATGAAGAATGATGCCCCTGTATTTCTGTTGATCTGTAAAGCATCACACGCATTTAGTGTTCTGTACAAATACGATCTCATGCTGTCCCTGTTGCACATAGGATTTTCATTCGCTTTAAATAAGATGGTCTTGTTGTCATTAACAGCTCTTTTTACAGCCTTCTTTCCTTGGGCCAAGGTCTGTTAGGTGTTTTGAGAAACAGATCACGTGGGAAATGCTGTATCTTCTTTTCCTCTTATCTAGAAACTTAGTGTCATGGGAGAGAAGTCAGGACCTCTGCGTATTCAGGATTCTTCACTGTCACTGCATGCAGCCAGGACCTTACAATTCTTCAGGGCTTATTTTATGTCAAAGTTCAATCACCAAATGGCATCTGCCCAAATCTGGGCTGAACTGAGTGGTCCTGGTGAGTATAGGCAGTAGGCTGTGCTTGAGACCCTGACCGAGGTCCCACTGGTGTGAATGGCTGGGGACAAATGAACCTGGAGGCATGCAGCAACATAGCTGCTCTCCATCAGAAGAGTAGGTTAAGTGTACCATCAGAAACGCCGACAGTCCCTGTGGCACAGTCTTCTCTGCGCCATGGATCTGCCCCCGACAAAAGTAATGCTGTTACCTTCAGTAGAAGCTTGCTCAAATACTGTAAAATGTGTAAACAATGCTGCTGTAGCAAGCTTTCTGTGTATCTACCATTTTTCCTGCTTGGATGATAATTCTTTGGTCCTTACCTCTTGCGTACTTGTGCACATATTAGCCTAGCAGCAAGTTGGGCTTGAAATAGTCTGTTGCTTTTATGCCTCACGTTGCTTAGAAAATCATTAGAAATATGATAGAGTTCTATCACACCAGTATTTTTCTTGTCAATATTCAGTCTTTATTGGTTGACTTCAACTGTATAAGATTCACACTGGTGTGAACATCCATTAGTGCTCATTTTCCAGCTGATTATACTCAAAAGCAATGTAAGGTGGGCCCAACAGCAGCTGTCCAACCTCAATTTAAGCCAGTATTTCTCACTGAAATCCTGATGATCGGAAGTGCTGACATGATATTCTCATTAATATCAGAGTTGTGGACTTGCTGCAGAACATGCTGTGATTGACCCAGCTGTGGTCTGCTTGCTAAATCTGTTTGAAGTGTATTCTGGCTTCTTGGGGTCTTTTTCAATGAGCTAGGTCTTCAAAGATTTTTTTTTTCCTTTGGTTTGGTTTGTTTGGGTTGGGTTTTTTTTTGCCTTTAGGTAGGGCTTTCTTTCCTCTGTTTGCTGGGTTCCTTGGCAAAACCATTTCTCCTTAAAAAGGGACTAGAGGAATGGATTTTGGTTTGGCTTGCTCCTAAAATGAGCTTAGGTGCAGTATCTTTAATTTAGAAGAAATGCAAAGTGATTCCTGCCAAGAAGAGCTGCTAGAAGTCTGTTTTCTAAACAGCTGATGAAGGAAGTAATTGGGACATCTCAAGCAGGTGATGGTGGTAGGGAAAACCTGATTGTAGCCCTGTTTGATCTTAGAGCAGGGAGAAGCAGTTCTTGACAGGTAGCGACTGGCTGGGTGAGGATTGGAACTGGGTTGTAAGTTTGTTTGAATGTCAGATAAATTAGTCATATGTCCTTCCTTTTTTATTATGCCAACAACACGTTTTCTTCAGCTGGGAAATCTGTTGTGGTTTTCCTCTATCTTTCTAAAAAGGTCAATATGGAGATGTGCTTTTCATCAGTAAGATTTGAGCCACTCAGGCACTTAGTGTGTCCACTGGCCAAAGGCTAGGAAGCAGTATACGACCTAGAGAGCGCAGGGAGGTGTCGTGGTGATGAAGTGATTAGTACATAGTAAAAATACCAAACAGCAAAACATCTCACATGTATGTCAGGAAGCACTTGCTCATGACCCCCTTTCCAAATGGAAGGGAGGAGACGGCATCACCACAAAGGTGGGTGAATTTAAAATAGCATGCAAAAGGACCTCACACCAAGACACCCATAGACACTATAACCACATGGCAGCCCCAAAGGGACCTCACAGCTGCTTACTGAACTGCCTCAGGAGTGCAGTAGAGCCATCTGCAGCTGCTACACAATGAAATTTCTAGTTTAACATCTGGACTGTGTGGTTATAATAGAAAATATTACAGTAAATGGTAGCAGATTATTTTCTTTGTCTTGTGCTGTTACTGAGCATCATCATGTGTGTACTGTTGTGGTCGACAAAGAACTTGAATTCTAAGCCTCTATTTTAAGATGCTTATGACTACTCCAAAATAGCTGTCCTTTAGCTGAAAATCTTCCGTTCTATTCTCAGCAGAGATGTGGGTTTACTTGGAAAGTTTCAAATTCCATTTGATTGTTTTTTTACATTTTTGTGAATTTAAACAAAAACCCCTTCGTGCCACCAATGAAGAACTGTATCAGACTTATTTATTGCATTGCTTTTCAAAGTATGTGTACATTTCTATCAAATATAAACTTTCGAGATAGAGTAATCTGTTATTGCTAATTCCAACATTTGGAAAATGTATTTCAAGCTCCACTGAAGTGAGATACATACATATTTCTGTTTCTTTTTATTTACCCTCTGATTTATAAGCTTCAGATTGTTCTTGGGTTTTGTTGTCTTTAAGCTTTCATTCTACCCCCTTGAGTGCTAGAACCTTAAGTGTCTTTATATTTTTGTTTAATGCTCGCCTGAATTTAGCAGTGGGGCTTTTTTCCTAATTTGAGAGAGAATAAATTGGAAATTGCCCGATCAACTCAATTTCCACCAAATCTTGAAAAATTACACATTAGGGTTTTAAAGACCTTACAAGACTTTTTTTTTTTTAATTGGGGTGTGGTTCTTCATATAAATTATGTTTGGTTATCTTCTTTTTGTCTTGCTGCTGCCCTTCAATTTAAAGCACATGTTCTTGCCTTGTGGTTGTAATTTGATTTGGTATTTTAATCTTAAAAATATCATAAACAACTTCAAAGAATTTCTGAGCGCTTTATCTTAGAATTGACCTCCCTGACATAACATCTCTAGAGAGTTCTTGTGAAGTGTGAGGCCTAGATTTAGCCTTAATCCAGCAGTAAATAAGCTGAAATCTTCCCTTGATAAGAACAAGCCCTAGGAGTGATGCTCGTAGCACAGTAGTAAGTTTTCTTACAATTCAGGGTGCTAACAGGTCTTCCAGGCACAAAGTCACAGAGCACAAACACCTTCGGACATAAATGTTTGCTTTGTGAATGAGTTACATGAAGGTGTTGCCAAGAGTGGTGCAGCCGAAGCCAGGGCTGGGTACCACCACCGCGATGCTGGATGCTGCCGGGGGACCGGTGCTGGGGGGGGCTGCCACCCAGCCTCACGCGGAGCCCACCCCGCACAGACCTGAGCAGCCCCTCTCGCTGCCTGCCGCTCTTGCTGGTTACCATGACATTTGATCACCTAGAAATAGGCTCCGGGAAGTCTGGTCTTGTTCTGCTGCTCTCGGAGCTGGGATTTGCTCCGTTTCGCTTGCGTGCTTTTGAGGGGGAGGAAGGCCGATAGCACTGTGATGCTAATTCCCTTCACCCGTCCTTGTTCCTTTCCAGATCAAAGAACCAGGCTACTGAATTTAGGCAGATTTGTATAGCTGATCATTTAACTTCCTCCTCACAGATTTTGCATTTGTTCTTTTGGCAGCTGATTCATAATGTATCGAGATTTTCCTTTCTCCTGTACATCTCTACGGGTTAACAGACTGCTGTTACGACCCACATGGTCATAGCTGGACTGTAGCACGTCTGTCCATTACACTGCAGGACCATTTAGGATGTCCGCACTTCCTCATTCACAGTAGTGTAGTGCTGCTTCTGAAGTACTCTGGCTGTGATTAATTTATCTGCTTCTCAACAACCCTAGCTAATTAATGCTTATAGTGGCTAACATTGCTCAGACATCTGTGCATGGTACAGCTGTTCTTACAGTGGTTGATTAACAGAATTAAAGGATATATGTGGGACAACTAAAAAGATGTCACAAAATTGGCAAAATATTCTGATATAAAAATGCATTTAGTGCCTAAAAAGCTGTTTATGCTAGGATGTCACTCTTAATATTTTCTTAATTTTTTTTTTATCATAGCAGTGATGGTTTTATCACTTGCCTGCAGGGCATGGGCTTTCAAATGCATCATACCTCTGAACTTTGTTATCTTCTGTTTATTTGCAGCTAAAGAAGTGGAAGTTGGAAGTAGGTATGTGATGTCGATGCTACATGTTTTATTACTGGCATATCTTTATTTTTCTGTCGACGTAACTGGATTAGGAAGAATCAAAAAGTATCAGACTTATCCTCATATTAATTCTTAATCATGGTAAATAAAGACTTTTCAGTTCTGTAAGATTTAAGAAATGTGCACAATGAACTTAATCTTTTGTGTACCTCTTCATGTGATTTCTCTTTTGCAGCCACTGTCTTTTAAATGCTCTAGCAGAGAAACTCAATCTACAAAAAGATGAGAAGAGCAGATAATGTTCATAAGGAAGCAGCCCTATTTCAGTCCTGCTTGCCGTTTGACAGATCAGGAAGGGCAACTGCTGCTAATCTTCACCACAATCTCAAGGCACCTGGGAAATTGGAAATAATTTTTTTAACATCTTACTAGGTCATGAACAAGAGTGCTAATCACAGTACCTTGGCCTGATTCCAGTTTGGAAATTGCATTCTCCGCTGAGCAAATGCACCCCATTGCATTTTCAGTGATTTACTTTTTTGTCTTAAATGGTGTGGAGTTGCTGAGCAAAGTTAAAGAACTGGGGCTTCCCAACCACCAGAAATGTTTTAATGGTGGATGAGGTCAACCTACATTAACTTTTTCCTCCTTGTCCATCAGCTTAGTTTACAAAAGTACTTTAAAAAGAAAAGTTAGTGCAGTGCCTCACTTGAACTCAGCCACTGAGTTATGGGGCACAATTTTTAAAGTGTGTGTGTCGGGGAAGACTGGGGCCTCTGATGGCTGAGCAGATACTGGTTAGCTCTGGTAGGCTGTGCATGTATTAAAAGTCACTTTTTGTAAAATTTCCATCTCCGTGGTGGGAGCAGTTAGTGTGGAAATGTTAAAGAAAACAGGGTGGTAGGAGCTTCTGTACAGGGTAAGTGCAATAGGATGGGAAAATTGAAGCTTCTGCAACTGGTGGTACTGAAATTATCCAAGGCTTCTGATTTTACTACCTCCAAAGAGTTGAAGTGAAGGTAGCCATAGTGGGTAAATGTTTAAAAAACACTTTGCGAGGATAGAACCTTTTATCAAAAAAGACAGGATGTTTTGTGTTTTCTTTTTTTTCCCCCTCAACAGAAGTGGTTTGCTGCATATTGCTAATATTGCTCAAATGAAACTGGCTCTCAAGGTATCTACGTGTATTGTGTAGGTTCCAGTGACTCTTGGGCAATGGGAGCACTCAATAACAAGAGAGGAAAAAACCCATGCTTAATACGATCTGTTGAACTGGAGCATTTTAATCAGAGCTGAGCTCTGAAGGAACCAGGTGTTATTTTGCTCCTGGCAGCAATTGAAACTTCACAGGCTTTTCATGACATCATGTCTTTCCCATGTCTTAACCAGTGACTCATCTTGCTTGCCTGTTTGTTCCTATTTCTAGCTGCCAGCAGGAACGGTAAGCTCAGTGTTAGCATTCTGTTACTAATGGCCCATACTAGTCTGCCCAAGGTCAGTCTTCGCTCACCCTTGTGGTTCTTGGTTGGTTTTTTTTTTTCCCCCTCCCTCTTTCTCAAGGTGACTTTTGTTTAGCTGATTCTTGGTGGCTTCCCCTCAAAAGTCCACTTTTGCAAAAGAAATGTGTGTGTTAATGTAACATCCAGGAGCTCCGATTGCAGAGCAGAGCCCTTCTGTGCCCAGCACTGGGCAAACACAGCTAAGGAGGTCTCAGCCCCAGTGAGCGCGCAGTCTGCAACGCACGTCCTGACTTGAGAGTGGTGGAACTGGAACGTACCAGCCACCTTGCGGCAGACATCAATAATATACTGACCAAAACAACTAGAATTGCTGGAGGACATGAGAAATGTAGCACTTCACATTGTCCAGAAAGACAAAGCAATGCTGGTTGGTTGGTTGGTTTGTTTTCCCCAGCTCTGAGCAGGTAGCTAGGTCCAGTGAGGAAGGCAGAACAGGGCAGCAGCGGGAAAGACTGCAGTTAACAGTTTGAGAGATCTGCCTGGAGGTGTGAAGAGAGCAGGGAGGGAACGGAGGTTATGGATAGCAGAATGGCACTCTCACTGCTCACGACAGGCACCAGTACAGCTCTGTGCAAGCACGAATGTTTCCTCATCCATGCAGAAGGGAAAGTAAAGGGGTCAAGTATTACTGAGCCCCAGATTGTCCTGAAGCAGGACAAACAGCCCTCTGCCTTCAGGATGTGCCTTTATTTCTTGTTTATTCAGGTTATCTGTCTTGTAGAGAACAGGAGCTGAGGTGGCCAGTCTCGCTGAGAACTGAGCTGTGTTTGCAGGAGTCAGATGTTTCCTGACACTTTGTTGTCTAACAACTTGCTGCCCCTGTAACCATGGGGCCGTGAAGTCAATTATCCCATCTCCAAGGCTGACCAACCTCTGAACGAGGTGCGAAACAATGTGATGCTGAACAGCAGGGAAGAGGTCTCTCCTTCACCACAGCTGATGAACCCCCAAAATTGTTGTTGGTGCTGGTTATTGGGGTTCATGTAGCCTCTGTTCTGACTTTGACCAGCCTAAGCAAGGATGGTGCTACATACATGCATCTTAGAATTGTTGCCAACCAGCTAGACAAGAGGTGACTGTTATTCTTACATATTATTCTTTAAAAAAAGAAAAAATCAAACCATAATCCTTTAAAAAAATGGAAAGGCTTATTTCTTTAGAGGCTGTTTGTCACATACACTGATAGAACAGTCATGGTGCTGAGGGGATTAAATTTGGTACAGATGAGAAGTTTCAGTGACATTTTATTTGGAACGAAGAACTTGTGGCTGGAAATCCTCACTAGAAGAACGATGGTTCAGAATCAGAGGTTGTTATTTTTCAGACCTGCAGCAAAGAGCATCTGTCGTGATTTAAAAACTCAAATATGTTTCCTCTGTAAGTACCTTGCTGTTTCTGCTGAGACGGCCAAGAAAGAGAATTTAAGAAAAGCTGGTTGTGCTCCTGTCATGAATGTTTAGGTGATGGATCTTGTGAGTAGAGGGCATCTGCACATAATGCAAATGCATTTAGGTCTTTTTCTCCTCTGATAAACACTGAATTTTGATTGCTCATTAATGAGAAACCTTCAAATTTTTGTTTCAAGCTACTAACTAATGGTCTTGTGTTTTTTTTTTTTTAATTGTTTGTATCAAGGACAGGCACATATGTAAGCTACAAAAGAACAGAGTTTTTAGCACATTAGTGTAAATATACGTCACAGAGGCCCTTCCGTGCTTCATTACAACCAAGCTTCCTGATTTCCTCATCAGGGACAGCCAAACAGGCTTCTGAATGCTGAAGGCTCAGGCTGTTCTTCCCAGGCATTTGCTAGACTGTTAATTAGAGCTACACTGTGTTTCTGCTGATCCCTGCCTGTGCCTCATCTAGTTGTCTTCTAATGAGTTTGTGGTCTACCTGGAAATCTTGCAAACAACTTGGGGGGGAAGCAATCTGCGTCAGTTATTTTCCACTTTATTAGATAAACACCTTGCACATAAAAAAACCTGAAATGCCTAATTACCTAAGGTTTGTGGTGTTTTAAACTGATGTAAGGGGAGCTACTGTAAATGCTCAAGAAACTGAGCTCGTATTTTGCAGTTTGTTTTATTTTATTTATGTTGAAGTATTGGGGGGAGGGTGGTGTTCACTGAAGCTAGCATAAAACGTGGTCTGAGTCAAGAAAACTAAACCAGTTTATAGCTGTCTAAGAAGCTAACATAACCTGAGGAAAAAAGAATCACTTCAGGGTGATATTACAGAGATTCAGATAGATTTGGAGAAATGCAACTAAAAACCTTTAAGGGGAGATGACATGCTCTGTACCTGTACAGTAAAACAGAGCGAGGAATCCATCAGTGACTCACATAGAGATGAATCACATCTCTGCATTATACCACATTGCTACTAGGGCAAGGTTATGAATAAACTTTACATACCATGAAATATAGGATGGTTCCCCCCCACCTTTGATAACCTGAGAAGGCAGGCACCTAAGTATACACTAATGAATATGCAAATTGCCTTCCTAATGAGGTAAGTGCATTGCCAACCAGAGAACAGGTTATGACTAAGCAAATGCGTGTAGCCCTCTGGGGTTCTGTACCTCCCGCAGCCACGTTCCTGTCTCTTGCTAAGGTATGAATTGGGGCCCACCCCCACACAGGGGGTTCGCAGGCAGAATGCTGAAATTGATAAACCAGAATTACTAAATTTCAGAGCTTTGGGTAATAGCACAGTTTGCCTTTAATGCAGATGAACTCTGTGGGCTGAGTCCAGTTCCTCACTGAGCCAAGGCACTGAGATGGTACCAGGGCAGGTTTTGGAAGCCACCCTCAGAGTCCCTCGGGGCTGCTTCCCAGGACAGCCTGGATGTACATCCTCAGAGCTAACTCCTTGCTCTGAACCACTGTCAAATTAATTCCTTTCCAAATTATTCTGCTTGTCGCTAGACAATGTGTCTTGCAGTTGCTTACTGCCTGGTCACAGCCTCATGCCCTAAATCAAAATGAGTGCTGGTTAAACACAGGGCAGAAAATAGAAGATGAGATTTGGGAGACAGAAGAACCTGGGAATGCAGGTGTAAAACAGTAACACTGTGAGCATGAGAACTGAAGAAGTCTGACTTCCTATGGATTTGTTTCTTTTTGTTGGTTGCAGAATCTGAGAAGTTACTAGTACTGATTTAGGTCTTTCTCCTAATGAGGCGTGAAGAAAGCCTCTCCCCTGCGGGTCCTTTGGTGTTAGAAAAAGATAAGCATTGCACTTAACCTTTTTTTTCCTAGCTAAGGTATGCTTAAGGTCTCTCCATGTCACCAACTATTTTCATGACATTTGTAAGAACGTACCTTTGAGAGTGTTTCCCCTCAGTCAAATTTGATCAAAAGTCAGTAGAGTTATAATGAGCATATATATGTGGAGACTGATGATTTAATGAGCCTCATGTCCTTGGGAAATCAGGCTAAAATAAAGCAACTATTATGTGTCTGAAGAAACAGAACCATGCTATTGCTGCTGAGACCCTTCCCACTTGAAGTACAGTCAGGATCTAGCTGGCACGGCTGATTTAGCAGTTCAGCAGCTAAGCGAGGATGTGGTGTCGGTAAATACGAGAGTGGTCTGTGATGGATTTATCAATGGCAGGAGAAGAAACAGTCACTCGTCCTGCAAGGTGTAGTCCATCTCATTCTGGTACTTCTTGTCAGGAGGAACAGGAGGACTCTTTCTCAGTCAGTGTGCAATGCCTTGTTGTGATCACCCAATGGGCTACCCTGTCTTGAAATAAATGCACAGGTTTCAGGGAAAAATCCCTTCTTTTTTTCCAGAAGTGTGGTGGAGAAACAGCAAGATTCCTGCTGCATAATCCCTCCACTGGGAAATTTGTGGTGTGTTACAGCTGTGGGTAGTCTCACAGTAGTGCAATAAGCAGAGCCTTTTAAGCACGCTGCAGGGAACTTATTTAAAAGCGCTTTCCTCCTACTGAGAGCTTCTGTGATATTCTGGTGCAGAACAACAGGTGATCATTGATGTTTTCCCCTTTCATAGACTGGCTAGCATGTGTTCGGGAAGGGCCAACACTGTTTCTTGCATACAGCAAAAACAAAGCTGTGTGTATGGGAATGATGGACAGGAGGATTTTAAAGCTGAGTAGTTTCCCACCCACTGCACCTTGTGTGTTTGCTGGGGTTGCGCTGCTTCTGATCAGAAGCTGGCTCTATAATCCTGCTAGAGTGCTCTACATGGCTTTATTTTACTCTTCCAACTACCTGGTGACTTACACACTAAAGTGATAAGTCCTTTAGGGTCTCTTTCTCTAGAGAAGAGAAACTTTAATCACATTTGAAAACAGTGGCAATAAATGCTTTCTTAAGTGTGGGTTTTGGAGGACTAAAGGACCAATTATTTCAGAACTGCTGACCCATAAGAGTAAATAGCAGTTAACTTCTTACGCTGAACGCGCGTTGAAAGTAAGGCCTTTTGCCTCCCTGCAGCTGTTTCACAGAGTTGCCATTTGCCAAAAGATGGATGGAATGTGCTTGTTCAAATGATAGGTACCTCCCGAATGCGAGATACCTAAGCACACAACTTCTCTCCCTGGTTCAGAAGGCAGGCCCAGGGGGAATGCATTGGCTGCAGGACCGCTCATCTGATGTAGAAATATTCCTCAGTTGAAGAGCAGGCACCCAAAATATGCTGAATAAATGTTGTTGGCATGCAACAGATGGTAGTTGATGTGTTTACCAGCTGTCACAAGTCTTGAAATTCTTCTGTTGTATATGCCAGAATTTCACCTTTGTGTTGCCAGGCTGAACATAGAAATGACAACAGCAGGTAAAAGTCATCTTCAGCACTCTAGAGAGAGAATTAAGCTGAACCAACAGAAGAGGATTAGTAGGTCTGGAATTAGTAGGTGCACCTCAGACATTGTAATTGGGACATTCCACATTAAATTCACTTTGTAGAATAATTTGCATTGCATCAAGTCTTTAATTGTTGTCTCTAACCTCAGGTGAGAACTGCATCACCCACAGCATCTATCTCAAGGACATTTTCCTGACCATGACACTGAATTGCAACACTTAAATGTCTTTTGCCTGGTACAGTCCTGGACTGTTTTCCATTGCCTCTGCTTTGAAGTGTCAGCTTTCAGTGAACTCTGCTAAGATTTTATTATTGCATTGAGGCTGAGGCAGAGAAGAGCAATTAAAGGGTTGACATCTTTGGTTATTTTTTAAATAGTACATGTGTCAAAATGCATTTAAGAAATCATAGTTGATGCAAAAGCCCAATTAGTGCTAAAATGTAAGTAGAGTTCACTTCAGTGGGAGCAAATGAGAATTCTAAAATATATAATAACAAAAAATAGTTGCCTTATTTTAGATACAGGACCTAACTACAACTCCTGTTTCTGAGAACTGAAGTCTTAAAGCCTAAATATTCTTTTCTGTTCCAGGATACAGCTGGACAAGAAAGATACAGGACCATCACTACTGCCTACTACCGAGGAGCCATGGGCTTCATCCTCATGTATGATATCACCAGCGAGGACTCTTTCAACGCAGTGCAGGACTGGTATGAAATAAGTTGTTGTTGGGTTTGTTTGTTTTTTGGCCAATTCTCCTCTCACAATTGTTTTTTGAGAGCATTTGACATCCCACCCTCCACAGTGCTTTGCATCACCGTATTCTTTCCTCTTCATCTAAACTCTGGGATAATAGTTTCTTAGAAAAAGTTCTATGGCTTCACTTTAATGAAAAGGTTATAATTCAAATATAGTAGCATACGATAGCAATTGTTGCTTTTAAAAGTCATAATTTATTGTAAAGAAATTAATCCTTTAATGCATTATTTGGGCTTCTGAGGTTTCTGGCTATCCAGCTAAAACAATCCAGTTTAACAGTGGTTGTTTGAGTCAAATCTTGTTTAAAATCTAGTAAGGCTGAATTTTTCCCAACTGTCTTAAAAATTGGTATTTTTTTTTT
>RSEF01000008.1:26272475-26322802 GCA_003993805.1 Himantopus leucocephalus | reverse complement strand
ACGAGGCCAAATGTAAGGTCAGACTCCTGGGATCCTCAGCTAGCTGCACTCCAGTTTCAGCACATGAGCCACAGAAAGCTTTAGAGGCTTTAAGTTCATCCCAGTGCTCCTGCGTAAGCTCCCATGCATTTGGTCCCTCTGTCATTGAAGTTGGCATTTGTCTGATACCTGCCGTCTGTCATTGCATCTGCTGTTTCCTGCCATAGGTATCACTTAATCCTGCTGGGTTCAAATATTAACTCACAGAGCTTTACCTTGACGCAGTATCTTCCTGATTTGGTAAATTTCTGTTTCTCTTTAGCATATGTTTCTACGTTTCTATGCAATTTTCAGTCTCCATGAACCAGTTTTCCTGTTCAAGCAAAGACGACTTGATGCTTCCATCTGTTTGACTCTCAAAACACAATTTCTTATGGTGTGACTAAAACTGTGCAGCAAATGGGCAGCAGCAAATGAGCATCTTTTTTGTCTGCTCCGAATTGTTGTTGTTACGTGTTTTATAAGTTGTATCTAGCATGAGGTGTGTATCTATTGTATGGCTTTCTCTATAGGCACAACATCCTTAACAGGTGTGATTGATTGTTTTTCCTCTGACAGATTACAGCTGAAGGAGAATAAGCTTTAGAAGACTGCTTTTTTGTCCCTAGACTTCAAAAATTATTCACTTTGGCTTTTCGTCTCGATCTCAGGATCTTTAAAACACTTGCAAAGTCTTAACAAGAAACTTTATTGTCACAGAAAGTGAAGGAGTAGTAAAATAGAATGGTGCTATAAATTACATAGTCTGCATTCTGGCTTTCTGCATAAGCTTGGTCGTTTGTCTTTTAACCAACCTACAGTCTTGAGATGTTGATGTTGTCATTAATGGTACTTGTTTTCATACTTAATATATGATTGTATTTTAGCTGATGGAATGTAAAAATCTTTTTTGACCTGCTGTAGGGCCACACAAATCAAGACCTACTCCTGGGACAATGCGCAAGTGATCCTGGTTGGAAACAAATGTGACATGGAGGATGAAAGAATTGTTCCCGTGGAGAAGGGGAAACATCTGGCGGATCAGCTAGGTACATGTCAAAGCTTTTCTCCCGACTCTTTTTTCCTCTGCTTCTTTATACTGTACAGGCTCCTTTTAATTTGTAAGATAAAAAGTCCTTCCAGTAGTAACGCTTTAGTTATGGTATCACAACTAAGAAGCGTAATATATTCTAGGTGCATGTTTTAGTTGCTTAGTGCTGAATACTGCCTTTTTGTAGTGTTGCTGTGTCTGTAAAGCTATTATCTAAGGATATATGGGAGATAAAGTTTGTCTGGAGAGAACAGCTTTTATTAGCTCAGCGGAATGAAAAGAGAAAAATTTTTCATAAACACAGTTCTGTCTCCAGGTCTCCAAGTACCATATAGTCATTTTCAGAATGCAAACATTGATTTTTGTAGAAGAAAANAATTTTTTTTTTTTTTTTTTTTGCAACTAAACCATGAAAAAAGAAGTTTATACAACTGAACTGTAGAATTGGGTAAAATACACTTTAAAAATGTACCAGGCTTCTCTGTCCAGATAGGGAAATGACATTATGTTATTGATGTGGGCTAGACAAAGCAAAACAATTCCATTGAGAGGAAGCTGGGATTGCAAGGAAAACTTTGGAATAAACAGCAAAATAAGATCATCCTAATTTTTCATTTATTTATCATTTTTCTTTATATATTATAGCATATATGATCTTTTTAATATGGAGTCAGGGCTTCTGTGTTAAGATTTAGCTATACTGTTATCTTCTCTTAAACAATTCGTAGTGGCAAGTAAATCCTGTTAAAATTTAATTCAGTTAACAGTGGAGACCCTTACAGTGGGCATACTGTAAATATTTGTTTAGCTTGTAAGAGCAGAGATTCTTACCAGACCCAAAGGAATCACCATCACCTTCAATTTATAAAATTCGGGGTTGTCTTCAATTCTTAAGCAGTAATTGGAGGGTGCATAATATATTGTTAAATGGGGGGTACTGGAGTTCCAATACACATTGCATACATTGTTGTAGTTTAAAGTGTGACCTTGATCAAATTGTGAATTATAGTTAAATCTTAGAAAATGAGTACTTATTAGTTGGGGGGTTTGTTGTTGGTGGTTTTGTTTGGTTTTTTTTTAATGAAGGGAAGGTATAGAAACCCTGCTCATAGGTGAGTATAATGGCTTTGTGATAGGGACCTGTGTGATATGAACAAAAAGATGGTCACTGTTCCAAAGAGTTAAGAGCAATCAGATTATTTATTATGTTTAATGTGAATATAGAAAAAAAGCATGTCTGCAAAGGCCAGCAGGTTTAGAGCCTTCAAGCGTAAATTCGATGTATGCTAAACACAAAGGGGTCCCATTCATGACTGGATCCTTGAGGCACTGCCATCATAAACAAATAATGAGCAAATATCAAACTAAACCCTCTAATTTCCCATCTTTATTATTATTGTAATAATAATTCTTTACATGTAGGACTAGCAAAGCAAACAAACACATGGTTAGTTTGCAAAAACAGTTATGGGCTCTTATTTACATGTCAGAATTTAATTTGCTTTTGAAAANTATTGTAATAATAATTCTTTACATGTAGGACTAGCAAAGCAAACGAACATGTGGTTAGTTTGCAAAAACAGTTATGGGCTCTTATTTACACGTCAGAATTTAATTTGCTTTTGAAAATGTGAATGTGAATAAACTCGGCTCCTGGCTTTCAGACTCTCAAAACCGTTGTGAATGCATGTGTGCCCACATATTTTGCAAGAGTAATTATACTGTTTGTAATTGAAAATTTGTCCAGAACAATGTAACAGCAAATAGAGTTTTACTGGAACTCTCACTCCTATTAGGACTTCTAATGTTTTTTTCTCCCCCAAAATTCATGCATTTGTTTAAAGACAGACTTGGCATATAGCATCTGAATCCTTTATGTATGGGACACTTCAAAACACACACATGCACAGAGTTACCATAGCGACTGACTCCATCAGTAGGAAACCATGCTGCTGAAGAATCCCCAGTTCTGCTCCCGACCTGTCCTTGTGCTTGTCCAGCTCACCCTGGAGAAACATACCCCAGTGCAGAGCAAAACAAAAGCTAACCATGCCTTTGGAAAGCGCTGTCCCAGTCCTCCTCTTCTGTAGCCTCCAAAAATACTAAATGCTTTTTTTAAAAGGGCTGAAAAATGTATCTTGTTTTATCAGTCAGATTTTCCTTATATTAACTGTGCTAACGTGTACAGCATTATCTGAAATGACTTTGTGTGTTAGGTGGGAGGAATCTTTTTAATTGACTTTTTTAATAGCTTAAACTGCTAGCTTTCATCATAATGATTCACATAAAGGTTATCCTTTAGTGTGTTTATCTAAGTTTGTGTAGTGACATTAACATCATTGAAATAATTTCCTGTTCAGATTAAGAAATTGTTATTGGCTTGAAAGTGAGCTAAACTAAAACAGATTCAGCCACAGCAGAAGCTAAACCAATGTTGGACTGACAATATTTAAGTTCGCTTCTCTGATTTATTGTGCGTTTTATATACACAGTTTTAATCATCATCAAAGACAGCAAGTGGGGCAGACAGAACCCTCATCTGATGCAGGGCAGCCGTCCTTATTTAGTAACAAGGCAAACATCTCCACTATCTCTTCAACCGTTGTCCCATGATTTTTAAAATGTCTTAGAAGGGGTAGGTACATACTTATCTCACACATCAAGGTGACTCAGTCTACCAGCAGTGGCGGACTACTCAGTTAAGATGACTTGTCTTACCTTTTGTCTATGGCTGATTCAAAGAAAAATGATGCGATGCAGAATGCCCCCAAAATGAAGCCCAACAGAATGCAGCTTATTGCAAAATAAACTCTCTGTGGCGCTTGAGCTCTCGCTGTTGGCAGTATAATAACCTGGTAGAACAGAAGCAACAGCCATTGTAAGGGATGGTTGGCCTTTGAGGCCCCTGGGGTTAGGAAGATAAAGAAATGCTTCACAGTTCAGTGCGTTTCTGCTGGCTGAGGCAGGGTTCAGGCTCATCTGTGAGAAGGCTGGTTCCTGCCTAGCACGGGGTGTCAACGGGAGGCAGCAGGAATAGCTGTCTGTGCCATCCCCACCTTGGCGTGACTCCAGCCTTGCTGTGTTTTTTTTAATGAGAAAGGGTCAGTGTTTGAGGATCCGTACTGATCGCTGCAGCTAGGAGCTGGCGACTGCGACGCTGAAATTACTCTGTAGGAGGCACACAACGTTATTTGTAATTCAGCAATGCTGAACGGCATTTGTCAGGACAGGCGCTATGTCGTGATGTGTGGTGTGCGAGTGTTAATCACCCTGTAGAGCTTTCCATCTAAACAGAGAAAGAATGGGAAAAGACAAGACCAAAGTCATGGAGCGTTTCGCTCACAAGCACAGACGTTGGTCAGCAGGAGTACAGCCACGATCTTGCTGCTCTGCTCTTGCCAGGCTGCAGTAGTGGTCCGCAGAGTAAGCCAGCAGCCCAGGAGGAACCTGGTGGCACGCCATCAGCAGCTGCAGCCCAGGGCATCTTCACTGGTGTAAGGGGAGAATTCGACTCCCTTGTCCTGGGTTTATTCAGATCTGTGTCATCTGCAGATGTGTTTTCCAGGATCCATTTAACCCTTTGACTCTTCTTGATGCTTGATGAATTTTAGAAGTATTTCTGCTCAATATTTTGAGATTGTGGGAATCAACTGAGCTTAAGAACTGTCTAATGTCTGGTTTTCTTAAGGTGAAGTCTGAAAAAATGGTTAGTATTTTAAAAACCATCTCCATTATCATCAGTATCTATTGATTTTTTTTTCTACTTTTTTCCTGACAGGTTTTGACTATTTTGAAGCTAGTGCCAAAGAAAACATCAACGTAAGGCAGGTGTTTGAGCGTCTCGTGGATATAATCTGTGAAAAGATGTCAGAGAGTATAGAATCAGACCCTTCCAGGGGCGCTTCTGGAAGGAGCATGCGACTCACAGACAACCCACCCCCTTCGCAGCAGAACTGCTCGTGCTAGTGACCTTTCTCACTGAGAAAAGTCCTTCTCCTTTCCTGACTAAATTTTATCTTTTCATTTGTGGTGGTGCATTATCATGTAGTCCAAAGGCAGAAGTCTTTGTTGTAGGAAATTGGTATGTTTGTTTAATGTGCTGGAGTGTTAATATTATATATTTCCTCGTCCAATAATTTAAAAAACAAAAATCTGAATAATTATTGTAACTGCACCTAGTGTTAATGTGAGTTACCCTGAAGAAAAAGAATTGTATAGTGTTGCAAATGTTATTTCCACAAAGAATGTTGCATTTTTAATTATAAATTCCTCTACTGCAGAAAGAGGTTTTTTGTCAAGAACAGCAGGAAAGATAAAAACCAATTAGAAAGGATGAGGTATGATGGGGGGGGAAACTCTTATAAATCAAGAATATGCTTTTTATTTAAAAAAAAAACCAACAAATAAAACACCAGTCCCCAGATATTTTGAGTCACTGTTGCCATCCTCTACACACGGACCTCAGTTTTTCTGTATGGTGGAGCAGAAAGCAGTGCATTTCTGTCTGAGGTCCTCCAGAGAGTGAAGAGAGGGGGTGGATTTTGTGTCAGGGAGGAAGAGCACATGGAGGAGTGAAAGCTGCCAGGCAGGGGAGGAGGAGGAGGAGGAGGCTTTGCAGCCATACCTTCATTTCCCTGTGCTCTTGGCAGGTGCTGGGTGAAGGAGCAAGAGCCCTTCCAGGGGCTGCCTTTCCCTGCAGCCTTCCCCACAGTCACCAGTAAGGGCTTGCAGGACGCTGGGGGGGTTGTTGTGTTGGGCACCTCGCTGTCCCTGATCGTTTCTTTCTAGAAGCACAAGATCCGACTGTCCCACAGCTTTTCCCCTGTATCCTGTAGTTTTACCTCTCCAGGTTTGGATCTACTCTGATCGATCAACTGCTTGAGGGTGGATTTGCTGCAGGACGAAGGAGAGGAGGAATTGGCTGCTGTGTGCTTAGTTGGAGGCAAAATCTGACATGTAAGACTTGGAACAGCACTGTCTCAGAAAGATAAAAATATCAGGAGCCAAAATGTGAGTGTTGGTGACTATTAGTGCCAAGATTATTAGATTTTCTTTCTGCATTTTGTTGTTGATTTATTTTTTTTTTAATTTTGTGCTAGATGGGGGTGTGTGTGTGGGGATAGTTTTTCTGGTTTCAGATTCAACCACAGAGTATAATTTAAAACAAGGAATATTGATTAATAAGATATAACTGCAAATGAAAAATGGCAAAGATGTCCTGTTAGAGTTATTCTGCGGACATTTTGTGGCATCATTCTTTGAAGGGGGAACAATTTTTGATACTTAACATCTAAAATATTTGTATACTTCCAACATCTCTAAAATTACCAAAGTTCTACATCTATGTGTAGAACTCTGTGTGCATTAGCCACACACAGAGCTTGTATTTCTCTTAAATACATGAAGGAACTGCTTTTGCGAATCTGTGAAATTATATACACTGTATGCCTTTACGATCACACACTTGTTTGCACATCCCAGCTCCAAACAGTGATCGCAAATTGTGTCTGTAAGTGTAAATTAGGTGGATACGGAGAGTTTGCTGTACTAAGGTGAAAATTCTGAAAAGTTTTATTAGGCCTATGAACTCCTCTGACCGAGGAGACTTTCTGATGTCAGAAACTGGAGTCGAGTATCTGCCTGCTGCACTGTAATTTGCTGGATCGTGACACTAGCGAATGCCTTTGTAACTGTGTTCTGTCTCAAAGTGTAATAGTTCTAAGAAAAAAGCACAATACTCTGGAGAAAAATGCAACTATGTAGTTTGAGCTCATTGTGCTAAAGGCTTGTTCCCTTCGTTTGTATGTTGCTTTCAGAAATCTTTACTGTGACATATTTTGGGCGTGTGTGATCTAGTACTGAAAGTGCGATTTGTGGAATGTGGTTATTGTATCTAAACCCCTGAAACTGCAAAATAAAGAGACATGTAGTCACCGGGTGTGCCCAGAGAGTTTGTGTGAGCTGCATGACTAGCGTATTAGGCAATCGTGTGCATGTATAAAGAAGGGATCTTTTTAATGCTTTTAAAATACATCAAACTACATTGATCTTTTTTGACAGGGTGATGATCTTTCAGCCCAGCAATCTGGAATCACTATGTAGATTTAAAACAAAGTGAAAAGAAGGATTAGTTGGCTAATAAATTTGCACTGCAGTGTTTTAATTGTAGCAGAAGCAGCTTTTAAGGCAACTTGTGTAATAGTAAATTGAAATAAAAACTTCCAGAGCAGGGACCAATGATTTTGAGCTGTGCAGGTATAATGGGAGTACCTCAGTGCAAATAATGATTTTTCAGCTCAGCAACTCCATGATAAAAAAAAAAATTGGATTTGGCAGAAATGGAATTTCTTTTGTTTTACCTCCCCCCCCTTGTAAAAGAGACCTTTCCCTTTTCTACCGAATATATAATTGTGTTTCATTGTGTTCCAGTCAAGTCAGATGTAATTTTTTATTTTTTTTAAAGAAGAATGCAACTACATTCCAGGTCCCTCAAGCTAGGATGACCAGAATTGTTTTTCACAGCACAAGCCAGCAAGTAGCTACATGGCAGTATAGTCTGAAGAACTGGAAAAGACAGTTAAGAATTCTACGCTGCCCTATATTGCATACATGGAGAAACCTAGCATTGGGTGCAGAAATCCTGCAGAGTTTATTTCAAGTAAGAAATCAAATCATCACAGGCAACTGACACATAAAATATATATTAATGGAAAATCAAATCATCACAGGCAACTGACACATAAAATATATATTAATGGAGAGATGTATCTCATCATCTTACATTTGCATTAAAAGCTGTGAATAAATACAGAGAAAGCCTTTTGCCTTAAGTGGCATGCAGCTATTTCAGTATCATCAGAGAGTCAATAATAATTGTTACTTGTATTAACTTGTAACAGGTAATGACAGAATGCGAGACAGTAATTTGTCAGGGCAAGGGAAATAACAGACTTGCACTGAAGACAAACCCAAAATGCTTGATGGTGTCTTGTATAGAGCCTTCCATTTGACTGGCAGTGGCCTAGGATAGTAGTGCTGAAAAAACAGTATGGTTACAAGATAAAAAAGGGGTACTAGAATGTGAGGGAAAGGAGGCGATTTTCTTCACAAGCTTCTCTCTATTGCTTGTACAAAACAGCACTGCGTGTGCGGTTCTCCAGTAAAAGCCATACAGTTAGACGTGGGTCTTGGCTTCCATCTTCTGGAGAAATAAAGCAATAAAGTATCGGGTAGGCATCCAGTCTAAATTAAATTACCTTCCTAGATATCCAGCCTAAATTATCATCTCTGTATCTCTGACAGCTCCCCCTCATTTGTATTGGCCTCTGCCCCCTTAACTTGCATCATGTCTTTAGCAGGCAACATAGACTTACACAAAATAACTAACAGCACTGGTGTTACCGGGACAGCAGAAAACTGAGCAAAGGTGGAACAATGCAAAAGGGATGGGATAAATGCAATGGCAAGCTGCCTAACCGCTCTGAGAGCGTTACAAGAAGGATGATCTCGGCAGTGTACGCTATTGGGGAATGCCAGCTTCAAAGAGATTTCAGACAAGACTTGAAATTGCGACACTGGTGCTGCAGTTTCATGGTGGGGGGGAAAGTATGTTCACAAACTGGAAAGTGCAGAGACCTACTGAACTGCAAAGGCTGGGCTGTATGCAGAATAAACAGTGTTTTCTGTTAAATAGTCAATGCTTCCCCGCCTCCGTCCCCAGCTGCGCTGAAGGGACTGCGCACCACACCCCTCCTCGGGCAGCCTGCGCGAGCTGATTGGTCCTGTGAGGAGTGAACGGCAGTCGCTTAGACCAATAGTTGAAGGCAATGAGATGAGAGGGCTGGCCTCCGCCGACCCGTGGTTGGACTGTTCCAACGCAAGAGCGGGGGGGGACAGCTCACACGGCAGGCGGGTATCAATGTCGGACCGCGACGGCACAGAGAGAATTTCCCGGGATCTAGCTCTATTCCTCTGTCGTTCCCTTATTCCCTCTGATTTCTCTGTCTTCTCTGTCTGATTTCTGAAACGGGCTGCCTTTCCCTCCGTCTCTCTCCCCACCTATGGTTTCCCCCACCTCGCCCACGCCACCAGCATTCTCTCCACCAATCAGAGCCCCACACCGACCATCCGCGGGCCTGGGATTGGTCCGTTTTCCCCACCTGGCACCGCGGCGGGCGCTGACTGGTGCGGTCCGCAGCCCTCGCAACCGTCACCGCTACTTCCTCGTGCGGCGGAAGCTGGCCGGGCCGCGACGGGGCGGGGGCGGCCGGCCGGCGGCGGCGGCGCATGCGCAGTCTCCTGGCCGCCTTCGCACGGAGGGGCCGAGCGGTGCGGGCGGGGGCCCGCGGCCTAGCGGGGCACCGCCGGCCGGTGCGTGCCGTTGCCCGGCCGCTGTGGTGCGCTGCGACCGCCGCCATGCCCGGTAGAAACAAGGCGACGTCCAACTACAGCTGCCCGGAGCTGACGGTGGGGCAGCAGGCCGGGGAGGGCGGCCGCGACGCCAGAGGCCGCTCGCCTCAGGGGGATGAGGAAGACCACGGGGACATCGGGCCCGGCGCCAACCTGGGCGACCCCGACATCGTCAAGTCCCCCAGCGACCCCAAGCAGTACCGGTGAGGACCGGCGGCCTCCAGCCTCCCCCCGGAGGCGGTTGGCCAGGGAAGGCTTAAGTGAGGGGGAGGTAGGGAGAGAGGGGGCAGCCGTTGAGGTAGCCCCCGGGTGGTCTGTGGGGCGGGCTGGGGCCTCCCCTCCCCGCCTGCCCACGGAAAACCAGCCCCGGCCGAGGGCTGGGTGCCAGCCCGCCCCCTGTCCCGGCACACCGGGCACGCCAGCACGGCTGCAGCCTCGGGTGCTTGAAGTCGGGCTCGTCTGGGGAAAACAGGGGCCTCCCCGTGAAAAATGGAGGCTGGGGGTTCACGGGTGTATTTCTTCTCATGATGGGCTGTCTGGTTTGTATGCAGTAATAGGCTCGGGGCTTGCGTAGAAAGGAAAAATTAGTACTTGTTCAAAGACTCTGCTGTGACACTATGTTTTCGAGGCGCAGCGGTATTGGTTAGTTTGCAGCCCTCGTCCAGGCAGCTCCATTCCAAAAGCGTTAAGCTGAAATGTGAAATGCGGTTGAAGTATTACAGAGCAGATACCAACTTAAAAAAAAGGCTGTTGCTCTTCCCGTTTTAGATGAGCTTCCAGATTTTAACACAAATATGTCAGTGAGTTGAGAGAGAAATTATTTTCATGCTGCTATTTTGCTTATGTCTTCATCTGTATTTTTTGGAGTAATAGCTCTGAAAGTGCTAAAAAAGATCACCTTCCCTGAGCACAGCCCACAGCATCTGTGGCCTTCTTGCAGTGAGAGACTCGGCTGAGAACGGCCGGTGGAGGTTGAGCTCTTTGGATGCTGTAAGGCAGTCATTCTTGAAGGGACACTGTTATAACTTCTTTCTGTTAGGCAGAAGATTATTCAGCCCTTGTTAGAGATGCTTTTTTTTAATCTTTATTCTTCATGATGTCTAATCTGTGTAGCCAGTGGAGAATCTGCCTAAGCCTAAGCCTGGAACTGAATTTTGGATTTGCAGTGACATTGGTTGACAGTGAAATTCCCTGCTGGCTGTGTGAAGAGGACTGTGCCTATTGGCTTAGGGAGAAACTTGCTCCCTCCCTTCTTGCCCTACTTCCTTGCTGCTTCCTCTGGATCTTTGCCTGCCTTTCCTGCTGGCATTCTTACTCATGCTACTTTGCAGGAGGCTCATCTTCCTGCAGAGTTCACGGAGACTAGCAGCTTAAGAAACTTCTGCCTTTGCTACCTGACACAGCACAGCGATGAAGCTTGGGAAGTCCACTGAAAACCATCACTGGCTATCCATTTTGAGGCTCAGGAACCTCCTCTGCATGTAGAGAATTGGAGAGTGTGCTTGCTTATAGCATAAGATAAACTAATACCAACATCTTCTGGAAATTCTACTCCCCATCCTTAACGGATTTTTTTGGTTGGAAGCAGAGAGTCACATCTTTTCAGACTGATTTCCACGTGTGGGAAGTGGGCCTTGCACAGAACAGACACAAACATTACGCTTAAGAAGGATAACTTCAGTGTGGCTGAAAGTAAAGTGTACCTATGTCCACCACCTATATACCAAACCTCTTAAGTAAATGTAACTGCAGGTGATTTGATGATGCATGTACACTTTCTCCTCTGTTCATGCATCAGTGATGATGTATACTGCAGACAAGTCACAGTGGGTTCAATGTGTCCGTCTGTGACATCAGTCTTAACTTAGTGGAAAATGTTATATTTTATCTTTTCAAATACAGTGATCTTAAAACCAAAAGAGTTCTGACAGACATTGCAGAACGTATTTTCAAAAGTGAGTTTGTTGGGACAAAAATTGTCATAATCGAAGTTGGTTTTGTTCATTAGAGCTATGATTGGGCAGTTATCTTTACCAAAGTGTATGTTTTATTTAAATTTGTCCGTATATGGAATTTCATGGGCTTGTATTGCTTGTTTTGGGTAATTTTGGAAATTAAAACATTTCTCTAAGTGTTTACCATGCATTGATAAGTATTTCAATGTTTACTTAACTGCTAAACAATTATCATTGATATAAGAAAAAACTTGGTGTGAGAACAATTCTGTTTAAACTTATCCAGGATATTTAAACAGTATTTTTTAGAATTTGGATTCTGTTTTATATTTAAGCCTAATTTTGTATCAATACCTGTACAGTCCTTCAAAAAAGCAGTTGGACTACACTTGCTTCTGTTTCTACATTACATGATCGCATTTTTTGTACTGTATTTTGCCTTCTAATTGGTACTTATGTATTGATTACACTTGTCCTTTTCCTTTGGACTGAAACATGGAAAAAGTAAAGAACACCTATGTCAGTTGGTGCCTCTGTTTAGTATAACCTATACTGTTCTAGATTCTCCTGAAGTGAAATCTGATAGCCTTCAGCAGCGGCTTAGTTCCGTTGTTGCCTTGCTGCTGGGTGCTTTCTGTCCTAGTATGTAGCACCCACAAGCCTGAAGATGAGTAATGTAAAATTAGTGTCATCTGTTCCATTAGTTTAATGGAGGTACGTAGAAAGGATCATCAAGAGCTACCGGATACACCTGGTTAAACAGCTTTATGGCAAATCGTTCTTCTGGAAGAACAGCACTATTCTGTTCTCTACTTTCCGTGACTATCTGTCGATCGCTGGGAAGCCAGTATTCTTTATGGGCCATGAAAACCTGAAGAAGGAAGGCAGTTGTATGCAGAGGTGAAGATGATGATGGTTGTGCTGGAAGACGTGCTGTAGCAACGTTGACTTGTCGTTGTCTGGGACTCTTGCTCTGAGCTCTTCAGGGGCTGAAGTGCCTGAGTGTACAGTATATCTGTTTTTAGGACCCCGGTTGTGCATTCAGAAGTGCTGCAGCTGCGTAATGTGACATGTATATGGCGCAAACACATGTAACTGTTCCAGGCTCTCAGAATTGTATGGATGATTAACTTTGTACCCAGACATTAGCGTGCATCTAGTACTACCTGTACCTCCTGCAGTTAGTCATAGCATTTCTGCAAGTTATACACTATGTGCTGTAGTTTGAAAGAGCAAAAATGCACTTGTGCTTTTGATTGGAACAAATCTGTAGTGCTCAGCGGTTCTGCAGCAAGCAAAACAGGTGTGTTAATGATTATGAAACCTTGGCCCAGAGTAAGTGCCGTCAATTCCTGTTGGATAAGTGGTCATAATTCATAAACTTAACACAACTATTAAACATTTGTTCTTTAGCTTTTTTCATGGACTTGGAAGTCCAAGAAGCGTGGTTTTTTTTCTTTGTTTCAGAGCTGCTTAAGTCTTATTGCAATACCCCCTTTACCCTTTTCCTCCAAATACGTCCCCATAAAATTCAGTTGGGAGAGAACTACTCAGAGTAATTTGTTTCCAAGCTCATCTGTGGTTTGCAGAGCCATAGGAGGTGGCCTGCAGCTCTAGTAAAAAGCAAAACTTACACTGACTTCATATTTTGAATGGGAATATTGATAATAACACATGCTTTTGTTGCTGGGAAACATTGGAATTGCATAATGATAATCATGAATGAAATGTGGGAAATTTCTTGTGAGAAACTTTGGGAACCATGGAGTTGGAAACCCCAGCTTGAGCTGGAAATCTGCTTTGAAAATTCTGCTACCTAATTACAACAGCGGCCACACTACAAAGTTCTGATCTGCTATAAACTTGGGGGTTGGACGAGATGACCTTTAAATGTCCCTTCCAACCCAAACTGTTCAATGATTCTATGCTCTGTAACTCAGATTTCTCTGGGAGTGTGGGATGTGACCCTAGGTTTGTTTTATACTAGCACTTTTTTTTCTGGATCTGCTACCACCTGTCTATATTGCAGTAGTTCTTGGGTTGGATCAAGTATTTTCTAGATCCAGCATTCCTTCCTTTCTGCAGCTGGCGTACTAGCCAGTGCAAGCTCCTGGGAGGGATGCTCTGGCTATTCTGACAAATTGTGACTGTCTGTTTCAGATCTGATGGGAAACAAATAGAGCTGAGAGATCTTGTAGTGCAGAGCATTGGTGTGTGCAGTCCTCAGTCTGAAAAATTTGTAGAATGGTGCTGGATAGAGGTGTTGTTGGTTTTTATATATATATATATGCACACACATATAAAAAAATCTATGTATGTATACACACACAGAGAGAACTCTGTGTATATTGGTGCTTTATAGTAACCAGCCAACCCACTGTGACTTATTTTATTAAGCCTGCAGAGGAGATCTGTCCTTTCTTCCTGCTACGTCTGTGGACCCCATTTAATAGAAAGCATTGATAAAATCAGATAAAACAGAGTCTCTGGGGCCTATTTGGAGGCAAAGGCTAAGATCTTAATTCTGTCACACAATGTATGTTTTCAAGAGCCTGAGAAGCATAACAAGCTATTGAAGGTTGGGTTTGCCTATTCTGAGTATGTGAAGTTTTCTCTGAGTGAGTGCTGGTAGCTTAAATATTTCACACAGAGAGAAATAAAAGCCCAAATCAGTGTCCCTGACCTTATGGGAAGAAGGGCTTCTGCTACTACCTTGAATTGCTCCTTTTTATTCTTATAGCTGTTGAATAGCAGAAGAGCATTTTTACTTTCCCGCTATAAAACTGCTTACCTTCTTAGCTACTGTTACATTTTCATTAGGAAATCTCAGTTGAAGAGCACAGAACCATTGTAGGAAATACAGAAATGTTTGCAATTCTGAAAATTCAGATTTGGGGAATGTGTGTATTCATTGCAAATAATTATTCTTTCAGGTATATCAAACTGCAAAATGGATTATGTGCACTTTTGATTTCTGATTTGAATTACTTGGATGGTGCCCCAGCTGCTTTATCTTCGGAGGAGGAGGAGGAAGATGATGATGATGAATCTGAAGAGGAAAGTGATGAAGATGATGACTCTGGAGCTGAGATTGAAGATGGTAGAGAAGGTTTTGATGATGAGGACTGTGATGAGGGGGACGAGGGTGAGGACAATGATGGAGATAATGAGGATTTCAATGATCCTGATGACAGTGAATTAGAAGAGCTAGCTGAAAAGGAAGAGACAAGAAAGAGAGGCTGCACAGAAAAACAGGTACGTACTTAAAGCTGTAGGGTGAAAAAAACACACAGACAGCTTTCTTGTGCTCTGAAACCTTGTGATTAGGCATGGAGACTAGACCTTCTTTTTATTGTGCCTGTCCTGATTGATTTATCTTATAGTTCTGTCACTTTCCTGAAGTGTTTCTTGAAGCAGCTTTTACTGAGAGTGTTGTATTTTCTCTAGTCTGCAGCAGCCCTCTGCATTGCTGTTGGCAGCTTCTCTGATCCTGAAGATCTGCCTGGATTAGCACACTTCCTGGAACATAGTATGTATCTGCTCCTATTTCATCTTCTCCAGCTTCAGTGCAAAATGAGTGCTATTTAGCTCTGAATTTCTGTAGTATTTTAGTCTCATTTCCTATTTCAGCTATCCCAGAATTTATTTTCATTAGTTAAATGAATTTGTGATTTTCTAAAAATACTTAGTAAGGGACTTATATGGGAGAAGGTGTCTCGTACCCTTTGGCAGGCTGATTGTTAGCATCCTTTGTTGTCCTTTAAATATGGAGGGAAGCATGCTACCTATGGCTTTATAAACTAGCTACAGACCTTTATCTCTCTAGTAAAGGATGATGAATTAGTAATACAGGCGCAGAAAACGCATGAAGTTGCTGGCCAGATGTATCTTAAAATGCTGCTCTTGACCAATTGAGGCCAATGATGCCTAGAAAGGCACTGTTATTTCCAGTCTATTGGGGCCTTCTGCTAAAGGCAGTTTACACTAATTATTGGGCAGGTTACAGTCTGTTGCTACTTAGTAGTTAACCTCTGCATGGGAACTGTGGGTCAGTTGTAGGTAACACTGTGCTGAAGAGGGGTTGCTATAGCTGCAATGAGGAATAGCAAATTAATGTCATCTTGGTAATTTTGCTGATTTTTGTTCCAGTGGTTTTTATGGGTAGTTTGAAGTACCCAGATGAGAATGGGTTTGACGCGTTTCTGAAGAAACATGGGGGCAGTGACAATGCTTCAACTGACTGTGAGCGGACAGTCTTCCAGTTTGATGTGCAGAGGAAGTACTTCAAAGAAGCGCTTGATAGGTAACTTCATATAAATGGTGATTAGGTGTTAACAGATGTTTGTATGTGCCTCAGGAGGTTGGGTGTAGCTGTTCAGTTCTTCATTTTGGGGTGATTAAGGCTGTTGCTGAACTTCCATAGGTACTCCTACTACCGCAGAGGATATTGGATAGAAGGAAATATGATTTCCCTCTGGATATCGTACTGTTTTTTGTGATAATGCCAGTGTAGCTGCTGTGTGATTACTTAAGATCCACGTGTAAGTCTTAATGCATGTAGCTTTTTGATTGTTTTACCACCCTTAAACTAGTAGCACTGGGGACAGGAGAAATTTTATGCAGGGTGACAGCTGTTCAGAGGGGAAGTGCTCCCAGTGATTCATCCTTTGAAATACCTGTCCTGATAGAGTTAGTGGGGGGGTTCCTTTTTTTTTTCCCCCCTTGGTTCCAAGTCTAATTCATCAAAGTGGGTGGGTGGAAGGGCAGCCTTGAAAGTTATGGCACAAGGTGTGCCTCAGAAGGATACATTTAACCCAATGCAGGTTATTCAGTCAAGTATGTATCTTTTGCCAGAAAGTATTTAACATGCTCTTTTGTGCTGTGGGATATGTTAGCACGACAGAGCTCCACCTGTTGACACGGTTTCCTTCAGTGAGAGCAAGTTACTCGTTCATAGGGGCATGTCAGCTGAATATTCTTGGCGCTATAAAATACCTCAGGAGGAGAGTAGAATTCGCTGTGAACTTACTTTCATCAAAATATGTTCCTGTGATGACGCCAAGAAGTGTTTGCACATTTTACCAAGTATTGCCTAAATTTTACTTTACTGGGCCAAATTCAGCTTTCATTTGCAGATTAGTCCAGCTTTTAGATGTTTGGAAGTACAAAAGAATCAAAATATATGATTGCAGTCTGTCACAACAGCTCTCATAGTGGAGGGGAACCACAGAAATTATGAAGTCTGTAGAACAGCATCTCATACAAAGAAGGTAAACGGATGATGACGATGATTTCTGCTCATTTAAGCACTTGTGGATCTAAAGAAATGGAGACATCACTTTTCAATAGTCTTTATTTTAATGGGTCTTGTAGCCATAGAACTCTGTCGACAATGTATTACTGTTAACCTTTTTCCTTCAACAAGTTCAGTGCATCATTAAAAAAACTCAAGAAATAAAATAGAAATATTAGATTCTCTGGCAGCTTTCTGCAGAGTCTCCATTCATTGCAGATTTGCCCCTTTCCATTGCTCTGCTCTCCATGGGTACAGAAGAAGATAAGTGTCTGGATGACAACACTGACTTTTATAGTAGATAATAGAATTGTAACGGATGTAAAAAAATTATGTTCCAGGACATAAATCAACAATTTGTTGCCTGGAGTTAGGAAGAAACTTTCCCTGTGATCATGTTGCTCCTAATAAACAACTGAGGATTTCCTCTGATGCATCTGATACTGATCCCTGTTAGAGGCAGGAACCAGACTAGATGGATCACTTGTCTGATCTGGTATGATCATTCCTAGGACGTAAAGGCGGATACTCATGTGTCCATTACTGTCATGCCCTACTGCATCCAGCCAATTCATTCCTACTGTATGGAGCACGGGCACCCTGCCCTTTAGGTTTTGATGCTATCACAAAACCGGTTTTTATCTTTCCTTAAGACAGTACAGTCAAGAATGACAAAATTTGTGGTAAGACAAGCAACATTATGAACAAAAATAGTGGATGTTGGGTTTAATCATTGATTTTTTGCCATAGCTTAATAGGCACTGAAGAAAAGCATATGAATTTTTCTGTTTTGTAGGTGGGCACAATTCTTCATTCACCCGCTAATGATCAGGGATGCAATAGACCGAGAAGTCGAGGCTGTAGACAGTGGTAAGAGTATCTTTTTCTGTGTGTTTAGCCCGTCTTCTTAAAGAAATAAACAGTGAATAACATGCCTATAGCACCAGCATAGCCCCAGTGTTCTCTCCAGGCCTCCGTGGAGTAAATACAATAAGTCGAGGTCACTGTGCTTGTCTTCTTACTCTAACACCTTAATAACTACAGATTTGCTTCACAGAAGGAAATTGAACCTGGCATAGAAGTGAGTGGAGTGTTCGCTTGATTTTTCTAGTATGTTATGAATACTTCCAGGCTTCCTATAAAACTTCACTGTTTTAGAAAAAAAAACATTATTGGTAGATATACTAACTGGTTCAAATATGTATTCCAAGTCTTTTTCATCTGTCCTCTGACAAAGGAAAACTGAGCAATTTGAATTTAAGTAAGTGTCAATATAAACAAGGACCTGCTTTGAGTTAAGGTGTGGTTTCTTCAACAGCTTAAGCTGACGTACGCTTTCACTCGCACTGCCTTCCTCGTGCAGATCCGCTCCTTCCCTTGTACGGACACTGTGCTAATGAGCTGCCCAGTAAACTGCGTCAGCTTGATGAACTGGCTGCAGACTAACCCAGCCAAAATAATTATTTTACAGCTCTCCTGTGCATGTTTCTTATTACCAGCAAAAACAGGAACAGGAAAATGCAGTTTGAGAGGGTGAATTCCTGATTTTGGCAGAATCCCATATTTGTATTAGTGTAAACTGATTGTAAAACTGCATTTCTGGAAACTATCATTATTATTGTTAGGCTAGAAGTTGTTCTATGCAGTATGTGGGAGAAGCAGTTTTGTAGTTGGCCCTTTCTGCAGGGCCTGACTCTGTAGAATGTTGATGGCCTTGTGTTTGCATTAAATTTATTGGATTGAGAGCATTCAGACAGGACAGGCTGGGGCTTTACGTGCTTCCGCTCCTTCTCCCTGTCTGTACTTCTCAGCAATGAGCTACAGTTTTCCTCTTCTCTCAACGTATTCATTACTGCTAGCAAGTCCTGTTTCTTAGCCTATTTCACTACTTCGTCATCCATTAAAACAAAACTATTTCAGTGTACATCTGTGTGGTATGTCTTCTTTTCAGTTTGGTTGGGGTTTTTGCTTTGGTTTTTTTTTTGGGGGGGGGGAACATGACCTCAAATTTTGATGCATGCCACTGCAAATTCTGTAAATTAACAGAGTATCAGCTAGCAAGACCCTCTGATGCAAACAGAAAGGAGATGCTATTTGGGAGTCTTGCCAGGCCTGGACATCCTATGAAGAAATTTTTTTGGGGTAAGTTCTGAATGTATGTTATAAAGTGGTGACAATGCTTAAACTTTTCACCACTTAAAAGATGCACTAATGCAGGCTATCTTATCACAGCAAACACCAGCCTTGCTCAGAAGTATTAGAGCAATTATTCATTTTACAGTAAAATGTTTGGAGATAAAAGCAGCTGTCTGCTGCTTAACATACTTTTCATTCTGGTACTGCTTTTTGCTGATGTTAAAGCTAGGTTGCCCTAGGCGTATAATCATGTAGCTTTCTGCTAATGTAAAGGTGGTGCTCTATGAATCATCTCTGTCTTGCTTAAGCTTGTTTTTTTGCTATGTAAATTTCCTGGAAAAATAAAGTATTTGTGGATTTGTGTCTAAGGGGGCTTTTCAAAGTAAGTAATTCAGTGTTGAACTTGCAGAAGTAGACCTTCACAGCCACGTGAGTGGAGCAGAAGGGAAATCTGTCCTTCTTCTCCTGGACAATACAGAGTCCTAGCTCCCTCACCCTTGTGGTGCTGGTGAGCATGTAAATTGCGGTGTGATGGGTGCTAGAGTTAGCCAGCTTTGAAATGTAGGTAATTTTTATAAAGTTCTGTAGTGACATATACTGAACATCATATTTTTGTCTCTTTTCCCCTCCCCTGTTGGTGAGGGAATAGCTGGCAACACACAGTGAGCTGTGCAGTACATGGTATGGGTGATGTGATAATGCAAGAGGACTGTCCTCCCTTGTCA
The DNA here is from genome assembly GCA_003993805.1 of Himantopus leucocephalus. Lineage (NCBI taxonomy): Eukaryota > Metazoa > Chordata > Aves > Charadriiformes > Recurvirostridae > Himantopus > Himantopus leucocephalus. The sequence goes on along the minus strand of RSEF01000008.1, from coordinate 26,303,215 downwards.
TAGAAATATCAACTGTCCTTATAATGGGAACTAGAAATTGGAAGATTTAAATTTCAGTTAACATTCCTTTAACTCCAAATTTCTGTTAGGTATTTTTAATGTGCTTACCATGACTAGACTCAGTGCCAGGGGAGGAAAAGAAATTCTCAGTATATCTGGTCTTGACGTAAACAGTGTCTAGATAACTAACCACCTTTTAATGTTTACAGGTAATGCGGATACGCTCAAACATGAGCCTAAAATGAATAATATTGATACCTACACCAGGCTGAGGGACTTCTGGCAGCGCCATTACTCTGCTCACTATATGACTTTAGTTGTCCAATCTAAAGGTAACATCGGTTGTTCCTTAAAAACAGGCTGATTGCTGCTATTTGATGTAGTGCTTTTGGCACCAGTTCAGCANGCTCAAACATGAGCCTAAAATGAATAATATTGATACCTACACCAGGCTGAGGGACTTCTGGCAGCGCCATTACTCTGCTCACTATATGACTTTAGTTGTCCAATCTAAAGGTAACATCAGTTGTTCCTTAAAAACAGGCTGATTGCTGCTATTGATGTAGTGCTTTTGGCACCAGTTCAGCAGTAGCCAAGCAGTTTTAGTGGATTGTCCAGTCCTGCAGGAGGTATTTCTATGTAGATTTTAGCCTGGTTTCTAAATGAAACTTGAGCAATTGTGCTGTGTTATTGTCATCCTGCCACTTCTCAAGTAACTTCTAACTGAAACTGTTGAATAGGTTCCAGAATGTAAACACAGAATGTAAAATCTCAGATATATTTACAAAATAATCTTGTAGGAACGTAGAGTCAGACCACTTTCACTGCCATCAAGAGCGAACCTCCGCAGAAAATGATGGGGAGACAGACTGGGTCTCCCAATTGTCTTGTTCTGTTTAGGGCTTTTTCAAAAGACATCTTGAGTTTGGAATTGAGTTTCATTTCAGTGAAGAACTTCAGACCTAAGGGTCGTTTGTGCTCAGAATAAAAGAGAAATTTCTTAGAAGTTAAGCATGTAGTAGAGACCTGTGCTGAAAATAAATAGTTGCATGCATTCAAGTTAAGTTTCTGCTTAGGGGTTTTGTTGAATGTTAAAACTTACTGCAATTACCATCTGTAAATGGAGATGTTAATAATAGAGGTGGTAATTCTTTTCTTCTATGCTTTGCTTTTCTGTCCAGACTGTAAAATTGTTAGGGCACTGAATGCCTGTTGAATAATCGTTTATGTAGTAATGGATTGTAATGTTTCTTTTGGTGATTGGGAAGAAAAGCATGGGGTCTGATAGCCAGCCAGGGCAACTTTGTATTTCTTTCTCGGTTAAAACAAAAGAAACTGTGAGTGTCCGTCCCGTCACCTCCAGCATTTTTATTGTTGTTGTTTAGCATATGACACATCATTTTTGGAATACAAAATGCTCACTTAAACAAGCAAATGGTCGTTTTAAAAAAATTAAACTTCTGGTTCTGGACACATTTCCTTTAGGAAAGAGGATGGGGAGAAGGAATTCTTAGCGCTGTGGGACTGCCTTTAGGTGTGAAAACTGCTGCGTATGTTCTGGACATAGTGGGATGGAACGAGTCTAGCGAGTACTGGAGACTTTGTAGATCCCTAAGTTGGTAATTCCTTTTCACAGTCACACCAGATACTGCTGAACTTTAAATCCCAGTCGTATCAGCCTGAGATTTCAGCAGTATATAGAAAACCAGAGCTATGACCAAGATATAGTTCAATGAATATTAGGAATTGGCTCAAACCAACAGCTCTGAAGCTTATCGTTTAGAACTTTGCAATTTTAAAATCTACTGACTGGCAGACTCTTCAAAATAACTGAACTAGTGAGATAAGATAAAGAATTTGTCTTAAATCTTCAGGAAATTACATTTCCGGCTTTCTTTTTTTTACTTCTTATTAGAAACACTGGATACATTGGAAAAGTGGGTGACAGAAATCTTCTCTGAGATCCCAAATAAGTAAGAATCTTTTGATGTATAAAGGCATTACAAATTATAAAATTATCTGTTCTTAAAATTACTGTTTTTTAAAAAAATTCCTTACTGGAGAAGCTAAGGAAATTAACATTTGTTAATTAACATCCTTATCTAGAGAAAAAGGGGCAACTTTGGAAATTAACTGACATTAATTGTTTCAGGAAGACTTTGTTTATGCTGAACAATTATTTAGCCTGTAAGCTGTGTGGTGCTAACTTGCAGCAGCGTTTGCTTAATATGTACCGATACCTTGATTTTACGATAAATCATTCGAACCTAGATTATAATTTTGCTTTTTTTATCTTTGCTTTATGTCAAAAATAATTAGCAGCAAAATCAATTAAGACTATATCTTGAATTTAAGTGTCATCCTTAGGGTGGCAAATGGTTAAAACTTGATCTTTTTTTTTAATTATTCACTCCAATGTGCTGTGTAAAAAGGGGTTCTGCAAAAGCTTTACTAACTTGAAAAGCGTTTTATTTCCCCTTTCATTTTCTGCTTTTGCGAGGTGTTTATTTCTGTGGTGCATGGAAATGTGCTTGTGAAAGTCTAATGCCGAGACAATGTGTCTCTCCCCACCCCTGTCCTTCTCATTCCTCCATCCCCACAAGACAATCCATCAGGATTCTGTGGATCCAGGGTCAGCACAGTGCTTGTTTACTGTGCTTGGCTTTGCTCTCCTCTGTTAGGAAAGCAAGCTTTTTATTGTTACTGCCTTGGACAGAAGGAGAGGGAGGAGTTGAAGGAGTATCTAAACCTTGAGTAATTACTCTGTTGTGTGGGCACTGTGCAAGTTGCCTTCCACTTTGGGCTGGGTGGGTCCTGGGCTACACCCTTTGTTAGGGGCCATTACGTCTTGTGAATATCCCAGTGTAGCCTTGAATCCTTGCCATTAACATCACACTTTAATTTTGCTTTCAAGTGGTTTACCCAAACCCAGCTTTGGCCATCTGACTCAGCCTTTTGACACACCAGAATTTCACAAGCTTTACAGAGGTAAGCAAAAGAGATTTGTTTAAACGTTTTGAATACCTGGCTTCATATTTTCTCTGTGTGATCTGGATACTTTGTGAAATAATTCTGTGTGGTTCTGAATAACTTTTAAGCATTCTTTCTACATTATGTAAAATTTCTTATCTATGTCTAATTATGTATATTTATATTCAATAAATTTATTTGTGTTCAGTTGTTCCAATCAGGAAAGTTCATTCATTGAGCATCACTTGGGCGCTTCCCCCACAAGAACAGTATTACAGGTACAGTGGCGCTGCATTTTACTCCTGCCATGTTTATGTTGTGAATAATTTACTAACTTTCACAACAAACCAAAGAATCTCATTTATTTGTGTTACAGATTACTTTGGTTCAGCTAGGGGAACATTTTTCAAATGAATTAAACTGATGCAGATATGGTTCTTTTTATAAATTGAGTGGAATGGGTACACAGCTGATTATTTAACATCGTTCCTCACTGACTCAGATCAGTCATTATGTTCTGAACTCCCACATTTTTAGCTTATAATCCTAATGCTGCCTGAAAAGGCAAAACTTGCCATGAAGAAACAGTGAGTGTATATTTTTGTCATCTGTCTAGTGATTTGAGTTCTTTCTGTGAAAGGCATTACCTCCTGGCATTTAATCTCCTTCAAATTTTCTTTTAGGGTGAAGCCTCTTCATTATATTTCCTGGTTGGTGGGACATGAAGGCAAAGGCAGTGTTCTTTCTTTCCTTAGGAAAAAGTATGTATTTTTTAAGCGTAGTTATTAATGCTTTGCTATCATTAAAATAATAGCAAAATCTATTTTGTGTATATATGTTTTATATATGTATAAAAGCAAGCCAAGTCTGCCCTTTTGTGTCAGTGTTTTGTAGTGGTATTCTTTAAATTGGTGATAGACCCAAGTAAGAAATAAGTGGCTTTTGGTCTGTGATACATGGATCAGCAGTACTCGTGACTGATCTTTATGAGATCTCCAAAAGTTAACTTAGCTTTTTCACTGTTTTTCTTAAATTCTGTTTCCTGAGGTTCACATCTTTACGTTGGAAAAGCTTTGTGTAAACTGTAAACGGATTAAAAGCCACTGAAGTAAAGCTGTGATATGCTAGTTGTAACTAAGGTCAAATAAAGTATGATGGGTAATTAATATGTACTTTTAACTCTTCCATAGATTTTGGGCTCTTGCATTATATGGAGGAAATGGTGAGACAGGATTTGAACAGAACTCCACTTACTCCATCTTCAGCATTTCTGTGACTTTGACTGATGAAGGTTACAAGCACTTCTACGAGGTATGGTTTACTGCAACTTGATTTTCTTACTGTTTTCCCAATATCTGGAAAAATTAATCTGTTCCTTTCTGTCTGCAGGTGGCCCATGTTGTATTTCAATATGTGAAGATGCTGCAGAAAAGAGGGCCAGACAAAAGGCAAGTGTTTGCCACTACATCAGATATTTGTGAGATTGTCCTGCTCCATTAGCCTTTTATTTGTATTGTTTGCACTTTTTGTGGAGTTACTAGAGCATAAACGGTGACTCAGTAGTAAAGCTTGTCTGTGTGGGAAACATATCAGTTTAAAAAAGTTTAAAAATGAATTTGCTAAATGTTTATGCTTGTTTCTCGGTGCTTTTAGTTTGATGTATTGTGATCCAATTTCTAATTTTAATAAGCTGAACTAGTGTAGATGTTGGGTGCGGTTTTGTGTTTATTTAAGTAAATTTGTTGTGCCACATCGATGGAAGTCAGGACTGTGGTGTTCTGGTGTTAGCCTTTACGTTAATTTGGTATCAGATTTTGACTCTTTATAGTTAAGCCTCTTCCTCTTTGGAAAATAGCAGAACTTTTTGCCAATTGAGAAATGCCCTTTTGTATGGAAGAGAAATGTGTGTAGTACTGGCTTCCTGGCTTCTATGTCTTGTACCTGAATGAATCACTGAACTCACCCTTGATGCCTTTCCTAGAGGACTGCTTTTTTTCAGATTCTCAGTAAATGTTGTGGAATAGTGGAGGAATTCCACTTTTATTGTCCTCTCCCTCCTTTACAGAATATGGGAAGAAATACAGAAGATTGAAGCGAATGAATTTCACTACCAGGAACAGGTATTCATCCACTGTTTTGTGTTGATATAGGTAAACCATAAAAGGATTTCTTTTTAATTTTGAAACACATTTTCAAAGTTCTATTCAACCACAAATATATTATGCACTTAATGAGGCTGTATTCTGCTGAAAGAATTTGTATTCCAGAGAAATATTGTGACTTTTTCCTTAACAGAATTAAACGTTACTTTTTTAATTCTCTACCTGCTAGGTAGGCTCTTTTTCAGTTTTAATCATTTGGCCCTTGTGTGTGAAGTTTGGTGCCCAATAATCGTGCTCTGCAAATTGGTTGGGGCTTTTCAGTATTTTTGCCTAATTTCACTTATTTTAAGCTGTTTTGGCACTGCTGATTTCTGGGACTAGAAAAGCAGTGTTGTGTGAAAAGCGTGTGGCTTGCTGGTGACCTGTCGCACAGAGGCTAGGATGCTAATGACCCCCTTGTCTGCTGTTGCAACATTACACAGTTAAATGTGGCTTTGTGTCGAGTCTTCCTTCGCTTACTGAAATAGCAATTTGCAAAACAAAAACTTACTTGTTTTTGTTAAAGATAAAGAAAAACAAGGGAACACAATTTAGATCCTTTGAGAAGCCTCAGTTCATTGACTTTCTTACTCTCACCACATTTAGCCATGTTCTGTTTCTTATTGGGTAATTTGGTTCTTATGAATGGCACTAAAATTTCCTTTTGGGAAAACAGATCCGCATACTACATATATGGCTTGAAAGCATCACTGAAGTTTATTGGTTTGTTTAAGGTACATAGATGCAGGAAGGAGGAAAAAAAAAAAAGAATAGGAAATAATGAAAGTGGAGGTTTTTTTCTTTCTAGATGCTCCAAGTATTTTCAGACACTCTTAAGACCTGCCAGTCTGCTGTGAGCATCAGGATGTTAGAAATGTCATTTTTAGCAAATCCTTGGATCTGTAACTCTGTCTTCAAAATAGCATATGGAGGATATTGAGTGTCTTGAGTGGCCTTTGAATAGCAGAAGTGGCATTTGCAAGTGACACAGATGGCAAGGACTGCTGCCAACAACCCCAAGTGATAGATAATAGAGCAGTGGATTTCTTTGGTAGGAACAAGTTTACAATGATTTACAAGTGCATTTTTTTTTAAATGCCATGTGATTTTTTTTTATTTTTTTTTTAAGTGGAATACCACTTTTATGGATTTGTTAGCAAAGTTCAACTATTACAAGATTACAACAGACTGTCTTCTCCTAACGAAAGCTTTCCCCAGAACAGTAGAGAAGAAGTAAAAATCTGTGAAGGATGGCTATTTAGTGTATTGGACAGAACAGGAATGAATTCCTGTTGCCCTGCATACAGTTTTATGATTCTGTCTTTAATCATTGCCAACAGAGGTTGCCCAGTTTAAAGTTTGACATTTTCATCAAAGTGAAGTTATTTAGTCCTGAAAGGTTCTTACTAGTCATTGTCGTTCTTTTTAGTACTCCTAGTTAGAATTTTATATTCCCCAAAACTGTTACTGCTCTAATAGACTATGTACTTCCCAGGATCGAGCCAGGTGGGGATAGAAAACACCCCAGTTTACACTAGGGAAATACCTCCTGTTACGAGTCCTGCCTTTTTGGCCCGTTGATTTTGAGTGGTCATTAAAAGTTTACTGACAGTGCAGGGACTGAACTCAGAAAGCGAGGAACAGAGATAGGTATGTGCTTTTGTGACAGGGTTGTGCATCTCAGGGACAGATGAATGGCTTAGTCATGGCGGCCCACTCTTCTGGTTGATGGAAGGAGCTGGTATGTGGCCATCCCAAAGAATAATGGTCACAGAGGCATGGTTTTGGGATAAGCAGTTATGTGCCCCAAGAGAGGTTTAATGTTTCCTCAGGTGTACGGTGTCTTAAAAAATTCTTGGTCGTGTTTTCCACCACATTTATGAGACACAGATGTGTCAAACTCACTTTTCAGGTGAGCTGTGGTTTGTATTTGGACCCAGAATCTTTATAGTATGATGCTGGCTGGTTCACAAAAACCCCAGAGCACTCAGCAAGCAGCTCTCCACTAGGTGGTCTTACGCCATTAAAAGGCAATCTATACTTTCATGGCTGAATAGGAGAATCTCTTCCTCCTCACACTGTACGTCATGGCAGAGAACTTAGGAAAGGAGCAGAATCAGATACTCATGCAGCAACAGTTCCTCTTTCCAGGTTCCAGATCACTTTAAATCTTGAATTGCAGGACTCTTCTTGTGTTCCCTGGAGGCAAGGAGTGCATTCTGCTGGGCCTTTAACCTAGTAGGTTTAATGACTGTAAACTGCCTGCTCAAGGTTTCTTCTACAAGGATGATGTGTCTGATAGTTCAGGATTCTCAGAGGAGTCCTGAGCATTAGATATCGTTATGAAATACATTTAGTTTAATAACTGAAACTAAATGCCGTAACAAGCACAGTGTGCAACTCCTTCTCAACATACCTGACCAGTAAAGCTCTTCTCAGAACAGAAAGTTGATATTTAGTTTTCTGATTATGTGAAAAATAGCTTTATTTATTTGCTTACAGACAGATCCAGTTGACTATGTGGAAAGCCTTTGTGAGAATATGCAGTTGTTTCAGAAGGAGGATTTTCTGACAGGAGACCAGCTCTTGTTTGAATACAAGCCTGAGGTGAATATTCTTTGAACTCTGATTACATGTTTTGATTTAAGGAAAATATGGGGATACTATATAACATAGGCACATATATAGATATTTATAATTAGGCATAGTACAGGCAGAGGGTTTGTATTAATTGAAACATCCTTTTTATATACAGAAAGCAAATGTTCTTTTTTGTAAGCTTGTTATGTCTTGTTCTCCCTATGTTCAGACTGAGAAGTCTTTGCTGGGTGAGGCAGAGCCAGAGTTGCATTTGAACTGAAGTATTGTCTTGAACTTGCAGATCATTGCTGATGCCCTTAACCAGCTCAGTCCTCAGAAAGCCAACCTCGTTTTGCTGTCTGCTGCCAATGAAGGCCAGTGTCATCTGAAAGAGAGGTGGTTTGGAACGCAGTACAGCGTGGAAGGTAAAACAACAGCAGAAACTTGGAGAATGTCTGATTCACGCCGTAGGTAGATGAAAAGGGTGACAACACAAAATACAACTACAGGGAAGCAGAGAAACGAAGCCTCAGTGCTAAACTGACCTCATCATTAGTCGAATACTCTGTCCTACTCAATAATTGTTCTTCTTTGTTTGGTATCAATTGATTGCCACTCCCTAGTTTACGGGTTTTTTTTAGGAGGTGGGAATCCCAGCCAGCCCTCTGCTTGGCTGCCATTCAAGTCCTGAACAGGGGAAGGAACACTGACAATGAAGGACAGGGCGTATTAGTAGCTGGATTACTAATGCAGACAGGCTTGATTTACTTCTTAATGGGACTGCTTCAGTCCTGCACCAGGGGAGCTTGTAGGAAGGGATTTAAAGAGTCATGATGAACTAGGTGACATTAAGAAACTCCTATCGTACTGCAAATCTTCATGGAGGTAGCAAAGAGATGAGATACCTGGTCTAGGAAATAGGACAGCATTACCTTCCTGATAAACTAAATGCATTTTGTGTTTTTTAATAGATATTGACAAGTACTGGAGTGATTTATGGGCCAGTGACTTTGAGTTAAATCAGGATTTACACCTTCCAGAAGAAAACAAATACATAGGTAAGGCACCTGCGCATGACTGAAATCTTCCCCTGGTAATTTATTTTTGAGAACTTTCTGTGGTTTAGAAACAACCTTTATTTCCATCACAGCACATCAACCTGGTTTTGAAAATTAAAAAATATGGGAGCTCTGTTCACCTGAATTTTATTTAATGTTCTTTTATTTATAAGAACTGAGTTTTTCTAAGATGTAAACTTATAGATCATATAGCCATAACAGAGCAGGCCTCATGCAGTGAGAGTTAACACGGAGCTCCAGACACCCTAGAAGAGCAATTTTATTTACTTAATCCTGATGGTTTTGAAAGCATCTAAATACCATCTGGCCTTGTTGCCAGAACCAAATGATAATAAACCCACAACTTGTGTCCTGGATGGAATGCAACATCACCATTTCTGCACTGCTTCTGAGCCACTGTTCTGGTGTGGAACTGAAAAATAAACACTCTTTGGGTCCAAGAAAGCATTATCACATATCATTTAGCAAACTGGGAGGGGGAAAATGTATTATGTTGATAATTTTGAAGACTTTCATGCATGTAGCTTGTCTGTGTCTGTGAAACTCACTAACTCCTGGTTTTGATTTGTTTTTTCTTCTTAGCCACTGACTTTGCTCTGAAAGTTGCTGACTGCCCTGAGACAGAATATCCAGTCAAAACACTAAGCACACAACAAGGCTGTCTCTGGTACAGGAAGGATGATAAATTCAAAATCCCAAAAGGTAAACGCCTTAGGGCTTTCCGAAGAATAGGAAGTCCCTGGTTTTACCAGCTGGAATTTATTTGAAGGCAAATAACCCGTGATAGTGTTCATCACTTAAACTCGGTGTTTACTGTCAGCTCTTCCGTGGTCTTTGTGATGTGTTTATTAGCTCCGATAAAAGAGAAGCAGGTAGNGTCCCTGGTTTTACCAGCTGGAATTTATTTGAAGGCAAATAACCTGTGATAGTGTTCATCACTTAAACTTGGTGTTTACTGTCAGCTCTTCCGTGGTCTTTGTGATGTGCTTATTAGCTACGATAAAAGAGAAGCAGGTAANCAGGTAGACTGCCTTGCAACAAAAAAACCCTGCTGATACATCAGGTTTAAAAAGTGGAATTGCTGAAATATGCTGACTCCTGAATGTGTCTGACTGTGGACAGAATCTGGCAGACAGAATATGACACTGAGACAAGGGCTTGAAAACGAAGGAATGCACGAATTAGAAGAGACTATGGTCTGCCTACAGAAAGAGGAAAAATATAGCCTGGATCTGAGGCAAATGTGGAAAATATATTGCTGCTTTCAAGCAGAGTGTCACATTTTTTAGTGTCTGTTAAACAGATGTTTTGTGGAGTTTTCTTTTTTATTTATGTTGGTCACATCGTGTCGGTTAGTATTCTGCAAAGCACGGCTTTGTATTTTCTATTATTTGGTATTTTTAAGGGAAGGTTTTGGAGTGAAAAAGAGAAAACATTTGATGAAGACTTAATGTAAGCAAAAGTATATTTTTATAGCTGAATGATCATTTTCATTAGACTCAAATGAATAACCTGATGGGTATATATTTGACTTTAGAAAGCTGACACTTTTTATACAATTGCTCATTTAAGTTTCTCTTTCCCCATCACCAGGTTATGTTCGTTTCCATCTGATCTCTCCATTGATACAGCAGTCTGCAGAGAAGTAAGGATTATATTATTTGTACTTATCTTGCAGTGTAACTAAATTCCCATACCTAGTTTTCACTAGGTACAATGAAGTTTTCAACGATGAAGAGAGATTAATTTTAAACTGGAATAGAATAAGGCTTCCTTTTCTCACATTCTTACACTTTCCTCGTGGTTTTATCTGTAGTTCGGCGAGAGTGGTTCTGCAGCAGGTCGGTACTGTAGCAAACAGATGCGTAGGAGTTTCATGCTGAGTTATTCCCCAGTGCAAGTTTTGGAAAAATTAATGTAATAGCAGCAGTGCACTTACCAGAAGGAAGTGCTTAGAGAAGGAGTCGGTCCTGAAAAGAGCAGTCCACAGTCACGCCCTGAACCAGCAACTTGGGAGCCTGTAGGAGCAGGTGAAGAGACTATCGGCAGCATTTAAAAACCAACTGTTGGTTAGACAGACCTCAAGATGATAGCTCCGCACATCCTGCGCTTCTGCTAGTCTTAGGGTAGCATTGCCATTTGTAACAAATTTTGTAGCACTTTTATAATAAGCCTGCTGAGACCTGCACAAGTAATGTTTTGGGAAAGCCTTTACAAATCTGGTTTCATCAGGGCTTTGTTGGTTTGAACTTTGAATGGCGATCCAGGCAATAACACATATCTGAAAGCACGAACTGCAATTTCCACGTTGCGTAGCCTGATTTGCTATAGCTGTTGTTTTCTCTTGATAGATAAATAATCCTCTCGTTACTGAAATCATCAGCATAACTGAGTCGATCTGTCCCCCATTCATTTACACAAAGTGTAATAATTCTATTTTCTATGATTATTCAGTATTTTGAGCATTGACATGTTACAATGTGCATCCCTACCTTGAAGAAATCTTACATTATCTGAAGCTGGAATATTATTCATTGCAAAGAATAGCTGAATGTTAAAATAATTAAGTAGTGTTGTGTGCTTTCTAGAGAAAGGGAAACTTGCGTTCTGTATTTCCAGGTTTGTTGAAAATTTCTTTTTGAATCTGATTTTACTCAAGTGTTCGTTTCTGTTGGAGAACTTCTTGTGTGTACCATCAAACTCATTGGGCTTGATTTTTATTTTTTTTTTGTATTTGTATCTTTCTTGTATTCCTTCCTATATTAACTTCTTTTTAACCCTCTGCCCTTTTCTCCATCCAGCATAGTTTTGTTTGATACATTTGTAAACATCCTTTCCCACAATCTCGGTGAACCAGCTTATGAAGCAGACGTCGCTCAGTTGGAATACAAGCTGGTAGCCGGAGAGCACGGCTTAGTCATTCGAGTGAAAGGATTCAATCATAAACTACCTGTAAGTACTGCTGATCTTCTAAATACTTCTGTGCGTGCTGCTTTTCAGTGTATGTGCCCTTTGTCCTGGCAGCTGGAGCCCAGCTGGCTGGAGCTTTGCATGTTTAGATGGGCTATTTTAAACTGGGAAATTTGTGTCTCTTTTCAGATACAGGATCATGCAGCAAATGCTTTTTCCTGTGCTTACGTGTGTAAAGATGTAGTTTTATTCACTTAAGTAAGCTGAAATTACTGACCTTAGGCTGACTTAAGAGAAATCTTCCTTTAATTAATAACTGTATCTCCATTAAGACTTTAACAGCTTTTCCTTTAAAAACAGCTATGAGTCTCCCATGTCCCATTAGAGTGTTAGAGCCTCTCCATCTATAAGCTAAGGCTATTTGCACGCTGTCTGGAGAAGTATGTCCGAAAATAGGGTTTGTTTACAATTTGACTTTGGAGATACAGCTTTGGAGATCTGTACTCATTTTGGGTGCACTTTTTCTTTGCTGGATTGCTAAGAGCTTACCTTACGAGGACTGGGGGAGCCCTGTTCGTTCCCATTCTCTAAACGCCGGCTGCGTAAGACATGGCAAGCACAGAGAGGATGTAGTGGTCGGAGAGGAGAGAACTGCCAAGCTTCCTTAGACTTGCATTGCAAGAGCTTGACTGGAGCTTTAATAAGACTGACAATCATCTGTCGGGCTTATTAATGTGAGTTTTAACAGAAAAAGCTGGAGGCGCAAATAGCATGGTCAGAATATTCTTTTTTAATCATGAATGTTGCTCTGTTGTGATGTCATTGTGTTAGTCAGCTGTAAAAGGAAAACATGGAATATCTAATACAGAAACATTGGAGTTACAGGCTAGGTTTGTTTCCATAGAATGTGGAAACTCCTATTGATTTGGGATATTGAGCTTATTTCATTCACTTTCTAAAAATACAGTCCTTTTGAAACTGACTGTAATTTGGTATAGAATTGTTTAGTGAAGAACGTGTAACAGAATTGAGGAATGTGCTTTAGTAACCCTGCACATCTCTTATGTTGATGAAATAAAGATTTTTTTTAATTATTATTGTATAGGATTAAGTTTAAATTGGTTCTTTAAAAAGAAAAAACCCAAAACAAAAAACCAAAAAAACAACAAACCAAACCCAAACCAAAATCCCTCTGACTTAAAACTGTTTTCTTTACAGCTTCTGTTTCAGCTCATCATTGATTACTTGTCTGACTTCAGCTTTACTCCAGCAGTTTTTGAAATGATAACAGAGCAGCTGAAGAAAACATACTTCAACATCCTCATCAAACCTGAGACTCTGGCCAAGTGAGTTCTGGGGGAGGGCAAAAAGTGTCTGCGGAGTAAGTGTTTCCTGTTTCCAGTACGATCCCGAGTCGGAAATGGGATGTCTCACATTAAACAGCTTTTGACAGCCTGTGGTTTTGTTTTCTTTCTTGCATTGCAGGGATGTGCGTCTCCTGATTTTAGAACATGGCAGGTGGTCCATGATAGATAAATACCAGACGCTGATGAACGGCCTTTCCATCGAGTCTCTCTCATCCTTTGTTAAGGCTTTCAAATCACAGCTCTTTGTAGAGGGTCTTGTACAGGGAAACTTCACGAGCAGAGTAAGTACAGCTTCAGCAGCTGACACGCCCTGAAACTTGTTCTTAAAATGTGCTTTAACACAGTTGCCGCAACTCCGGCGCTCACCTGCCGGCTGACTGCCTCTTCTGGACTGGCAATCTGGAGGCTCGCTGGTACAGGGCAGCTTTGGCTCTAGTGACTCGGGAATGCTCGTCTGGATAAGCCATTGGGGAGCCCATAGCTGCCAATTTGAACAGGGGTTTTTTTTTTTCAGGAATTTGCATTTAAACCACAGAGAGGGGAAAATGTGGTAGAAATAAGCCTGTAACCTGTTTCCCCTGTTGTCACCATTTTTTTATATTGTTTGGTGTATTGATATATTTGATATTGAGGAAGTGCCACGGTGATGCCGCAGGAGGAGGCTTCCTTCAAAGTACATTTAGCCTGGGAATGTGATTGCCTGCATGGTTTGATCAAACCTCACTGAGGTCCAGTCATCTTTGGTCTTGTTAAACTCCTGCAGTATTCATCGAAGTCGTCTACCCTGGGACTGGTCACCCATAGTCCTGTCAGGCTTTTTAAAGTAGGGTTGTAATGGGGCTCAGCTCCATGTATCCAGCATCCGTGGGTGCCTGTGTGTGGCATAGGAGAGAAAGCTTCTGCAATTATGACTGTGTCAAGAAGTTTTTCTTAGCTGGTGGTGTTCGTGCTCAAACTGTTTAAAGCCTCTTAAAGAAAATGTGCTCATGTCCTTTGGGAGGTCAGATTTGTGTAATGTCAGCTGTCCCCTCCTGAGCTGTGGAACAGGAGGAGGTTTGAGAATCTAATTGTGATTTGCTAAGAACCTTCGTTCAAAATGCTTTTATTGCTGCAGCCTCTGTGTGAGCTGAGCTCCTTTCACAGTGTGGCATGTGCAACGCTGTAACTCCTATGTCAGTTTCTCTTACTTCCTCCCGTTTCTTCCACTTCCCAAGAGTCGTCTTCCCCGAGCTCCAACTTCACGCACGAGAGAGGGGCCTTATCTCCTCCCGTGTGCACCCTTTGCTGCTGTGATGGCTGATGCTATTTCTCCGGCTTCTGCATTCTCCTTCTGGAGAAGTTACAGGGCAATAAACTGCCTGGAGGCTCTGTTTGCTTTGCAGCTTGGTGCAGAGGTGTCCGGAGGGACTTGGGATAAGGCGAGGGGGCAGGGACATAGTTGGCACGACAGAGCTCGGCTGTTCTTTGCTTGAGGGGTCACTTTCTCAAGCGACACACTGCATGCGGTGTGTGGCTGTGAATTGGGGTAATAATTCTCTTCTAAATAAAACTTATGTTTATGTTTTCTCTCCTAGGAAGCAAAGGATTTTCTGAATTATGTTGTTCAGTGAGTATCTCTTGACTCTTGCACCACTCGTTATGGGGAAACTGTAATCAAGTTAAGATTCTTTTCTGGAGGAAGGGGCCAGGGTGGGAGTGATGCAGAAATTCCCTTCTCCCCTCCTGGATACAGTGCTGCTGGTGTTTGCCAGAGGTGACCGTTCATCATAGCAGTTCAAGCAGGACATGGTTCTGGTTTGGGGAAGGGCAAAATAACGTCAGAGCAAGTGTGTAAATGCCTGGGTGTTGTATTGGTTTGGGGTAAGATGTGAGCGGGTATTTGACACTTTGCTGTTTGTTCTCCTTTCAGAAAGCTCCAGTTCGCGCCCCTGGTCCATCCCTGCCCTGTTCAGTTCCAGGTGGTGGATTTGCCAAATACGCATCTGCTCTGTAAGGTGAAAACTCTCAACAAAGGTGATGCCAACTCTGAAGTGACAGTCTATTACCAGGTAACGCGTTAGCTTGGTGTGTGCCAGCCTGTTCCCCCTGGTGGCTGCTGCTGCTATGGCTGTACTTATGTCCCAGCCTTGAGAGCAGTCTCTGGACAGGACATTGCAGAGTGCACTGGAACTTCATGTGAGCACTCACCCGGGGCTCGAGAGGCTAAACCCAGGTGGGCTCTCGCAGCCTATGGGGCTCCCCAAGACCAGTGTCTTCCCCTGCCACCCTGTGCTAGTCGCTGGGTTTGTGCCTTGGTGATTTTGTGGCGTCCTCACCACTGATCTTGTGCTCCTGGGCTGAGGCCCTCCTCTCTCTTCTGAAGGCCATATTGAGGGCCCTCTGGAAAAAAAGAACTTTCCATCTGTCCCTGCTGTGAATTGTAACTTAGTGCTGCAGTCCAGGCTGAGGTGTGTGCCACAACTCTCATCTTGGTCTGAACTATAGCATTTAACTCCACAAAATCACCCTAAATTCTTCATTTTCTTTCTAGTCAGGAGCCAGGAACCTAAGGGAATATACCCTTATGGAGCTGCTTGTGGTAAGTTAGTGTTTGTGTCTCCTAACTCATCAAAGTGTGTTCCCTGAAAACAGCGCTTGGAACTTAGATAAGGCCATGGGGCTAAATGGTACAAAGGGGACAGCAGATACCTATTGCTCACTCTGGTTAAACTTGTGAGTGTTTGGGACAGGATCCCCCAACTGCTGCAGCGATGGACAGTATGGAAGACTGTTCTCTTAGCTACCGACCCAGAAAAGTGAGACCTCTCCTATTCAGTGGGTGTACTTGGAAAGGCGGCACTTTGGTGGTTTTCACACGTTGTGATCGCGGTTCTGTATGGAGCCCGAGGGGTGGCTGCGGCGGAGCATCGCTTCTGCTGTAACGCATTTGTGCTCCATTTCAGATGCACATGGAAGAGCCTTGCTTTGACTTCCTGAGAACCAAGCAGACCCTCGGGTGAGTTTGCTGTGGAGTATAGCTCCTACGCGCCTGCCTTTGCTGTTCCCTAGTATTTTTACTTCGGAACCCCAGCACAGCGNTCAGATGCACATGGAAGAGCCTTGCTTTGACTTCCTGAGAACCAAGCAGACCCTCGGGTGAGTTTGCTGTGGAGGATAGCTCCTACGCGCCTGCCTTTACTGTTCCCTAGTATTTTTACTTCGGAACCCCAGCACAGCGGCTAATTCCTCAGTTATTGTAATGGAAACAGCAACATAAACACAAACCCAGGAGTAGCCATTGATACAAGCTGCAGCCAAGTTGCTTTTGAGTCCTATAAAAATTGCATCTATTACCAGTGTGTTAACTCAGAATTATTCAGCATCAAGTTGTTCCTTCTACTGCCCAAATCAGCTCCCCATTCCCCAGGGCTGTTTTCACAGCGGCTCTGTGGTGCGTAGCAGCCTCCCTCAGAGGCACCCTTCTACCTCAGGAAACTGGAACAAGCTTTTCACAGCTCTGGGTCTGTCACTCTGACAGATTAGTTTGCAGGAACACAAACACAGACACTCTGCCAAGCTTAAAAGGATTTCCTAAAAATGAGAAAACACTGAAATGCAGTGATGCAGGAAATAAAGGAAAGACGACTATTGAGAATTTATATCTGAGATTTTTCTTTCTAAAGTACCAACACTATTTTAATTTGTGCCATGTCTGTAAATAAAANTAATGCCCCTTGGGTTTGTTCTTCTTTTTTTCCCCCCCCCCCCCCTTTTTTTTTTTAAGCTACCACGTGTACCCTACCTGCAGGAATACTTCTGGGATTCTTGGCTTCTCGGTCACAGTAGCAACCCAGGCAACTAAATACAAGTAAGTGTGTGTGCCGTGGTTACTGTTTGTCACCACTCCCAGCCTTGGGCTGCAGCAGTTGCTCCTGAGCTGCCAGAACCCATTTCTGGTGGCCTCACTTCACCGTGTCCACCACGTCCCTCCGGCAGCGGCTCGGGCAGCAGGGCCTGGCTGATGCAGACCGGCTCGGCTGAGGAGGTGTCTCATGGGGCTGCAGCCTGGGACTTGGGGAATCCGCTGGCCCTTCCTCCCTGCATTTTGTATTTTGCTGTGCAAAACAGCTCTGTAAATGGCAGCTGTTGCTGCTGTCGTTTGAGTAAGGAGGACTTCAGCACAGGAAATTTATGACTGTTGGTTTTAGAAAAGTCGAGCTTCACAAGGTGGCCAGCAGACCTTGCACGGCATAGCGTGAGGTATCAAACTCTGCGACCTTGTTTCCATGTTGTATTGTGTGCAAGCGGAGTATTTACACAACATCCAGCTGAAGAATTATTACTGAGAGAGTTTCACTTAGTCTTGTACTTGCTCTGTTAGTTCAAGTCACAGCCGATTTCAGTTTGCTTCTGCTCGAGCTTTTCCATGCACCCGCTCTCATTTCAGCATTCACACCTGTTTCAGGCCATGGAGGGCTGGGGCTTTTGTTCCGTGAGGGGAGTCAGGCCCAAAGGGAATGTCAAAAGCGAGTACTCCTGGCCTCAGCTTGTGACGCTGCTGACAGCTGCAACATCGTGACTGAAAAACACCTAAATAAAGCAATAGCCTTAAGCTTCTTATAACTGCAGCAGTCCTGACTTGAATGGGGAGGAGTAATCCAAAGACTAAGCAAAATATCCCACTGCCCTTTTGAAGCTGTTCTGCCAGGAGAGCGAAATCTGTTGCCAAGTAAATCCTGTAGAGCTGTTCTGGCTCAGTTTGAGCAGACAGGACAATATTATGGTTTTGGTCAAAGCTGGGGATAACTACAGGTGTGTGACCTGACAAAGTCGAAGGGATATATAAAAAATATGCAACTTTATTATTTTTTTATACGTGTCAATGAAAGTTTAATTAGCAGAGTACTGCTGCCTCTAATTTTTACATTTGGATGACACTTTCATTACTGAGGTCTCTGTCATCTGTGAAGGTTTTAATGTTTCAGAAACCTCCCGATACATCACATGACATTATTTTTCTTTCTTTTTTTGTCTTAATGCAATAGACTATAACTATTTATGCACAGGGCTGAGGACTGCAGGGGGGGGTTCCTGACCCGGCACGTGCTGCTGTTGGCTGTAGCAGAGCGTGGGTCCCTGCCACCACCACAGCAGCAAGGGGAGTTGCTGCTCAGTTTGCCAAAGTCCCTGTGTTTGAACAGGACTTTATATAGCTAAAAATCAGAGCAGTGGTTTTACTCCCTGACACCAGGGAAGACAGAAAAGATGGTGTTCAGAGATGTGTGAGCTTTTCAGGGGAGGAGGGAAGCGAGCCTGTCCCAAACATTCCCTTGTCATTTGAGGACCATTCTGCTACTTCACCCCACAGTATTGTGTTTTTTCTTTTTCCTACCTGATTTAATTATTTAACTCTCTTTTAGCTCTGAATTGGTTGACAAGAAAATAGAGGAATTTCTTTCTTGCTTTGAAGAGAAAATCAGGCATTTAACTGAAGATGCTTTTAGCACCCAGGTAAAACTCGAACTTGAAAAGCTCTTCCTTGAACTGCTAAATGACACCTAAACGGGAGGATTTGGTTACACCCATTTGGCACATTTCTGAGGTTTTTCAGAATAAAGGCCTCACTTTTAAATCCTGCCTGTTACTCCATTCTGCAGTCATTCTCTAAACATTTGCTCTCTGGCCATTTACAGTTAAGTTTGAAATCAATGAACTACCTTGTTTATGTAATTTGGGCTTTCTTTCAACTCCAGTGACAATGATAGTAAATTCAGGTAGTTTACACCCTCTGAAATGAATTGTTTTATATCTTTTTCAAATGTAGGTTACAGCTTTGATAAAACTTAAAGAATGCGAAGACTCCCATCTTGGAGAAGAAGTAGACAGGAACTGGAATGAAGTTGTGACGCAGCAGTATCTCTTTGACAGACTTGCCCGTGAGGTTGGTGGTCCCTCGTGGTTAAGCGATGCCAAATGGAACACTCGCATGTCATTTCTTTTTGCAGCAGTTTTAAATGCAAAGCATAAATAGGGGAATTTATGCTACTTGGTGACACACCAATTCTAAAACTACGTGCTGTTTTAAAAAGGTTCTTTTATCTAATGGGACATAATCTGTAGAGAAACCATTTCTATGTTTCAAATGACTTGAATCACCACTGTGCTACTTAAACCTCATTCCTGTGGGTTTCAGATTGAAGCACTGAAGTCTGTTACAAAATCAGACCTGGTCACCTGGTTCCAAGCTCACAGAAGCAACAAAAAGAAAGTGCTCAGTGTACACGTGAGTGTTTGCTAACTCCATGTTGCCAACTTCTGAAATGCCAAACTTGATGATAACCTCAGAGAGCTCAGTAAGGCTGTGGTAGAAGTGTCTTCTAACTAACCTAACTTTTCATTTGGTGGTTATCCACATTACTGGTCGTACTTTCTACATTTCTAATTATTACTGTCATTTGAATTGCATTTAAGTATCTGTACTTAATTGTCAGGGCAGATGAACATTGAATGAAATCCAAATTGTAGACGCTTAGAGCCCCATATTTTTTTTTTGGTAACTTTTTTCCAGGTGGTTGGATATGGAAAACATGAAGGGGACTCAGAGGTTACAGCTCTCTCAGAAGTACAGAATTCTTCGTCTGGTGAAATACCTCATCTTATTTTCTTGCCTCCATCTTCTTTGATGACAGATGTTACTTCCATCAAGGACATCAAAGCTTACACATCAACTCTGAATGTTCTCCCTTACCATAAAATATTAAAATAAAAGTGACATCTTGCCCCGCAGTGATGTGTAATACAGGTACTTTCTGCAACATAAACATGACAAACCTACTTTTATTCAAACTGGGCTGTAGCATTAGCTGGGATGAAGATGTCCATTCAGATCCCGAGGAAGCTTTCCTCAAGTAAGTTTCCGGCCAACCTTTCTCATTAATCTCCCACGTTCATTAAAAATAGGCACAGCTCTGACTTCTAGCTGGAGCAAAGGGAGAGGCCCCACCACCACCAGGAAGATGCCCCATTCTCTCCGGCTGTCTGAAGGGGTGGGCTGCGCCTCTTTGCTCAGACTCTTGTGCATCGTTCCTGCAGTGCTGCAGCAGTTGCTTCATGGCAGTTACAGCTCTCAAAGAAAGCATTCCACGGTTCTCCTGGAGTGACAGAGTGAGTGGGAGGGGAAAAAAAGCCCAAGGCCTCAATCTCACACTGCTTTTTTNATGCTTTTTTTTTTTTTTTTTTTTTAGTTTTTCTGTATATGCAACATAGACAAAATTGAGATGAAATCAAATAAAAACTAGACTTAACTGTGGAAAGAAAAATAGTTTGATTGCTACATATAGCTACTTACTTGGCTATTATTTAACTTCAAGCAAAAGCACAGAAATGCAAAAGATGCTGAACGTGCTGGTGAGCTTCTCTACTGAAGCAAGCTGGATGTACATTCCAGAAAAATTCTCCTGTGGGTGTTGCAAATGCTGCTCCTTTTGCTAGTTCATTAACTACTTCCAGAAGTAGGTTTAGCTGCAAGGATTCCAGTGGGAAAAAAGTAATACTAATACGCT
Organism: Himantopus leucocephalus; assembly: GCA_003993805.1. Lineage (NCBI taxonomy): Eukaryota > Metazoa > Chordata > Aves > Charadriiformes > Recurvirostridae > Himantopus > Himantopus leucocephalus. The sequence goes on along the minus strand of RSEF01000008.1, from coordinate 26,282,627 downwards.
TCACATAAAACAATCGATCGTCACTCAACTGAAAAAACAGTCTTGCTGCAAAGGTTTATTATGAAATAAATAAAAAGTCCATAAGAGAAGTTTGAAAAATCTATTTTATGAAGCTTTAAGATGCATTGAGTAGAATTATCTATGGTTACATTTTAATCTCAAAATAACAAAGTTATTTGGGCAAGACACTGAAATGCCAAAAGATTTGATTATCATACAGGTGGAAGATAACATGTACGTAGCATTTTCTAACAAATTGTCCCATCAAAGGAATCCTCATATTTACACATTCCAAACTTTAGCTAGATTTAAATGACGTCTTGCATTTCCTTTCTTATTTTTTAAATATGTAGGACCCAGGAATATTACGCAAGTGATACCAATGCCATGGCCTTCACAGTGGTTATACAAAGTGTAAATGCTTCACGGCCCAGATTCTCCCTGCTCGAGAAGCATCAGTAAGAGGGCTCCAGCAGCCTGCCTGTGGAGCCCGAGTACATTGCCAGTATAGTGGAGTCCAATATAAGTTACTGCACAGCCAAGACGTTTCTCGTTTCGTTTAATTGCTTATCTGCATCAGTAAGTCCAGTATCCCTGAGATAGGAACCACTGTAGCTGGAGGGGGCAGGTTCTCCAAACGGTACATACGTGATAACTGATGACTATCTTGGTATCAGATGTAAACTTTGCTAAGCCAAGGCTTGAATGTTTTCTGGTTTTATAACCCACTTAATGTTTACTGGCAGCAAGTCGTTTCAATAGCGGCTCATCATAAACCCAGCATTCTCCATCTTCATGGAATAACTAGAAAAAAGGCAATAATCAGACAGAAGCTTTTGATGACTCAGTTGGAAAGGAACAAATGCTACAGGTTAGATGGCATTTACACTGTTTGAATAAAGCTCACCCTTGTTTCCCATGAGGTCTCGTTCTCCTTTCTGGCTCTGGCTTCAGCTCTTTGTCTTTCTTCAAGCGCATGTTTTGCAGCTGTGGCTGCATCGATGTCTCTGATTTTCAAGTTATAGGTTACATCTTTCCATAAGCTTAAAAAAAGAAATTTGAATGGAGACTGCTTTATAGAAGCAAAGTGCTACAAGGCTGTAGAAACATATTATTGGCTATTAGTCACTGATATTCATTTGAATTAAGGTAGGTGTCACTTATTGAAAAGGCAGAAAAACCCCAACATATATTAAACCACAATTGCCCTGTCTATTGCCAGGAATGGGGAGGATGTCGTGAAGCTCTCTGGACCTCCCTGGAACATTTGGTCCCAATGAGGACATGACCAAGAACTACAGGTCTCCTCTTCCCAATTAAAACCCGAACCTGCTTGTACCTTGTACCTGCAGCGAAGGCTAACGAGGAACACAGTTTGGGCATGCAATGAATGGATTAAGTGTACCATTAGTCAGACTGTGTACTGCAAACTTGGGTCTAATTAAAAAAAAAAAAGTCTTAATTTGCCCATTTAACTGAAGTTCTTACCAGCGAGACTCAAAGTCGTCTTGGTCCTCCAATTTCCTTACCTTCTTCTTAATTGTAGGCATTTTCTTGGTATCTATAAAGACAGCATTCTCCTAGGGAGTGGGATTTAAAAAAAAAAAAACACCACAACAAAAAACATCAGTTCTTTATCTAGACTTAAAATTTATATACCCTCGCTATGCCTTTTATGCTATAAAAATCAGGTTACCTTAGAATAAATTAACAAAGTAAATTCAGGACTTTTATCCCAAATTCAGCAATCTTGCAATCTTTTGGGCAGCTTCATAGCGGTTCCCAATTATTCATGTTTGTTTTTTAAAAAAAGACAAAACAAACAAAACCAAAAACCACCCAAAAACCCTTTTAAGCACAATCTTCTATTTCTGATGAAAAGAGAAAAGAAAAAAGACAAAAAGCTGCTTTACCCCTGTTGTGTATTTTGCGTACATAACACCATTCCATTCTCCTTCAATTGAGCAGAAGGGTTTCTTGTCATTAGGAGAACTAAACAGAAAGAAACCGTCATTTCTCAGTTGTATTACTGTAACTGAAATATACCCTAAAGGATCAAAACTTTATCTTAGTTGCTGTAGTCTGATTTATATCAGCCCTTCAAACGTCCCTCACCAACACAGAAGAGATGAGGGTTCTGTCTACAGGTGAGAAGTTTTGCATGAATTAGTTCAACTGGATAAGCCTTAAAAGGAAGTGCTGTTCCAGGATAAGACAGGTCTTGCCTTAGGGCTGTATCTGCATTTAGAGTTCAGGAAACTAGTTAGAGGCTTTCAAAACAGATTTAGAATTATAAGTTTAAGAGTGAAAAGGTTTCACAAACTCAAAGCTTCCTCCCCAGACTACTGGGAAAAACAAATGCTAGTTCACAAATGACATCTACTAACGTGTGTCAAGAAGTGATTTAAAACCAAGTTATGGTCCTCATTTTGTCAGCATCACTTACTGACATTACAGCAGATCTCCAAATAAGATGAGAATCTTCGCTGAATTCTCTGCTCTGGGCATGTGCACAGGGTCTAACCAAAATCCACCAAACCCCAGGTATAAATAAATGTGTAAAAATCTGCAGCAAAGCTTTAATGACACGCTACGAAGAGCAGTATTACAAGGCTTGCTGCAGTATTTTTGTTTTTATGAGAGACTGATGAAGAAATTCCAGATAACTCGGGAGTGAAAATTTAAATTCCTCTTGGTCAGCAGCTGAGAGTGTTTTCGAGCAGGACAAGGTAGGACACAGGCTTACACAGGTTGCCTCTCACAAATCTTGGCTATAAAATGGCATCCCGTGACAGGGAATCATGAGCTAAGTTATTGGGCATAGCTGTTCCAGTATTTCACACTCCTGACCATCTTGAAAAACACTGTCAGCATTTAAGTAGAGGAAAAAGTGAGATTAAGTGAAGAAACCCGCTTACAAAATTTCAGCTGTAATTCTGTGCTTCTTTCCTCCATAAAATGGTTTTGTGTGGAAGACGATGGAAGCATTATAACCTGTCTTTGAGCAATTAATACTGCATTCTCCACCAAGTTCTATCCATGGCACAGTGAGAATAGACCTGCAATTATAAATGTATGTATATATTTATAACTTTTAAACTGATAAATATTAATAACAATATATTAAAAGGCATTACAAATGGAAATACCAAATAGAGCATTAACTTGCCTTCCATAGCCATTAGGAAAGGTCAAGATATAGTGTTCATCGTAATCCAGGCATGTGACGCACCCTGTCAAAGAAAAATAAAAACAGATTTTAAAAACTTCCACCAAAACTTCTACAAAACTTTTCATAATGATCTCCTGAAAGAATTCACTAAAAACAGGTGCCATGAAATGGAAAGGTGAAGGCATTATTTAGCGGCTGAGAATGCCTCGCTTCTGGAGAAGGCAGGGAGAGTTGTGTTTACATGAAAAACTGGGCCCTAAATGATTTCAGCACTCAAAGTGTGCAGAAGGAATCACCGATTCCTAGATACATAAGCTCAAATTACATAAAATCAAGCATTCCTTATGTTTAATAGGACGACTTTAAATAATTGCTGCAAAGATTCTAGTTGCAGAATGTAAATTTCTCTTCTATTGTTAAATTTACACACACATACCTTGCCCTATGTTATGAACCCCAATAGACATTCCTAAGAATTTTGACTTGGTCCATATGTGAGCATTGAACTGTATCCTCTTGCTAAAACACTCTGCGTAAAATGCTGAAACTGAAGAAAAAGGTATTAAAAAATAGCAGCGCAAGACATTAATATTATTGTTTCCAAATTAATTCATCAGGAAATATCTCAAAGTGCCTCATACTTATGTGGCAACAGAGTTTGCAATTTGTTTCTCACAAAAACAATTCATAGAGAAAACATTCAGCTTTTAAATTTGGAGAGAAAATGTAAACCCAAGATTTAAACCAAGAGCTGACCATACTGTCACTCCTGTCCAGATGCCATCTCTATTAGCAAAGTTATTGTCAACTTACTTGGCGGGTGATGAGAGACCTGCTCTGCCACAAATGTTACGCTGCTTTTACTGACCCACGGAACTGGTCCTTCTGAAACTGGCTCCTAAGTGACAATAGACAGGATTTTCATCACTGACAGCATTTACAGAACAGCAGAAAGTGACTGGATGCTCCCAAGAGAAGTTGCTTCCATGTTTAAAGAAGGCTTCTGAAAATGTATTGCAGTGATGCTAACATATCTGTGAGTTTGCTAACTTGATGCGTGATAACTCCTTACTCCTGAAACTATGATGCTTTCTAAACAACATGCAGCTTCCACTCTTGTTTTTAAGTGTAAATGTATTTGAGGAGATACAACAGTTAAACTGAAAGAGTCATGTATAAAACCAATCACAAAGTAATATTTAAATCCACTTAATTTCTTATTAACTAGTAAGAAATGAGTGGCAGAAATAGTTTTCATTTTTGCTTCTGAGAAAGTCTGATATGCATATAAATAATGATCAGATTATATGTATCACAAAGCCCTAAAACAACATTCATTTCCTGTGGCAAATCATGAAAAGTGTAATTCATCATCTGAAACACTGGAAGCACAAATACAATATTGTCTTTATGCCAGTAAACGGGAGTCCAAACATTCACCTCAGAAACAAGAGAAAGATTTGAGCAAACTAGCAAACTAATCACAGGGGGAAAGCAAATTAAGTGGGGAAAAATACATGTTTTATATCTGAACAATCACATGTTTAGTTATACTATACTGAGGCTACGTGAAGTATCTCACAACAGCACTTCCCACATCATTTGACGCTGCCCAGGTTCAGAAGCCTAAATGAGGTGTTAAAAAAACCTCAGAAAACCCCCAGACCAGGCTGCACTGCAAGTGCTGGAGCTTTTCTCTCGAATCAGTGGGGCACCTTGTTGACTATGGTTCACGTGCATAAGTGTGATTAATCCTTGAGTCTCATTGAAACTTGGACAAATAAGAGAAAAGCTCACACACTGGCAGATGAGTTCAGATTACAAGTGGCACTACTGTTACTGCGTCCTTCACTTGACCAGATGTACTCCAATAAAGTACAAAAGGTAAAGTAGTGACCAGACACAGATGTACAACTGAAATAAGCTGAATAAGCTCAGAATGCAAACGTGAGATGTCTACAAAAGGATTTTAAAAGGAGAATTACGTATACTGGAGAAACTGCACTTCTTTCCAGGTTGTAAGTGAGGGAAAGAAATCCCACTGTTAAAAATAGGAGGGTTTAGAGAACTGACAAAAATCAGAACTTTGGAAAAAAAGGAATTCATACTCAGTGCTATAAAACAGTTCAGGAAAAAAGAGAACACTTTCCAACACGTCAACTAGTTCTTAAAAAACTAATTGCTCAAATTTCGTTATCCAAGATATTTTAAACCTCTGTCCAAAGAGCAGGAGGAAGTCAGTTAAGAAATTACCACGGTTTGTCAATTTTGCTACTTAAATATAGCATAAGCCATTTCAGTCCGCAAATTAATAAAGCTTTGGGAATTACTCACATGTGTTCTAGGCACCAAAAAACATACCACAAGAAACTAACCATATCATCTTCACCTTCAGTGCCTGGTAATACCCAATGACATCGGAAGATCTCGCCCAAAATAGGATTGTAAGGCTTTTTAGCAACCGACCCTTTTCTTCCTGCATGAAAAGCTGAGAGGTACCATTTAACTACTTGAACCATTCGTTCCTTCGGATCCTTCTGGTCACTAATGCTACAAGGGCCAAAAGAGAAAAAAGAAGGATAGGCAAAATGAAACACAAGCAGGTACCTCAAATACAGGAAAGCTTTTTGGTTATTTGGTTGTTTTACAACTAGAAGTTTGACTACTTTGACTATTTTTCAAGTTTAGATTTAAACCCAAGCAATATTCTTTAAAACTATAAGCTTTCTTTTGGCAGCCCACAGGGCCATAAACAATATCAATATATTAGATATTAAGAAGAAATTCTTTACTCTGAGGGTGGTGAGACACTGGCACAGGTTGCCCAGAGAAGCTGTGGATGCCCCATCCCTGGTGGTGTTCAAGGCCAGGCTGGATGGGGCTTTGAGCAACTTGGTTTAGTGGGAGGTGTCACTGCCCAGGGCAGGGGGGGTGGAACTCGATGATCTTTGAGGTCCCTGCCAACCCAAACCATTCTATGATTCTATGAATAATCAGAACCAGTTAATGCTCTACTTTACAAATCAAATACCTGACAAATAAGTCCGGATGTGCAAAAAAGTCAGCATACATTTCCAACAGTGATCTTCTTTCCAGGATAAAAGTTGGAAGAACCACCTAGGTGAAGAAAAACAACCCTAGATCAAGATGCTTTAACATCCGGCACAAAAGCATTCTACGTACTAACTGTAAATAACATACAAAGCACCCAAGGCTTCCTATGCCTGTAAGTTGATCGTCTTCTCAAACTCGCCAATGAGTTCTGACTTATGCAGGTCAGTTGGCATCTTCTGTAAAACCAAAGATTTCAGAGGAACTGTCTCTTGTCTGACTTACATTCAAGTTCTCCTTAGAGCATATCCAACTACACGGCTGAGCTTATCAAAAGGTGTTCTTGATTACAGTAACACTGATTATTTAATTTCATCTTTATGTACACGGTCAATTTTCAGTTATAGTCAAGATCACATTCCATGTAGTCACATCCTCTCATGTACCTCTTTATCAAGATGAAGGTTAATCTCTTCCCTACTACTTTTCTTCCCTAACAGCACTTGCAGGTTCCATTCTTGTGGATCTCCTGTCTGCTTCAGTGCAGTATAGACCACTGTTGAAAGCAGTGTTGATTGCTGTTGTTGACTTTAAAGGGATGCAGACAAGATGCACACTCATGATGCTTCTTGGCAGCTTAACTTGAGATCAGTAATTTTCAACTATTCCAGGAGTTCCCAAAACAGACACATTTTGCATCAATCCCTATTCAGAACTGCCAGAAACTTCCGTAGTTTGCTTGTGAGCTGCTGGCTATTTCTCCAGAAAAGTTCTAAGTTTATCTTTTTATTCTCTATTGTGAGTTCCAGACTGGACAGTTAAGAGTCATCTAACTTAAGGAAACTAATGATAGGATTGATCTCTCCTACTCTTCTTCAATCTGGAATTACTTATTTAAGTTTAACCAAGCTGCCTAGAAAGATCAACACCTTCAGAATGCTGTTCATTTAACCTGAAGACACCAACATGAATCACATTCATGAAAAATCCAACCCTTTACTTGCCAAACCTACATGTAGCATTTTAAAATACACAAGCAACTTACTCAACAAGATCCCAATTAAGCAAAGCATTTTACTATATGCTTAATTCCCTCTTTTATTTGATTCATGTCTTATTGAATGTCACCATACACTGGGATCTTGTAGATCTTTGTTCTAGGAAGCTACAGGACAGGAGAAACATTACTACTGCATACAGCATTCCTCTTATCCCAGCTTTACAGGGACTCCAAGGGTCAGGTTCAAAGACAACAAACAGCTACTTCCCATAGCAAACTAATTTCCCAAACAGATTTTAGCAGTTGGATATATTTATTCTGCATTCATTTCCCCCCTCCCAATAACAACTACAATNTATTCTGCATTCATTTCCCCCCTCCCAATAACAAGTACAATTAAAAAAATACCATGCTAGAGAGATCATAGCTTAACTAGCTCTCAGAACAAATATACAGTTAAATTATCACTTTAACATTGAACTGATTTACACAGAATTCGGTGTTTACTCCCCCTCCCTTCCCCATGAACAGTCAGCAAGTTTACCTTCGTTAGATCCATTCCTAATCTAACTTGTGACAACAGATGCATAATAACACTCTTATGTTCTTCCACTGATTCTCCTTCCCCGTCATCATCTCGATCATCAGGAGGATCAAAGAGATCTAGAAAGACCAAATTGCTTTTGTTTTTCTCTAAATGTTCAAAGATAGACTGTATTTAATTAGCATATATATTAGCTGTCAAAAAGGTCTTATTTATAAAAACTAAGGTTCTTAAATACTACAATTCAACAAGCTTCCATTAGTAAAGAAACAGTAGATAAACCTTTTTCTATAAGTACCTTGTCATACATATATATCATCATACATATATTGACACAGTTTATACAAAGCTTAAAGAGCTCCTTACTGGAAGTTCTCGCAGTCTGCTTACCAGCATCATTTGTCCCATTAGACATGGAAGAATTGAGGGACTCTGTGGTATCTGGACGTTTCAGACTGCTTCCTGTGCTGCTCCGAGTCAGGACTGCAGCAGACCCTGAAGAACTGAAGAAGAGTCATAAATTCTCACAATTCACAATGAACTAATTCAGACCAAATTATTCTAATTTGATATACATAGACATCAATTCCCTAAGCAGTTTACTGATAGAGATGCTGCATGCTAATTCACAGAAAACTTAAAATGGAGTGTAGCTGAACGAATGGGAAAGCCTGCAGTCTAAGATAGTAACACCTGAAGGCATAAAACAGCTGACTAATTCCTCTTTGAAACGTGTAGCATCTCTTAAAATTAATTTTCTGATTCATAAAAAAGAAGAATAAATAGAGATTTTGGGGAAAGGCAGTCAACCTCAGAAACATTTTTAGTAAATATAAGAAGGAATTGGCTATTTACCAAAAGCTGCAACAAATGCATATAAAATACACCGTGGTCTGAGACTGAATCTCTGAGCTGGTGGCTTCCCAAATTCGGTGTATGTTAAGAGTTTTGTCAACAAATATTCCTGATGGAATGGGAAGGAACAGAGGCAGAAACTGCATCCCTCACAGTGACTGTTGTGGGAGAGGGAATCTTATTCTGTTACACAGAGTGGCTGTTTTGCCTCCCCCTCCCTTTTTTGTTTGTTTGTTTGGGGTTTTTTTAAAGCCAATGTAGCTTATTCGCTTATTTAGCTTAACTGAATTCTACAAGCAGACAAGCCATGCCCTTGTAGATAAAAATCATATTCAGCACGCACTGTGTACTTTCAGCTACTTACTCCATACATCGCTTTGGGGAAGAACTGCTTTGATAGAATTCATCAGCATCATAGAATTCATCCTCACTGCTGGAGTACGAAAAATCTGGGACTGTGTTTGGAGACAGGTTGACATGGCTTGGAGAGGTGAGACTGCTGCTAGGTGCTGATTGCCCACTTCCTATTGAGTATTAAAATTTACAGATTTAATAAAAACAAACAAATTAGTTTAAAATCCACCAGTTCTAACTTATGAGAAAGATTGTTCAAATCAATAAAGACCAAGATGAACTCAGAAGGTATAACATCTTAAAAAATTAGAAGTGATAATCAGTCAGGTTCATATTCAGTTTCATTTAACAGATAACAAAAGAAAGGTCACAAGGAAAATCAAGAACACAGAAAACCAATAAAATATAAGGACATGTTTTTCTTGAAGGTATCAATTAAAGGCAAAACAGCAATGTTGAAAACTTGTATAGGTTTGTAGTATGATTTATGTTGGAAGGGATCTCTGGAAGTCATCTGGTCCAACTCCCCACTCGAGGCCCAGACAACTTCAAAGTTATACCAGTTTGTTTAATATCACGTCTAAGCAGGTTTTAAATATCTCCCAAGATGAAGATTCTGTAACCTCTCTGGGGAACCTATTTCAGAGTTTGATCACCCTCATTAGAAAACCAAAACATTTTCTAATATCTACTTGGAATTTCCCTTCTTACAACTTGTGCTGACTGCCTCATCCTTTTGCCGTGCATCTCCAAGAGGAGTCCAGTTCTATCTTCTCTACATCCTCCCAACAGTTGACAGAAGACAGCAGTAATATCCCTCTTTAGCTTGATCTTCCTGTGGCTGAACAAACCCAGTTCTGTCAGCCTCTAAGTACATCACAGGCCTCAGCTTCCTAATCTTGGTGGTCCATGTCTTTGTATTTGGAACCCAAAACTATACATAGTGTTCAAGGTGTGGTCTCACAGATCACAAGCAGAGAGGAACAATCACTTCTCTTACACTCTCACTAATCCAGCCTGGTATACAGCAAAGCCTTCAACACCACAAGGGCACGCTGCTGACTCATGTTCCACTTGTTGCTCACCAAGACCCCTGGCTCCCCGTCTGCCAAACTGCAGTTGACCCCATGCAACAGGGCAGGCTGAGGGCCATGCCCATCGTAGGTGGGTGGAAGA
>RSEF01000008.1:26262102-26272375 GCA_003993805.1 Himantopus leucocephalus | reverse complement strand
GGCCTGGCAGTCCAGCCAGTTTTCGCTCACCTTGTATTCTACTTACCCAAAACATCTCTTTCCAATTTAGCAACAAATATATTTGTAAAAAAATCTGATGCACACAGTTTCTAAATTGGATTACATGAATCCTGTCTCACCACTAACTCGCTGTTTTTCAAGAGTCATAGCAATAAAGACAAACCAGGTTAACGCTGACACAGACCTTTTGTGGAAGCTTAAGTCACACCACAGGTTATTAAGCAAACGAAGGTATTTACACAAACAAGAATCATCAGAAACTAACTAGAAGATGAGATGCATGGAGTAAGACATTAAAAAAAGAAACTTTCTGGCAGGAGAAAAAGCCAGCAGTGGTATCCTTCATTTTTCAGATTGGGGCAAATACTGTTTAACACACGTATTAGTATTCTGGGAAGGAAGGGTAGTAATAAATAACAACAAAATCATTTACACGCAAGCTTAAAAAAAAAAACTTGTGAGGGAACTGACAGAGTTTTAGCATGACTGGACAATATAATGAATACAAATTATCAAAAAGTCATAGTCAACATAGACAGATNAGGGTAGTAATAAATAACAACAAAATCATTTACACGCAAGCTTAGAAGAAAACTTGGGGGGAACTGACAGTTTTAGCATGACTGGAAATATAATGAATACAAATTATCAAAAGTAATAGTCAACATACACAAATAAAAAAATATGTTAAATATGTAGCTATGGTTTTTACAAAAAACTTTAAAATATTATAGGAATTGTAAACAGATAATTATAGCAACTTCCTATTTATTATAGTAACTTTCGCTCCGAAGCATCTATTGCAGTTTTAAAAATACCAATGAATGCTATTATTTAAGGGGGAGAGGAGGGAATCAGTGAATTAAAAAACCTAAAGGCCACACATGATGTATTACCTGCAAAGTTATTGTGCTGATTACTGCAAGATTGAAATGATGGAGACAACAAAGCAAACTGGTAATACTGCTATGTATTATGCATACATGGGGGTGTGTGAGAAAGAGCAGAATAACTGATTTTAAAACAACACTGAAATACGTGTTGATTAAAAGCAAGATGTAGGCCAATACAATGTTGTATTAACAGCTAATTACATAAGGTTACAGACAGTATATATTCAGGCTCTGTTTCTTGTACTTCAATAAGACAGTTACACAGAACTGTACCTGTACTATTTGGTGTTGGAGTCTGATTTCCAAGCGATGCTACTACAGGTCCCACTGGCAAAGATGAGGGTCGCTGCTCTGACTTGCACAACTGAGCAGGTTCTAGGGGACATTTTGATATGTTAAACCCCAAATTTATATTTAAATATGAGAATTATACTTCTGTTGGGAAGGAGTTTCCACATTATTTCACCTCACCTTCAAAAATGAAATGATTTTCTATAAAAGCCATTCAGGCAGAAAAACATGTTTCCTTCATTATTATCTACCTGGTTTTTATTATTAAGCAAAGATGGCATTTTTAAAAATTGCAGTTACTTAAGCTAGAAAGCATTTATATTTTCTGATATTATAGTTTCATTTATTTTAAGAAAGTATATTAGAAATGTAAGCTAGTAACGTAGAGCAAGTAAAATATACCAGCTTATCCACAGAACTAGAGGCAGATTGACCTGATGGCTGAGGAAGCTCTGTGTCCTTCTCCTTTCCCTTCCTTTGCACCGCTATGGTGAGCGTGCATCACTAAGTGCAGTGTGCACTTGTATTGCATATGTGACACAGAAGCTATCCCCCATTATGCAGCCCCTTCTTCTAGACTGCAGTTGCACCCTGCTCTGCTCATGAATATTTCTACTGAGGTTCTTTCTGTACACCATACCTGGAGGTATGACCGCTTGGGAAGGCATCGTGCTGATCGCTGACGGCTCCAAAGGGCTGGGCTGATACACTGCGTCAACCGGGTTTATAGTGCTCTGAGACAAAAGAAAGAAAAGCACATTTTCCCCTCAATAAAAAAAAAAAAAAGCATAGATAGCAAGAACATTGTGAGCACAAGAAATGCCCAATGCAAGATAGCAAATTCCTGAGAGAGAAAGTAAAACACAAATTGACAGTTGAGGACATGAGAAATACTTTCAAAGCTGTAATACTTTAATTCTTTACACTAAACTGAATTTGCTACAGATTTGAATTGTCCTATAAAGAATTTTTATTTCAAGTTCTAGCTTCTGATATTCCTTCCAATGTCCATTAATAAATATTGCATGCAAAGAGTGGAAAGTTAGATGCAAATTATGTGGCAAAAATTAGGATAGGTAATCTGTATTTTTAAACCCTTTTTTTTTTTAAATTAATTTGTCCAGACCATAGTAAATCAACCCATAAATTAAAACAAGAATCATCAGCATGCTTACAGCCATGAAGTGGCTTTGTTGCCAAAACTCTTTCCAATGCAAGCTGACAGTTTTCAGCGCGTCTTCAGAAGAGGACATTTCAGTCTACTTATGAATGTGGGCACTTTGAAAACGAAGCACCAATTCAACTCAACACTCACAGAAGTCACTGACTTCACTATATGTTCTTGGCATTTATACAACAAGCCTCTCGGAAATCTAAATTGCAATGTCTTTTAATCCAAACCAGCATGATTTTGCCTTGCTTCACCAGCCTGTAATTTTGTTATCATCTAAGCATTGTTTGTTATATATGTTTACACACAACAACCAGAACTTCTACGTTGTTCTGGGTTGTTAATTGGATAAAAGGCACATAAAACCCTTTTCCAAACATCTTGCGATTTAAAACCATCAGTCTTTGTCAGAACTGTGAAAATCCTTGCCTCCATTTGCTAGGAAATCTTACTATTGTGCTGAAGTTGAAGAGTATCAAGCACAGGAAGGTCAGACAATACCGAGTTCTACTTTAAAAAAAAGTTCTGCTTTTGAAAAAGGAGATGAGCTTTGCCTTTAAATTTAGTCAGTATGTTTATTCCTATCCTCTTTTTAGATCAATATTTAAAACAGAAGAGAGTCTCCAACTGTTCTTCCCCCCTTTTAGTCTATTAATTTCTATCTGCATGCAGACTGAGGAAAACAGGGTCATTTTAACTTTCCTCCACCTATTTTCCTACAAAAGGAAGACTTCTTTCTTGCCTCCTTTCCTGGTTAACTGTAATTTTACTTTATCCTACATTAAAAAAAAGAAATATCAGTGAAGCAGTGAAGATTTTAATTTTTTTTTATAGCACATGATTTATTTGATTAAAAAACCCTATTATTCTGTGTATCTTTAAAAAATCTCAAGTTTAAAAAAAAGGCATAAAAATGGCTTTCTACATTTTCATTGGTGTTACTAAATAGTATACATATAAACAATCCAGTACATACGCTGTTATTCTACTGTATTCCAGCATTAAATCAACGTCCCTCACACAGTACTTCAACTGCTTGTGCAATTATGCTTGCAACACAGGTATGTCCCTCTCCCACATATTTCACAGTTTAAAATCATGATCCCATTTTCAGAGTTAAGAAACTTAAAAATCAAGATGGTCCTATGATACACAGGATGCTATTGCTATCTCTATCTTCCCTAATTTTTAGGGAAACTAATAATATATATAATACAGAACACTGGTGTGATAAAGGAAAAAAAACAAGGTAACTTTGACTTTGTGTGCAGGATTGTAAACTTATCCTTAAACAATTCTCCAAACTGCAACATGAACTGGAGTTTCTTGTTAGATATTTTGGGGTATGCCTTCATAGTTTAGCAAAAGACGAAGGCAGACCTGAAAGTTCCTTTCTCTGAGTATAATAACAACTTAAAACCAACCACGTAGAAACAACAAGACTATCATCCCACCATGGTATCAAATATTGACCACATTCCTGCCTAAGTTTAAAGTGGAATCCTGACCTTTAGCCCAAGCTAACATCAATCTCAATGGCATCAAAATTTCAGTCTTCACAATCACCGATGCATTAGTTAATATATTCTTACAGAAATACTTTTTTTTCCTCCCCAGCATAAGCCAGCCCACAGACAATTACAATAGTGGCTAATCAAATTCAGACTATAGGAAGCTGTAACATCTATATGAAGTTTCTGAGTTGCAGATATACTGTGCACACCACCTCTGCCACAGAACTGCGGCAGTGTCTAACTGCATGGCTTCTGTTTTCCAGGGCACGGAACAGAACCTATTCCCTTACACTAAGACCCGAATTACATGACTGTCCACAGGGTAATCATTTAGCTTAGTTACAATAAGCACGAAACCAAAAGCTGCACGTGCATCTTTACTCCAAAGTTCACACCAGAAAGTCATACTGCTAAAGCTGTATATAATGGAACGACAAATAAAGCTTGGGAATTATTGTCAGCTGTAATGAAAACACACTATAATTTTTAAAGCTACATTTTACTGAAACCAATTTCCTATTAAAAGTATCTGAAATGTACTCAAGTGACAAAAAGAGAACGAAGAAAGAGAAGTCACACGTGACTGAAATGAAAGATGACAGAAGTTACATTAAAAATGCAGAAGTTACATTAAAGAAGAAACATTGCTGAAACAGACATAATACAACTTTGAGTCAAATAAGCAGTGCTGTAGAAAAGACAAACTACTTGAAGCACACGCATAGCTCATCTATTTCATACATAAAGATACTTCAGATGGAACACACAACTGTTTCTGTCCCAATAATTTCATCTGTTCATATGGCAGATTTTTATCTAAGTGTTTAGTTACAATACTGCCATTTAAGACACTCAGTATAAAACTGATCACTATATTTTCTAAAGTCAAGGGTGTTAGCCAACCTCAGAAGCTAATGACTCAACAGTAATTTTAACAAGACACTTGAAGCAGTAAATTAGAGAAAGGAAGAAGTATGTTGCAAAATGAGTGGAAATTCAGGTCTCTGTTCACATGTTCTGCAGAAATAAAGGGAGATAAAGATTAGGTTTAAACTTACTATAAGTCCATCTGCGTGCTTCTCCTCATTATTTTGGTCCTTAAGGAAAAAATGTTAAGAATATCAACAAAACAATCTTGTACGACTTATCAGTTCTGCGTTATGCAAGAACATCAAGTTTCTCTCAGGAATGTTTACATTTTCAGCCATAAAATCTTCCTCATCAGGTGATACAGTAAATAAACTTAGAAGAAACAATTCTATACATAATCACTGCACCTCTGAAGATCAGTGTTTTCTGAGGATCCGTCCATACAAATACGAACAATTTCTAAAACGTCCTTTCTGCACTGCCGAGCACAATTACTCTTTACAAAGTAGGTTCTTCCCAAATAACTAAGACTCCCCCAGAACATTGCCTGTAGCACCACTGAGTCCCTGAAAACCGAAAGACACAAAGTTCTCGGTTTCTGAAGAACTGCAATTAGCATACGGGTCAAGTTTTCAAAAGCACTTTCTGCTTTTGAAAGGCAGAGGTGCCTTTATAAGTAAAATGTTTTTAACTTTTGCCTTTTGGTATTCACTAGATTTCAAAATGCTTTTAGATTATTTACACTCTAAGATTTGGGGGGTTTTGCCTAGAAGCGTATGTGAAAGAGCAGGCAATGCATGGAATAAAACTGTCATCAGGGGAAATTAGCCTAGCAACAGACAAGTTAATGCCAATCTACAGTTAGCATAGTTTTAACATTTGTACCAGCAACAGTATAAATTTTACTAAACACTACGCCAAATCTCTTCACTTCTGCTGCAAAGTTTGTATTACCAGTATATCAATCCATAATTTTATTCAGTGTAAGCCTTAAAACTTGTCTGCAGAGTATTTCCCCAGATTTCCAGTTGTTAAGAGGAACAAGAAAAAAAAGCTGTAAATAGTATTAAAAAAGTTGGCATATACTCATGTTTTGATACTTTATATGCTCTTCCCTAGCTTATATAGTTGGCAATAGGCAGCTCAACTGTCAAGTCTGCTAGTTGGCATTTCTTAAGCAATGCTTTCCACGACAAAAGTGACACTAAGGGCAATGAGTTCCATTGGGTTGCAAACTTACAAACAAAGAAAAAATGAGTAACACCAAAGTCCAAATATATTATCTTTTTTTTTCCCAACATACAAAATTCCCATGTTATGCTATCATCTCTAAGACCTAAGAAATAAACCACAAAGATGCTGCATTTGTACTGAAGCTTGCTGTCCTATCTCAGTAACGCGCAACCAACAACACGGTATGTTGATGAGGTAAGGAAGGAAGAAATGCCACAAAACCAAGTAGGCAAGACTGATCAGAAACAAGGGAGTGAAAAAGGGAAGACAAAGATGCAAAAAATAAATATTTAAATTATAAGAGCTACTTCATAAAATGTATAATAATTTCTGTTATAAGAATGTAGCTTACCAAATCACTGAGAGACCATAACATATATTTTTACAACACACAGAGTACCAGCAAAGCTGGACAGCTTCATCTGTCATACACACACAGGGGAAAACACAAGTCAAATGCTCCACCTACCCATCTCACTTATTTTATTTTGATCGCTTTTTGATAAGCGACATATGTATTGTAACATATCCCTATTTAGCTGCTATTTACATCATTATTTTGAAAATGCCTTGGGTCATCTTAAATACAAATATTGATTTACCAGTAAGTTTAATGAAAAAGTTCTAAGGCAGGTTGTTTTAAAAATCCACAAAACAGCTCAACTTAACACACCACTAAAAAACAAAACAAATCCAAACCCACCAAAAAAACAGGTTTGCCTCAACGTACCCAAATAATCCAAATAATAAACGGCTGTGTGTTTGAAAGAGAGATGTTCTGAGCATATAGAGAAGTGGTAACAATTTTCAAGGTACGCAAACAACCAGAATGAAATTGCGAAGTCTGCCTCCTAGTGAGAAAGGCACTGTAGAAGTAAAAATGAGGGGCAGGGGTGGTGTTAATATGACTTATTTTCAGCAGTGTAAGTCAGCAGCCATACTTGCCTTACAGCTTTGGGAAAAAAACTTGCAGAATCTTAAAAGGTTCTATACTGGAGAACAGAAAGCTATCAGTCAGACACAATACATTTTTACATATATAATGCTTCATATACATGCAACTTACAGAACTGTAAAAACAAATAAATCCTGTATTCTTCATTTCCTACAGCAGTAAGAAATGAGGATACCAAAACACAGTTTACAGAAGAGGGGAGGGGGAACAGAAGTGCCATGCAGTCAGCAAATATAGTTGCCTAAGAGAGAGAGGAAGAAGATGAAGAGATGAAGTAGAATAAAGGTTATTAAAATAGTGAGTAGATTTACAGAGGGTATTTTTCACTATATGTGGATCAACATCTTCCAAATAGCTCTGCATAAACCATGCATTTAAACCACCTTATCTTCAATAGTTCTACAAGAGCTTTAGATACAGTTCAGCAAAAAACAACCAAAAATCCCCACTCCTCAATGGATAAACCCATCTATTTACACTGGTTAATAATTACTGTTACTGAATGAAGGACTTCAAGGTCTGATTTAGTGTAACAGAAAGAAAGCCTTAGCATCTTTGGGGGACCCAAATACCACCTACCTTTACGCTTATATGGTAGTTGGAGCTGTAAAGCACTGAACCTGATCAAAAATGACTGCAACTGCCACTACAAGTTCAGTTTCATCCACTATCAGCAAACCACCTAACCAACTCCAAAATACGTTTAGCATCAGTCCAAGATAAGCAATCGTATTTGTCTGTCCCCAAACAAACTTACCCATAGCAGAAATGGAATTTGATATTCAATAGAAACAAGAAAGCTAACTCAGCCACATATTACCAGTTTTGATCAAAAACCTGAAAAGAAGATTACAATTCTGCTCTTTCAAATTTGCTAATTACATAGCAGAGCTTTTTGAAAAAGAGCAAAATTTCAGAGGAATGAAACCTCTGTGGAAATAACAACTATTAAACACATTTATATAGTAATTAACAAAAAATGAACAAGTAATTTGTTGCACACAGTTTCTCCAAGAGTTACCTTAATAAAGCAAGCCACATATAGCTGTGTAAGAAAACTAGCATACTACCATCTAACCTGCCTATAATTGGCTCCACCAAATCCCCAAAGAATGACATAATCTACTGGTTTCACTGTACTAAAACAATTCTAAATATACTCAGTACTAAATAACAGCAAATTATTAAGTACTGACAAGATTTTTCTTGCTATCACTACAGCGAAGGATTCAAATAGTATCACTGTATGTTAAATAGCATTTTAGCTCTAGATTCATGTGGCACAAACTATTTCCATGTACCCTACTACTTGCAAAATATTTTCAGTTTTGCATAAATCTGTTAACCGATGCACCTTTTCTTCAGAATTTTTAAGCTACTGATATGAAATCTGAATTTCACAAAATATGCACTGATCTTTTTAGTGAATGACTGCTGATCCTGCAAGGTTCTAAGTACTTCAGTTTTCACTGGCCTCAAAATTCTGTACAATGTATCTGGCATCTAGAATGAAGACAAACGGCAGTATTGTAATTGAAAGCTACAAAAAGTTGATATACAGTACAGAAAAAAAGACTGAAGAACTTATGCCTACTTCTGAGTAAATCAGAATGTGTTCTGATTGAATTCGGTCTTACATTCTGAAAATACCATAAATTAATTTATTTGCAACATACCGTCTTCTTTACTTTGGTCTCAAGGTATAAATTAGCAACTCATAGTTAACATATCCTACATACAGAATGTGAAGGCCTGTAAGAGCCGAACTTGACAAAAAAAATATCCAAATCTCACTAACTTTTAAGAAGTAACAATATATTTAAGTGAAGAGTATAAGTGCATTACCCATAGTGTATTCTCAAATAAAACAATTCTTACTTCAAGAAGTTCCAACATCATCATGAACTTCAGACCCACTAAAAACCTTGTGAAACCAGCTTAGATTATTAGCATCACAATTTTCCCTTTTTCTATTTATGTTGGTCACATTCTTAAATGAATCGGGAAGAGTTTTGTTAAGTTTCTATTCTGTCACCCTTATGTTTGTTGAAGTTCCTTTTTAGTCTAATAGCAAACTCTGCAAAAGAAAGTTTATGTCAAAAGAAAAAGCTTTGTCTACAGGACTGTTAGCACAAACATTAACAGGACTGTTGTCGAACTCAGTATTGCAGAAACTTCGTTAAATTAGTAGCATAAATCAACTTATACCAATTTTTTTATATTTTTTTTTCTGGATCATATAGAAGCCATTTTTAGGTTTCAATTGTTTTCACACAGATTAATGCTGTATAATTAACATTCAAAATAGTTCATAGTGTACTTACTTTAGCAATCTGTAGCAACACAATGCAGTGTTTTATTGATTCTACCATGCTCTAGAGAAACAAAAATAACAGAAAAAACCCTTGTATTACTATCATATAATATTTTGTATCTACGGGTATTTTTACTAGTTATACAGAATATTATCTGAAGTATTAGGTGAGAACTAAATGGACGCTCAAATCTGTAGAACCCCTACTTTCCATTCCTCTTTTTTTTCCCCACAGACAATAACATAGCAGTAGAAAACTGAAGTTTCCATAAAGCCACATACAACACGGGTTGTCAGGGTGAAATGGAAGTCAGCTTCAAACTGTCAGAGCGCTGCAAGCAGGTAAACTGTCATGTGAAGAGAGGCTGAGAGAGCTGGGCTTGTTTAATCTGGAGAAGAAAAGGCTGAAGGGAGACCTTATCAATGGGGATCAATATCTGATTGGGATGGCAGAGTGTAAAGAAGATGGAGCTAGGCTCTGCTCAGTGGTGCCCAGTGACAGGACCACAGGCAATGGCCACCAATCAAAACACAGAAAATTCACCTTAAACATAACAAAACGCTTTTTTACTCTCGGGATGATCAAACACTGGAGCAGGTTGCCCAGAGAGGCTGTAGAGCCGCCAACCTTGGAGTTTGTCCTGGGCAACCTGCTCCAGCTGACCGTGCTCTGAGCATGGGGTTGGACTACAGACCTTCAGAGGTCCCTTCCAACCTCAACTATTTATGATTTTATGATTCTAAGGTGCTAGACATAAATCTGAATACAGCACCAGAACTAGGCTGCCTCTGCCGTCACACTGTTGAACCTCATATGGATTCCCACTTTTCTGTAAAAAGCTTTAAAAATTTTCACAAGAAAATAAGGTGAATTTCAGAATCTATATATAATAGATACAAAAATTAAAGAAACTTACACTGGTTGTTTCTTTGAGACTTTCAATTTTCTGTAAAATAAAAATCAAAATCGAGTGGTTAAAGACAGAATTTCCAGCATCTAGTTTGACCTAA